>JAWNKY010000060.1:0-444678 GCA_035041765.1 Drosophila algonquin | reverse complement strand
GGTGAAATTACTAATAAGGTGATGTACTCAGCTGTGGTGAGGACGTTAAATTTTTCACCTCGCTCTCTCGGCTCTCAGAGAGAAAATCGTTAGAAAGAGATAGCAAGCGTTATACGTTCTGCACTCTTCGTTTTTCAGCTGACGGAAATGAAAATAATTCCGTTAATAAATAAAACGAAATAATTCAAAGCAAATTATAATATTTTAATTCATAGTTAAAGAATATTTTTCAAGAAATTAAATAACAATTATAATTAAGCGTAATTCAAATAATTAACAATAAAGGCTCTATAGTAATATTTTTAGCATTTTTTTTTGCCCAATCAGTCTTTGCTTTTGCTTTTGGATTTTTAATTTTTGGTTTAAATTTTTAATGCGAAATTTAATACGCATTTAAAAAAAAATTCTTTAGTTTTTTCATTTAATTCAATGTCCTTTGCACTTTTTAACATGTCGGTCAGCAAAAATCGTTTCTCGCAAATGAAGTTGCCATTGAATTTATTGAAAATATCTTCAAGACATTTTATTTTGCCAACAAATTCTGTTGATGGCTTCTTCAGCCCACCCGCTGACACCATATCAACATATGTAAATGTTGAATTTTCTTTATCATTGTAGTCCAATGACAATCGCCGAATTAGGTAGCCTGAGATGTACTCTATGGAGTCATCGGTAAGTTGGCTGTGTATATCGGCTTCCATTTCTTCTGCTTTCTCTGACATGGCTAAGTCATCAGGAACACTTAAGCAACTGGACGACTCCAATGGGGAAATATTAATTTCCAGCCATGGCACTGGGTCAGCCTCAACATTTGTCTTCACACTCAAAATTTCTGTATTTCTCGCTATATTAAAGGAATTTATGGTGCAATAATATTAATATTCAGTTTTAAAAAATTGACAAACAATGAACGAAATGCTGAACAATCACGTGGGCGTCACAAACATACATTCTGTAAATCTACTACAAAAAGCATTTATTGTTATTTCTGCTAGACATGTAATCAATTACTACTAACAAGAAAGTTGTTACCTATCAGTTACTTGCGCAACCTAAATTTGAACTCGAGTGGAGTTGGGTGGTCATGCAAACCACCTTTGGCTCGCATTGCTCCAAAAAAGTGCTCTAGCTGATCTTGAGATATCCGGCTAGTTATAAGGTACCTCATACCGTACTTCTCCGCTACGTACTCAAACAATTCATCTAATGATTTATTACTCATAAGAATACCTTTTTGAAAGGGCAAACTCTTCTTTCCACTTGGTATTATTATTTGAGACATAGTTTCTGACATCTTACTTAGGATCTGTCGCTGAGCCTCTAGATTTGTTCCGAAGGGCTGTTTCGTCGGAATGGAATTACTGGTGGACAGCTTTACGTTAAAAACGTCAAGCCAATCGTTGACCTATTGAATGAAGCTTGCCGTTTCAGATGCGTTGTATATATCCAAGCCCAATGAATAGCAGCGCTTTATTGAACTGGCTGTTGTTCTTGAAAAAAGCTGAGTTGCCAACTTGACTCTTTGTCTGCCTGAAGAGCGCACGTTGAGGTGCTCATCAGTTATCTTCCATGTTATTGAAAGGTCCGATGAGGAAGCGTGTGTCATAGCTTGCCTTACAGCTTGCTGGGTTAAAACTTTTCCATCAACAACAAGCCCCGAATCAAGGAAGTGATTTCTAATCAACTTCACAAGATGGGGTACGTCTGCGAACACAAAAACTTTCTTAGCAGGGTCAGATGGGTGCTCAAACCAGGTTTTCTCTATTGTAAAAACGGATTACAAATTAACCAGGGATGTAAAATATAGCTTAACCTTTAGATTCCTACCAGGCGAGACTTGCAGATTACTCCACAATTTATGATTCCCGGGACCCATATCGTTAACTATTCCAACGACATGATACCCTACCATGTACAGCTTTTCAATGAGCATGCACAATGTAGAGACAGTCATTGGCTTATCAAAATCGAAATATATCGGCTGCTTCCAAGACTTGCGCAATCCTTGTGCCATTGCGACTTGAACGTAGTCCCGTGGCTTCTGTATTGCTTCCAGAGAGTGATCGTACACGTAATTTGACGAAACTTTCATCTCGTCGAAATACATTATACATATTTTGTCCTCCTCGTCCATGTCTACGGCATTTTCCATTAAGGAAATGACAAAATCTAAAATTCCTGGCTGTATGTCCACCGAGTTCAACCATTTGGCCAAAGTGGATAAGCATGGAAGTGAAAATCCCCTTGTGAACAAATGGCGGTACGCCCGAGGACTTGCAGCATGGAGACAAATTGCATTTGATATGTCATCTCGATCCCATTGGACTCTTTTTCCGCCGTTCTGTAGTTTTCTTATTTGCGATTTTGAGAAAATTGTATTAAGGGTATCTGTGAGCGTCTGCATTTTTCCGAGTTGTTCAAGGAGATTAGCATTTTCCCTTTGCAAGTCAGCCACTTTCTTTTGTAAACGCAAATTTTCTAACGCAAGCCCAGAATCAATAACTTCTTGTCTGTAAATTAATCGTATTTATAATCATAAAATGATAACTGCAATGTAAACATACTCGGTTTGCGAGCTAAAATCAAAAACATTGCCACCACAAGCAGATGACATGTGTTCTGAGAACACTTGCTTCTCTTCAAGTTTCTGCGGTAATGCAGTTGGCATCAGTCGTCGCCGTTTTGTTGCATTTTCGGACGAATGGAAAACAAAATCTGAGTCCTTAAAATGTTTCCTACAAATTGTACTGGAACTCGTTAACTCAACGCCTGTGCTAGTTGACCACAGCGCCCTTCTACTTTCATCTCGTGGTACTTTAAAATTCCCTTCCAAAGTTTTTGAGCGGCATAGCGTGCAATATTTTGTGGACATGTTTAAATCTAATAAGAAATCAGCGATATATAAAATAACATGCACATACATATGGCACAATAACACATAATTTGTTAAATAAATGCCGTGCAAATAATAGAATATTCGGTAAATGTTAGGCACGTGGACAACCAATTTAGCTATTTTACAGCTAGTTTCGTAATTTCAATAAAAACAAACTGAACAAATATTACAATTGCTTTGTTATTCATTGTTAGTTTTCCTCAAAATTTATGATTATAACAACAAAAAACAACTAACTTAATAACAATTATCAATAAAAACAACAAAAACACTAGCAAAACCAGCAAAAACCACACAAAAAATCAACAACAACACAGCAAGTGACCGGCGCAAGCCATTTTTGGCCTGAAAAACGCTAAATTTTTAAACATTAAAAACAAAAAAACTAAAAGCGACCGCCACGACGTTTTTTTACCTAAATTCATGATAAATCGGGGTCTATCCAGGAAAAAAATTTCGTGAATTTTGGAGAGGTTTTTCACGTACTTAACATATACCAAATATTTTTTTTCATTTTGTAAACAATGAAGAAGAAAATGAAAAAAATCGTCCGCTACACTACCTCTCTTTGACAAACGACTGACAAAAATAACGTCCCCGAAAGAGAGCACGTGTGGTGAATACACCACCTTCTTACTAATTTCACCATGGATAAGCCTACCTTGTTTAGTACAATTTAGTACTAATTTCACCATGGTTTAGTATGCCTTGCTCAGTTGTGGTGAGGACGTTCAATTTTTCACCTTGCTCTCTCGGCTCTCAGAGAGAAAATCGTTAGAAAGAGATAGCAAGCGTTATACGTTCTTTCAGCTGACAGAAAAGAAAATAATTTGTTTAGTAAATAAAACGAAATAATTCAAATTATAATATTTTAATTCATAGCTAAAGAATATTTTTCAAGAAATTAAATAACAATTATAATTAAGCGTAATTCAAATATTTAACAATAAGGCTCTATAGAATTATTTTTAGGATTTAATTTAATTCGAAATTTTAAACGCATTTAAAAAAAAAATTCTTTAGTTTTATCATTTAATTCAATGTCATTTGCACCTTTCAACATATCGGTCAGCAAAAATCGTTTCTCGCAAATGAAGTTGCCATTGAATTTATTGAAAATAACTTCAAGACATTTTATCCAAGCATGAAGTGGGCTCATTCCATATTGTAATGTTCCACGTCTTGCCTTAAATTTTGGTGAATCCATGTTTCCACTTACCATGAAATCTTTTGGGCTTGCTCCACAGATGGGACACAATTGGCAAGATTTAGTTTCAGTCAAAATGTTCACAATTTTCCGTCTAAAAGTGTCATATGCAGATTATATTTAACTGTGTTGATTCTTCCATTTACAACAGTACAGACATATGAAGACAAATCTTTTATTTGATCGTCTAAATTTGATTTTTCTTTGAGAATATGGTCATTGGTCTCTTTAACAAATTCCAGTTTGATGGGCCTACAAAATCTAATAGACTGAGGAATACGATTTAACCACAATATATTTCCAGTATCATCCATTAATTTTAGAGGAATCATTGTTGTCGCGAAGAGGGATTGGTCGAGAAGCATTGGATCGCTACCAGAAAAGTTTTGCTTGTATGTGCTTTGTCCTGTTGTTCCGTCAAATCCATAGCTTGCAATAAGAGTTACATTTGAAATATATCCAAAGTGCTCAAATATATCTCTTTGCATTTGAATTTTGCAACGAGACTTGTGCAACTGTTTCGGTTACAGTAATATCTGAAGGCCTACATTTAGATTTAGCTTCTCTCACTTGGCAACATTAGAGAGAGCAACGATTATTTTTATACCCGGTACTCGAAGAGTATAGGGGTATATTAGATTTGTGGGGATAACGGTTGCGTGTGACGCCCAGAAGGAAGCGTTTCCGACCCCATAAAGTATATATATTCTTGATCAGCATCAATAGCCGAGTCGATATAGCCATGTCTGTCTGTCCGTCTGTCCGTCCATCCGTCTGTCCGTCTTCATTTGCTCCTATATCTCAGAGACTATTAAAGCTAGAGCAACCAAGTTTTGTATCCAGTCTCCTGTGTGATCACACTACTCCAAATGTATTGCAAAATTTCGCCCCGGCCCTTTCCGCCCGCACAAAGGACGAAAGTCTGTGGCATGCACAATTTTGAAGATACGAGAAAACTAAATACGCAGAATCATAGAAAATAACTATTTCTATCAGAGTGTTGAATCTGGATCAGATCGGATCATTATTATAGCTACAATGAAGAAAACCATTTCGAAAGTCATCGTTCCCTCTCGCTCTCTCTCACACGCGACCCCATCCGCTTTGCCCATTCGAATTTTTTGACGCCTAGTTCTCAGAGACTATCAGAGCTAGAGCAACCAAACTTTCTATCCAAGCTCCTGTGATACCAAACCTGCACAAGTGTATTTCAAAATTTTGACACGCCCCTTTTCGCCCCCACAAAGGACGAAAATCTGTGGAATCCACAATTTTGAAGATACGAGAAAACCAAAAACGCAGAATCATGGAAAATTACCATATCTACCAGATTGCCAAATATGGATCAGGTCGGATCAATATTATGGCCAGAAGAAACAAATTAAATTTCAGTGGCTACGCAACGCCTGCCAAGCGCTGACTCATGCCCCCTCTCTCTCTATCCTAAACACTTGTACGTCTCAAATATGTAGTTATACATGTAGTTATACAGATATACAAAGCATATGTAAACAAAAATGGAAACATGTATAAAAATTCCAAAAATTCATTTTTTTAATTTAAATATTATTTTCGTCCCTTTTGAGAACATATAATAAATTTCATGAATCGTAGGCTCATATATGTATGTATATATATACTGACTGAGTACCGGTATAAGGTAGAGCCGCGGCCTTTGCCGCGGCTCACAACGTTCCCTCTCGTTTTCATATGTTTTTTGTTGTTTTTCTAGTGGTGATAATTACACGATAGGCAGATCAGATTTGAAATATTCGAAAAATCGGACAAACTCAACTAAACTAACGCAACCAAAACTCAACTTTTTTGCCACCTCTAGGTCCCCAATGCTTCCCCATGTAAACGAAACTCGAGTTTTGCCCGAAACTCAATAACTCAATAACTCAACCGTAGTGTAAAAAGGCTTTAACATTATCTGCATACATAAGTACTCGAGAGTATGGTAATTTATGAAGAGTGTTAAAAGTAAGGGGAATAATTGGTGAGGACAGGAAGTTTTTGAAAAGGACTCTTTGAGACCTGGAAAGAAGGTAGCTAGAGATCCATCTCAGGAGATTAGGCGGGAACCCTATAAGTTCAAGTTTTTGTGCTAGGCTACAAAGGTTTACAGAGTGTGTACGCTTTGCTAAAACCGGTGCAAATAACAACGGTCTCTAAATTACCTTGAAAGCTTCTGATGAAGGATACAAGCTCTAAGGTAAGGTAAGCTTGAATAAATTTGTAGTATTTGATCTCCGCCGTACAAATTCATGTTAAGCTGGAGATATCAGTGATTCGCAGAGGTGTTGCAGGTGCGGAAAAACGTCCTTAGAAAAACGTATCCACCATCGAGATAAGTAGTTCTTATAACATTGAGCGTTAAGAACTGAGAAGTAGGAAAAATATCAGTGGACTTAGTAGACATCCTTGCTTCACCCCAAGGTTGCATGAGCACCAGTCGGACAGACTGTTGCTGTTCCAGACCGCTGCCGTATTATATACCGACAAGCTGAGTTTCAAGAAGTGGCAGGGTTTTAAAGTGCTGCGCCAAGTTGTCATGATCAGGCATGATTGGATGCTCTTGTTGGTCCCATTCAATCTTCTTTCGAATTCCCAGAAGCTCTTGCTGTCTTTTATATTGTTGTATTAGAGCTCAAAATTTCTGTAGTGGAAAGCTTGAAAGCTGCTTTGGCCTATTTTTACTCGAGCTTTTCCCCCTCCGCGCCTGTTCTCGCGTTTCAATGCGATCATTGTTCATTGTCTCGCTCGATGGCATTCCGAGTCGTACCATGGCTGCTTTCTTGTTTGGTGGGCTGGTTTTCGCAAGCAGGATGCCTCTATCTGTACACAGTTTGCTAAGGGCTCAATATTTGGAGCTTCGATTTGGGCCTCTGAAAGTTCGAGCAGTGAACAGTGCTCGAGCTTTTCTCTATACTGCTGGCAGAACCTCTCCCGTTTTATTATTTTGATGGTATAGGCCTCCGGTTTCACGCAACCTTCGTTATTTTTTATTTAACGTCCAACATCAAGTGAAGAAGCTCATTTGCTTAACATTTTGTTCAATAAACAATTCAGTAGTGGAAATTGTAGACTTCGATTTAATATTCAAAATCATCGGTCAAGATCCGGTGATTTCTTTGCTTTCGGTTTTCTTGAATTTCAAACCCGTGCCTACATTGTACTGCAAAAGACCTTTCTTATGCATTACACAATCAAAAAGCTGTCGGGTTGCGGTTCTGATCTCTCCGCTTATCACGCGTGATGCTCTTTGCGTTCATATTCCCGCCAGAAACGGCGCACACTCCGCCCGCACTTGTGGTATCGGGATTGCACATAGTAGTTGGCTTGCGGCTCTCGGGCGTTATCATCGTCTATTGCTAGCGTTACTCTTCGCGGTTTTCTTACCGCTAGAGACATTTATTACGCATGGTTCTCTTTTCTATCGTCTTTCCGAAATGATAGATGCTGCTAACGAAATTCCAATGACCAGGAAGCAAAACATGTATCTTCTTTTAAAACTTAAGTCAACGGAATTATGCGAGAAAATCAAACGGATAGATGCCGCTAGGCTGAATCATCGGTCAATGACTACTACATGTAAAGCAAGAGCAAATCGACAAGCTGATCGAGCTGTATTGGATCGAAACGAGTTTCATAGTGAATGAAGGCTTCGATTATGCGGGAAGTGGCTAGATTAGAAGCCATTTTTGGAAATGCCTTCTCATTCTAGGTAGACTGAAGGAAACACTACCACTGAGTTTACGGGCTTGCAATTACTACTTTGCCGTACCATCCTTGCCGCCTATATAATTGCCAACTTTCAGCGAAGGATATGTGAACTTCTACTCCATGTTTGTTACCATCATTGATAATCATTCTGACTTAACCAACATAACTTAGTTCCAGCATTTGCGTTCCTGTCTGCGTGATTTGGCATTGGAGACCGTTCGGTCACTAGTAATCTCGGATGAATACTATTGTGTGGCATTGGATTTCTTGGAAAAAAGGTTTTATAATCGACGATTGAGGAGCCTAAATTTGTCAACTTGATACCGTCATGGGAATCTATGTCCTCAGTCATGGAGCAGTGATAGATTTCAGCATCTGCAGCCCAAGGGCAACCAGTGCCATTTGATACTCGGTCGGCTACTGCGTCGTCTCAGCTTAGCCGGCTCAGCTCTACGTCGTCTCAGCATACCACTGAACCGTCTACATGAGCACCTACGTATTCGACTCCTGTTGCCCAGGATCTCAGAAATGGTGTGATGTACTATTGTGCTCGGCCACCGTCCTGGTCAAAAATCAATCTGAAACCTTCGTTGCTTGCCGAGTGATGCAAGATTGCGGATTTCAGCTGCATTTAATAACTTCCCGCAATTTCTTGGTTCTAATCTTAAAAATCAAATCCATTGCCGTGACTTTTACATAGATGGTGCTATGTCTGGCTCTCAGGAAGACCAAAAAAGAGCTAAAGATGCTTTTCGGCCACATAGTGTGCTAGACTAATTCTACATTTTTAGAATTTTTGCAGAGATTTGTACCAATCTTGATGTTAATGGCAGCCCTTCGTCTTTGTTTGCTAAGCTTAAGGTGATCAGCTCAATCTAAAATCGATCAGATCTTGTTAGATGAGTCGCTTGCTTGCACTAGATCTTCTGGTCTTTGTGGAAGGAAGATTGCATGTCGTCATTGAATCATCACCAAAGCGTTCTCTTTGCTCTCGCTTTGCAGTGGATGATTTTGCAATGAATTATATCTGTCTCTATTCAATCGAAATACCCAAAAATTGATGTTTGTAACAGTTTTTAACTGTAAAATAGCATTTTGGATTGAACTGAACGGAATTTATCGGCGAAATCGGGCATATGAAATTTTAACGACGCCTAATTAATGTGCCTGTCTAAAACCAAAAACGTAGGCCTAAAAATATTTATTTTTCGACTTTCCTTTAGTTTTTAAAGTCAAAATTTAGGAGAAAAATAACGCAAAAATGTATCAAACTTGAATTTGAAAGCTTTACATCTTCCAGTCGGTAAGCTGGAACTACAAAGTGTTTGGGTGGATTTTATAATAGCATTTATCAGTTTTTTATAATTGCCAAATTCAGTAAAACAAGACATTAGAAATGTAAGTTATGTGCAAAAAAGAAGCACAACCTTTGGAAAAAACATGACAAATTTAAAAAAATTCTTTAAAAAAAAAACAGAGCAAATAAAAAAGGAAAAATTCTTAAAAAAAAAAATTTTAATTCCGTCCGAATGGTCAGTTATTTTTTACTGCTATTTTCAACCTTAGGATGTTTCCTAAAAATTAAATCTATTACACATTGCATTACATATTTGCTTTTTATTTATTTTATATTTATTATTTACAGAGCTCTTAAGTAAACTTAAAAACTAGTACTAGTACAAACTAGTAACAGCTTTGGCTACTGAGGCCTTGAGCTACAATATTTTCTTTTTAATACCTGTAAATATGTGAGATTAATATTATTTTGACTGTTGTATTATTGGGGTGCAAATTTTAGCTTCGAACCGGGTAACTGAGGTTGTCATGTTGAAAATGTGAACCAGAAATGTTTCGTACAATGATTTTTAATTTAATTTTCTAGCTTTTGATTCGACTAATTTTAGTATACTCACTAAGAAAGGCGTTTCTTAAGACATAAATACTAATTTCAGAGTGAAGACTGTTTAGAGTGGTTTCTATCTCAAATTGTCATTGTTCACCACACACCTCTTAACTAGAACTATGGTTCCTAACTCAGCTTGGACTTTTTTTCGTACGTAGAAAGGAATCTTTTGTATTTATTTTTCTTTTACAAAGACATTTAATCCTACATCAAACACCCTATTCTGTCTATCCGGATTGTTCCGCTCCAATACCGCTTGTGATTTTTTAATTTTCGTGAATATGAGGTCCTTTTCTTCGGGTGTTACAACATTAAATACATCAGCTTGCTTCAAGCACTAACCATACAATATATAGACATGACAATTCATGTAGCGAAAATGACCGCACGGCAGTCTGACATCAGCTACACCAGGAGACCAGCTACACCAGTCGTGAGAGTGTATGAGTGCACATGTATTCTCGCTTATTTTGCGTGTTGTGCATGTGTGGATCAGCTCCTCGGCGAGTCGTGAGAGTGTATTTGTGCTCATGAGCATGCATGTACATTGCGTGTTTGCAAGTGTGTATGAGCGCACAACTGAAATTTTCGCTTTCCAAACTATGTTTTGATTTTTGTGCTCGCGCCACCCTTCACTTTAGCATTATTGGAGTCGGCCCTTTTTGAAGACGCTTGCCTTAAAATACCAGAATAACTGTTATTTTGGACATGCTTTAGATTTTAACTTTGTTTAATATAGAATATACTAATATAATAAGCTTATATATGTATATATATTCAAAAATATATATTTCATTGTATGGTGTATTGTATTATACAATAATATATTTGATCATATATAAAAAAGTAGTATGCGCTAAAAACATATATACATATATCATCCTTGAATATGGATATTAATGACATATAAATGGGTAATAAATGGGTCCATATGGATTTTAGTGCCACACTTGCGAGTCAAATTTGAAATCATCCCTCATTTTCTGATGCGAATTTCCATCCACAGAGAGAACTTGCAAGTACATTCATATGTGTGTGTACGTGTGCAGAGCTGCCGAAATTGCCAGCCAAATATTTTTGAGAAGATTTCTTGAGACACAAATTTGTTTGCTGAGTGTCGCTTATTGACGCAACGCACTAATACCCTACAGACAAATAATATAATTTGGTGTCATGTCTGATATACATTTTGCATTTGTACATATTTACATTCGTTCCTTATATTCGTTTATAGTACATTAAACAAAATTAGAATATAGAGGATATTCAATATATAATTATTGTAATTTTGGGCAAGCGTCATTATAAAATCATAACTTACAATCAATTCTAAAGTAATGGGTGTTTTCTTAGACAGCGGCGTTGTAAAAAACCAATACAAACAAGATATGTACACACATACAGCTAAAGCTCAGCCTCACATACAGAGCGTGTGTTCTTTGCTGTTCTTTGCTGCTGTTCTTCTTCAACTTGTTCACGAACTGACCTACCGCCACAAAATAAATGAAGAACTGGCAGGATGGGTGGGGGTGGGTGTGGGTTGGTGGGACACTTGGCCGTGGGAAAAAATAAATCTGATATTTTTTTTATTTTTATTATATCAATTATTATATTATTATTGCCTATGAAAAAGCCGTAAACATACATATGTATGTACATTCCTATGTACATATAAACTTTATCAACAAATTGTATATAGATACTATTATAAATATATATATTTTTACCTCCGGGTAGCGGCGTGGTTGCAGAGGATTAAACAGCATCCGATGCTAAGAAATGTTGCAGAGTTTTTAACAGCCTTTCGAAAGAAGAAGTCGGTGCAGAGATTTTAACAGCCTGGGTTCCTAGGTTTTAACAGGCCGCACACCCTGTTTCTCGAACTTGAATATATACATATACATATACATACTCGCATGTACATATATATGTATATTTGTGTCGCTGTGTGCTCCATATAGATATTGTTTAAGTTTCCCTTGTGCCCAGACAATAGCAAGTAGCTTCATTTCATTCGTTGCATAATGAGATTCGTAAACTTTGAGGGTCGTATTGATCGTCGTTACCCCATACCGTGCGTTATCGCGTCGGGTGTTAAGTTGAACGGTATTTTGAAGTCAGAGTAACTAAGGGTAACATCTTCTGACGCCAAAATCCTCCTAAGCTTTTGGAATGCATCCCTTTGCTTTTCATCGAAGTTTATCTACATTTTCTTTGACATATGTTTACTTACCAAATCGTTTGATCCCTGAAGAAGATTTGTGAGAGGACTTTCTATTGCTACAAAGCAATAGAATAATATCTATAATTGCTTGCTAGTCCATGACCTTAAGGTAAACTTTCTCGGTTCGATATGTTCTTTATTGGCGGATACTTTCTCTGGTTCGGTTTAAGCCATATGTCAGGTTACTGTGAAACCTTAGCTTCGTCGTACACGCATACCTATATGCGTCTATCTTAAATAAAGCTGGCATTAAACCACATATATATAAACAAAACCCGATTGTAACCGTTTTTTAAATCGCAACAGCTAGTGAAAAAGCTCACTAGCTAAACAAACCGTTTCTTTCTATTTCATCATTTATTCATATTTGTAAAAACACATGTCGGGTTGTTATAGGATGACTTCGATGTTCCAATTATTATTTTTTTGAGTGGGGGAATAAATAAATTTTATAAATTGGGTCGTTATCATGAGTACGAATAGTGGCAGTAGTGGTGTTATACGTCAAGAGTTTGGATGGACAGAAAATACCTTAATTCGTCTTTTCATCGTTTGGGCGAACCCCTCTTTTTATTAGCTCTGGGACAATGATATCTTTCACTTAAAATAGTCGTGGGTGAGAAATTGCAAGCATTCTGATCTTAAACCACTATCGATCTTGTTTGGTTGAGATTGAGGAATTGCAGTCCCGTCAAAAGTTGGTTAGTTATTTAGGGTAAAGAAGAGGGCCTTTTTTCACATAGCACATTTACGGGGGACATTGGGATTTTTTGACACATGTGAAATCTCGATTCTCACAGGTAACAATCTACCGTCCATCGAAAACACAGCTGACAACAACAAACCAAAAATGTCAAAATTTAACAAATAATATGGAAAATTGTACCATTTTTTCGACTGTGTTTCAACAGAAATATATGTTGTTGCAAAAATTGACAGTGGCAATTGAGAGAAGGGAAAATCAAATTAATGAATTCGATGAGGAAGAAGGAAGGATCGGCTTTCCAGAAAGCTTCAGCGATTTGAAAATGTATCAGAACTTGAGCTTTTCCCAACGGATCGAAGCGTCGGCAATAATGAAGGAAAAACACAATGGATCCATAATTGAGAATTGGGTTCTGTGTAATTCAAGTGAGCAAACTGAATAGAGCAATCTGCATTGATCTGCAAAAATAATCAGATATTCTTTGCAAAACATAGCTGAAAGAAATATTTAAATTATTCAAACTGACTTCGGCCACCCGCACCATGCCGTCCTCTCCCGTGATTGCGCGTGTTACGCTCCCTGTTGTCCATCGTTGCGGGGGGGTGTTGTCGTCGTGCACCAGGACGACCGCCCTTTCGGCCAGATTGGCCTCGCCTCTGCTCCACTGGGCTCGCTGCTGCAGGCTGAGGCGGTAGTCTTTCGACCACTTGCGCCAAAAGCGCAGTTTGAGCTCCAAAAACAGTTGCCACCGCTTCTAGTATCCAGCGCTTCGACCTCCACCAGGTGCGTGCTCAATTCGTCCGGCGTGAGGTTGGCGTCGCCTGCCCCTCGCACCAGCCTTTACTGCTGCTTACCACAGCCCACCAAAGTGTGGTGCCCTCGGAGGGATAAAGCACCAGGTCACCGCTCTCTCCGCTGCGTATTCCTGCAGTTCTTCCTTGCACTGGAGAAACGCCGCTTGGAGCTCCCTCAGCACGCTTCCCGCTCCCACGAAGTTCGTCGCGTTGTCGCTGAACATCTTCTCCGGCAGCCCTCGTCTCCCAACGAACCTTATAAATACATTTAGAAAAGCATCAGTTGAAAGGTCTGAGACAAGTTCTAGATGGACTGCCTTTGAGGCGAAACAAACAAAAATGGCAACGTAAATTTTAACGGTTGGTGAACCCCTGATTCTATAGCTTACGTAGAACGGCCCACAAAAATCTACGTCAGATACTCTGAACGGCCGATGCTCACGAAGGCGGTCAGCTGGCAAATTTCCCAATATTTGCCCCAACAATTTTGGCTTATAGCGAAAATAGTGTACGCATCTTCTAACATGCGCTGTACACAAGCTTCCGGCATTGATCACCCAAACTTGCTGCCTCAGCAATCCCACAAGAACCTTTGCACCAGCATGGTAGTGCCTAAGGTGCAAATACCTGACCAAAAGGCTGACCAATTCAGATCCCTTTGGTAGCAACAGAGGGAACTTGGCGTCGTATGCGATAGGGCCGTGTAGCAAGCGCCCTCCTACTCGAATTAACTTAAATTTGATGCCATTTTCATCAAACTCGTGGACAAATGGATTTAACGACTGCAGCATCGGAGCTAATACTGCCGATTTTTCCAACAATCTGTACTCAGTGCTGTACGTTGTGTTTAAACGACTGCGATCAGCATTAAAAACGCAATTTTTCTTTCTGATGCAGATACAAGATGCGAATCACCTTTGATTGATTAATTGCACAATGCAATTAGATTCAGCATCAGATACCCCTAGCGCACATACCACTGCACTTTTCTAATCTTCAGAAGTTTTCACTTCTGACGCTATCTCGAACTGATGAAGTTGAGGCCATCGATATTTTTCTGCCATTAAAAAGCTTGATCCTGACCAGAAATTTACGCTTTCTATCGTGAATTTGGTCATTGTGGTCGACACTTGTTGCCCGAGTTTGGCCAGCAATAGTGCTGAACAAAGCTCTAACCGGGGTATTGTTTTTACGCTCAGCTACCCTCGACTTTGCCGTGAGCAATGACACGCGAACGTCTTCGTCGTGGCACGTTCGTTTGTATATGCAGCAACCGTAGGCGTGACTGGATGCGTCAGCAAAGCTGTGAATTTGAACCCCTTGTTACAACGTCAAACATACGTAACGAGGTATTGAAATTTTGCGCAAATCCCGCAAGGTAGTGGTGAACTTATTCCATGCAGTATGTAAACTCATAGAAATAGCCTCATCCCAATCTACCTTTAGCCTCCATAAGTCCTGCAACAGAATTTTTGCCATAGTGACAATTGGACACAACGAACCAAGAGGATCAAACAGACGAGAGGTTATCGACAATAAATTGCGTTTTGTTGGTTTCAGGGAGGCAAAGCTGTCCACGTCGAGATGGTATTTAAATACATCATCTTGAGGTGCCCAGCGCATTCCAAGCGTTTTGACTGAGCTTTGCTCATCAATGTTAAATCGGACTTCCTCATTTTTACCAGATTGAGTCGGGCAATTGGAAGCCCACTTGGCCAATGGAAATCCACCTAAATGCAAGATATCCCAAACCTGGCTGCAAATTGTGTCCAGTTCTTTCAAACCGTCTGCACCTGCCAGCATATCGTCGACATATGTAGAAACAATTGCGAATCACTTCCCCACCAATGGGATGTGATTGTGCGAAACTATTTGCCAATTTGAACAAACAACGTACAGCCAAAAAGGGTGCTGACGCTGTACCGTATGTAACAGTATTCAACCTGTATGCCTGTATGTTTTGTGAAAGATTTTCTCTCCACAAGACAAGTTGGAAGTCTGTGTCTTCCTCAGAAACATTTATCTGCCTGTACATTTTCGAAATGTCAGCAGTTACGGCGTATTTGTTCAACTGAAAGTTGACCAATGTTGAATACAACTCCCTCTGAATAGTTGGCCCCACCATTAGTGTTTCGTTCAGCGAAACTGCTGTTGATGTTTTGCTGGAAGCATTGAACACAATACGAAGTTTGGTTGAGGTACTCTCAGGTCTGAGAACGAATTTATGAGGAATATAATAATGCTGTTCTAGAGGAGCAGACTTCAGAATGGACATATGTCCCAAATCCAAATACTCTTTCATGAAGTCATGGTACATAGTTTTGAAAGTGTCATCCTTTAACAGTTTGCGCTCAAGTTGCAAAAAACGCCTTTCAGCAGTTTGAAAGGACAGGCCAAGAACTTTAGGGTCGGTCTTAAATGGAAGTTTGACTTGAAAGCGACCGGAAGACAATCGTTGTACCGTTTTTGCGAAGTATAACTCACAGGCCTGTTGTTCAGCCGTTTGGCGGACAGCCTTCGACTCAATTGGACATTGATCCAATTCCCAAAACGGTTTACTAATGAGTCAAGATAACAACTATACACTTGAGCTACCGAACTCTCATTACACTGTTGCCGAGGCGCCTGTCCAGAACATTTTCCTGCAACAATCCAACCGAGCAATGTTTTTTGTACATGCAACTACATCGAAAGAGACGGCTGGCTCTTCACATGTTGGCTGCTCACCTGTGCCTGTGTCTGCCAAGGATGTCCAACCGGATAGTAATGTTCATCCAGTGCCTGTGATTGCCCAGGCTGTCCAACCGGACAGTTATGATCATACAGATGTCTGCATCACTGTTCCCCCTACGGAAGTTGATATTGCTGTCAGCATGGAAGTTGAAGTAGTTCCTTCCCCACCCGCTCGCACTGGCTCCTCAGCCAGTGCTATCCCATCTGCTCCTCGGATAGAACCCGCCTCTGCCTCACCCATAAACCATGTGACCCCTCTTGACCGATCTACTCTCTTCGCTGTCGCTCCTCTAAAATCTATTTTCGTCTCACGTCTTATGGAATCGGCTACGGATGCAATGGTTCGAGAGTATATTTTCTCTAAATTAAACATTAATAGCTCCTCTGACATAGTAGTTACTAAATTTTCTTTTAAAGAAAAGCGTAGTATTTCCTCCTTTAAAATTCTTGTTCCGAAGAAGTTTGTTAAGACTGTGTTGGAACCCTCTTTCTGGCCTGAGCACACTATCTGTCATATTTTCAATAGTCGATCACGGTCTTCGCAACCCGCTCCTCGGGTAGGAATCCTTCCAACTCCTTCTACTGATCTTCCATCCTCTTCAAAAAACTGAATTCTTCCCCACCTCTAAAGATCACTTATGAGAATGTACGTGGCCTGTGCAGTAAGCTCACTATATTACATGCTGATAGTGCAACTTTTGATTTCGACATTATCGCCTTCTCTGAAACATGTCTCAATTCCTCAATCTCGGATTCCGAGATTTTTGTAGATAATTTTAACATATATAGATCTGATCGACCATCTCGAGGTGGTGGCGTCCTAATTGCTGTCCGTTCCGACTTAACTTCCCAACTCTTTTCCATCGATGAGCTCAACACCATTGAAATTATCGTTGTTAAAATTCGTCTGCGTTCTTTTAATTTATTCATATCGTGCTCTTACATCCCACCGTCCTCTAAATTTACAACCTATATGCTTCACGCTGCCCATCTCCAGTCCGTTCTGTCTCAGCTTGGCGATTCTGATCGTCTTATTGTCCTCGGTGACTTTTATCTCCCTAATGTCACTTGGTCCCCATCCAATGACTCAAACTTAATGTTCCCATCTACGCAGCATGACTTTGTTGATTCTCTGTCCGATACATCGTTAGGCCAGGTAAATGGCATACGCAATAGCATGTGTAGGACCCTTGATCTCGTCTTCACTACCGATGCTTCGAGCACTTTGGTATGTCGCGGATTACCTCTATCATTCCCTGAAGATCCATACCATCCCACACTTTCAATTGATTTCATGTTACCATCTTCATGCCCTATAAAGTTTGTTAAGCCTTCGAATATTTATTGCTTCAAGAAGGCTGATTTCCTCTCCTTGAATACTGCCCTATCTCAGATGGATTGGTCATTTCTTGACGATTTCCAGGAAATCGAGTCTGCCCCTAATGCATTCTATAGCTCTATTTTTTCCATCTTTCCCATGCATGTTCCTTTAGTTACCCCCTCCAGAAATATTTCTGGTCCTATCTGGTTCACCCCTAGATTAATAAATCTGAAGAATTTAAAATCTCGTATGTACAAAAAGTTTAAAAAATCCGGTTTGCAATCAGACTTCTCGAAGTACTCAATTGCAAAATCGAAATTTTCCTTATTCAATACATTGTGCTACAACAGATACTTGACCCAATGCAAGCTTAACTTTAAACGTCACCCTAAACAATTCTTCAGGTTTGTTAAATTTAAATGGTAGTTATGCTGATAAGGATTGTGATATTGCTGATCTGTTCGCTTCCTTTTTCCAACGTTGCTACTCTGTCCATTCTATTAACATACCCTCTATCCAAGCCACATGAAACGACTTTGGTAGCAGTTACTCATATCCTATCCCATTAAATAGTTCCAGTTGTATCCTTCCCCCCTTCATCGACTATGATGGTCTCCTAATAACTTTAAAATCGTGCAACTGTACATTGTTAAACTTTAAACAAAATTAATTTAATTTGCACAACGCACAATAGCCCATAAAACACTTCAGCTCCCAATAGAGCATCAACCTTAGCCGGCTTATGGAAATCGGGATCTGCCAACTGAATATTTTTTGGGATTTTCCAGCTCGATGTGGAAAGTGATTGCCCAGGCTGAGATGTGGAGATTGACTTCAGTACCCAACACTCAGTGGTGTGGGAATTCAAACGAGATTGAATCGATGCACAAACCATATTTTTACTATCGGTGGTTTCACCACCTACCATTGCGATAGCAAGGGAAGATAGCAAGGTTCTAGATCTAGACCGGGTCATTGAGGCTTGGGGCCCTCCCACTTGGGCAGCCTCGATTTCCTCGGCTAGGTTCAGGGTCGATTTACTCAATGCAGTTCTGCACACTGGACACACCTTCTTATTCCCTGGGCGCGTGCTAAAGCAGGAGTGATGGAAATAATGGTTGCAGCTGGTCGCTAACAATTGGCCTGGATATTCGACTTCTTGGGTACAAACACAGCAAATGGTTTCGTTATCGATTGGCTGATTCCTGTACTCTGTGCTTCGGTCTAACGGCATCGTAAGGGTATTCTATTCTAAAAACTAGCTTTATCAAAACTCCTTTAGTTACTAACTACTATCCTCAGAAACACTAACAGCGGGAAATACAACAACAAAATTTCTTAAGGTAATTTGGGGAAACCATGCAACTTCCTCCTGAAGAGGATGTGGCCAACAACAAAGCGTGGTAGAATAAGAAGAAGGAAAGGAAAGTAAAGAATAGCCACCGGTCTATATCTCGTGGCACAAGTAGTAGCCCTCGGCCACACCCTGTTTCCTACGAATACCTAGACCTAGAGAAAGTCGACTTCCTTACACTCGTGCCCACACAAAGATCACGACGGTGTTCGTCAGTCGACAATCGGAGAAACATCAGCGGAAGAAGTTAAGAGGGGAAATATAATAGTACGACCATGCGTAGACAAATACCCTGGAACAGCAGTTATCGATCCGGGAAGGAGCCATAGCACGCTGAAGCGCACCAGCCTCTTCCGGCAACAACTGCTCGGCAACAACTGCTCTTTTATAAACTTCAAAAGATATACTGAGGCATGCATTCACTAACAGGCTCCGGCTTGGCGGCAGGTCGTAGCTTTATTCCACGAATAATCCTGTATCCGGCCAAACACCTGTTTTGCAGTGAATTCATTTGGGATTCGATGCTGGGGCAGGTAGTGTACATTAGCGCACTCGGACAAATGGCTCACGCCTACAAGGGACACATAACACTGGAATTTTCTTTTTTGACTTTACTCCTAATACATTTAATTTTAATGCATAAATAAATAGGGCGGGATTTAGGGTACAACACTTGGCAACCAAACAGTGCCGTCTTTTCGAGCGGGTACCAAAAAGGGGTCACAGGGGGGGTTATGTTCGCACGTGGGTCACAAATTTTTTTCTTTGCACGGGCGAAAATTATCTTGGGCACAACCGGATCACTACTATCCTTTAGTGGGCTCTCTCGACCGGGTTTTCTTCCAGCTGATAACCGCCGACACGGCAATTTTCGCCGTATTAAGCCCTATGGGGGAACTCAGCTGCTATCGCCTTGCGCGGCCCAAGTTCATTGCTCGACCCGGCGATCACCTGTTGTTGGTGGGGGGCTTAAAGCTCCGTTGGCAGCTTTACATATACGCTGCGCTCGAACCAATTTAAAAGTTAATTTCCAATCAGGTGCCAATTCTAAATTTGTTTGGTAGTAAATGGAAAAATTGCAAAAAAAACAAGGGACATGAGGATTTCTTTTCCGCACTGCAGCGAGAGCACATAATTACCCGGTTGGAATGGCACCGCACTAATTATGAGGCTGGGTTGGAATAGGTTGCGGGCCTCTCTTTCTCCAAATTTCTGTTTGGCCGATGCAGTGCCGGGGTACGACCAGCTCCAGCCCTTTTGGATGGCCAATGGGGGTCGTACTAACAAAAAAAACCACGTAAGATCAGCACCAATGATCTATGCTTGGACCCAATATGACTGCCGAAGACAGGTACTCACCCAAATGTTGGGAAAAAAAATGTCGGTACCACGGTGGGTCACGGTGCAGGTGCAATCGCGCTGACACTTTATCACAAAACACAATTTTTCTTCACGGGATTTTTCTGTTCCCACAACCGCACTGTTCGGAGACCACGAGGAGAAAGAAAGATTGGGTCCAGCATACCAGTTAACCAAAAACCTCGGTTCTCCGTATCTTCCTTTGCCCAAACCTTCGCCATTCACCCCGAACGGTTGGCTAAAGAGCGGGGAGATTTTTGCTCGCTCACCCCCCATTCTTGACTCCGCCCCTAGCATCGCCCCTAGCACACACCCTGCCATGTAACACATAAGGTGACAAAAATTCAATCCCAACACCAATATATTACTCATAGGCTATTCCGCCTAACGCGAATCGAGTGCAGATAGCGATATCACCGATTTATCTGGGACATTATGGCAGGAGTATAAATGAAACAAATTACGACCAAAATCGGTATTGCCTACTTTCAGGCACGGAGGGAATTCTTCTTCACCTCTTTCCGACAAGCGGCCACTACAAATCCCCCCTGCCAAGATCACACTTTGGTGTCCTCAACATCAAAGGGTGATAGACGCTTGGAGGAAAAGCCACCAACCTTCTTGAGGCGGTCACTGCTTTATGTCCTTAGCGTGGTACTTGCCGATAAGTCTACCTTGGTGGTCTTCGAGCTCGTAATAGCTGTGACCAAGTCACGAAATTTGGAGCTAATTTTGCGCTGAACCCTTTAGCAAAGTTGCTCTGTTGAAAATTTCGCCGGTAAACCTCTTGACAGACCTTAAAAACCACGTCACGACTACGAAGATTACATTTTTTTTCATTTCGTTGGTGCTGCTGTTGCATCGTACGCTGTGCTGTTCTTCGAATGACTTCAAACGAGTCTTCCCGACCCCTTTTCGGCAAATGAGGGGAACAATCGCACAGTGGCTTCCAGTTCCTTTCGCTCCAACTCTGACAAAGAGATTTGCATCGGGTTGTCGATGCTCAAAGCCGCCAAAGAATTCACGTTCGCTTTGCTCATTAAAAAGTACGGTAAAAGGTCGAAACTTCTCCAAAAATCTATGCCGAGATACAACTCCTGAGATAGGGACGGAACGAGATATAGACATATCCGTTTGGAGTCGCCACGAAAACTAATAGTCGTTGATATCCTACCTAGGATGACCTGGCTTTTACCATCGGCCGTTCGCACAGCTGACTTCATCGGCTTGACTTCCGGGTTAGCTTGCGCTAACTCTTCCGCCAATTTGCCCACAAGGCAGCTAATTGAAGCTCCTGTGTCCAATAAGCCACAAACACTCCTCCCAAACAACATAACATTGGCATAAGGTCGTATGTCGTTAAGGTTATTAACAACCGAGGCCAAAATCGCCCTGCGAGAATCTTTACTCAGCAAGCCGAAACGATCTCTGCGCTTACGATCTCGAGTTTTAGACATCTCCGGTTTACTCGGGACATATGGCATTTGCTGAACGTCGTAGGAAAAAGTCAGCCTAGGGTTTATAGTCACGTCCGGGGGTCTTGGGAGCAAACTTGGCATAGCCACAGTTACTCCGTGTTCGTCGCCTTCGACACTAGTTTGCGTGCACTTCATTAAGAAGATTTGCCCGTAATACCTCTAACAAGGCCTAATCCGACATGGGCTGCACCAGCTTGTCGGCCAGGGCAACTATATCTTCGTAAAAGCTATCAAACTGTTCGTTTGGCTTCTGCTTTCTCTGTGTGATCGCGGTTCTGATCTCCAGGTCTGTTCTGCCATCTGAAAACTGCGATCTCAGAGCTATGCACAAATCAACCCATCGCACTCTTGTTACGCTTTTGTGATACCTCCAGTACCATTCACCCGCGCTCCCTTCGAACAGATTGCTTGCATAACGCGCTAACAGTTCAAAGTTACTGTCTAACGTCTGGCTGGTAAGGGCTTCGATTCGATAGAGGAAGTCGTCTATGGACATGGAAGATCGACCTGAGAATCTTAATTTCCAGTTCGCGATTATCTGGCTAATCCGATCCGAGCGCAGGTGGTGTGTCTGCTGAGACTCGGGCGGAAACGAATGGTTCATCGGACGATCGGACGCTAGAGCTGGTTCTGCTTGCTCCCTGTTTGATATCCTAAAGAGCTGTTCGAAGGACTGATTTTGCCTAACGGGAGATGACTGCCTAGGGGCTGAAGGTACCCTTTCCATCGGAATTGGGGTTGCTGTTTGGAGTGGCAACCTTTGAAACCCCGTTTCAATCGCATTGGACAGCATTTGCGTATGTTGCTCCAATGCAGCTGCGACGGCTTCCACAATGGTTTGGTGTAACCTAGTCTCTGTAGCCGCTGGGTCAGGTCGGGCTGAGGATATAGCAGACGGTAGTGCTGCCGCTGGAATCTGAGGTTGTTTATTTCGGAGGCTTGGCGGGGCCAGTAAGCCAGCAACACCAGGCCCTTCCGGTTGACTCGAACCTCGCACCTCGCTCTGCCTATTTGTAGCCAATACCTGCGATTCCTGCGCTTTCAAGGTTCTAGATCTAGACCGGGTCATTGAGGCTTGGGGCCCTCCCACTTGGGCAGCCTCGATTTCCTCGGCTAGGTTCAGGGTCGATTTACTCAATGCAGTTCTGCACACTGGACACACCTTCTTATTCCCTGGGCGCGTGCTAAAGCAGGAGTGATGGAAATAATGGTTGCAGCTGGTCGCTAACAATTGGCCTGGATATTCGACTTCTTGGGTACAAACACAGCAAATGGTTTCGTTATCGATTGGCTGATTCCTGTACTCTGTGCTTCGGTCTAACGGCATCGTAAGGGTATTCTATTCTAAAAACTAGCTTTATCAAAACTCCTTTAGTTACTAACTACTATCCTCAGAAACACTAACAGCGGGAAATACAACAACAAAATTTCTTAAGGTAATTTGGGGAAACCATGCAACTTCCTCCTGAAGAGGATGTGGCCAACAACAAAGCGTGGTAGAATAAGAAGAAGGAAAGGAAAGTAAAGAATAGCCACCGGTCTATATCTCGTGGCACAAGTAGTAGCCCTCGGCCACACCCTGTTTCCTTCGAATACCTAGACCTAGAGAAAGTCGACTTCCTTACACTCGTGCCCACACAAAGATCACGACGGTGTTCGTCAGTCGACAATCGGAGAAACATCAGCGGAAGAAGTTAAGAGGGGAAATATAATAGTACGACCATGCGTAGACAAATACCCTGGAACAGCAGTTATCGATCCGGGAAGGAGCCATAGCACGCTGAAGCGCACCAGCCTCTTCCGGCAACAACTGCTCGGCAACAACTGCTCTTTTATAAACTTCAAAAGATATACTGAGGCATGCATTCACTAACAGGCTCCGGCTTGGCGGCAGGTCGTAGCTTTATTCCACGAATAATCCTGTATCCGGCCAAACACCTCTTTTGCAGTGAATTCATTTGGGATTCGATGCTGGGGCAGGTAGTGTACGGCAGTATCGCTATATTGAAGCTATTACCGAATCCAGCACAGCCTACCACCAAGGCATGGACACTACTAAGACGTGGCTCAAAGTTATCTGAAACAATCAAGTATCCACCATCAGAGTATCCAACACCAGGGCCACAGGATAGGATTGGGAGAAGGGTTAGGATAAAAGGGTCTAAAGTCCTCGGCCTGAGCATGAATATGCTTGGCTGACAGGTGTTGTAGACTTTCTTCTGTTTGATTCGAGATCAGGTCTGGCTGAGGGCAACTTAGAACAAAACTTCATTGCGCCCCTTTAGGATGCTAAAGAAGCTCCTAATCCGCTAACTCTGACCTTCGGGCCTCTTCGGGCCCCACGTTGGGCGCCAAATAAAATAATATTTACTGTAGCATGTAACGAAGAGAATCTTCGGGCTATGAAGCAGATGGACGGTTAGCTGTGCAAAGGAGTACGCGCTTGCTTTGTCGGCTGGTCTCTGGTCGGACATGGGTATGGGTTCTTCAAAAAAAACAAAACCTTTCAGCTACTTGCTTCGCTCCTAAAATTATTATTATATTAAATTTCCGCGTACCTTTTTTAGGGAGAGGGATTCAGGGGTTAGGAAAGGAAAGGTGGAGGCAAGATACCCTATAAAGTAAAGTAGAGAAAGGAAAAATAGAATAGAGGGAGAAAAGATAGCAGTCTACCGACGCCTCCGGACATCTCTGATGACACCGAGTTGTGTCATGCCCGCCCTGCCATGATCCTGCCAAGCCGAGAGAGATTACGGCAAGATCCCTTAGATGTCCTAAGTCAGCCATCCTGCTTCACCCCAGCGCTGCATGGTTCCCCCAAATAATGGGTCGTCTAGCACCTATTCATTTTAACAATTTATTTTATTAACAATTAAA
This sequence comes from Drosophila algonquin, assembly GCA_035041765.1. Classification (NCBI taxonomy): domain Eukaryota; kingdom Metazoa; phylum Arthropoda; class Insecta; order Diptera; family Drosophilidae; genus Drosophila; species Drosophila algonquin. The sequence continues at coordinate 420,100 of JAWNKY010000060.1, read as the reverse complement.
GTCGCCTAACTCTACTACAATCAAGATTAATCCAACAAAAACAAAAACAAAAAAAATAGGATAGGGCAGCATATATATGGAGGGAAATTATAGAGAGGGAATTAAATGTAGCATATAATGATATTTATAATAATATAAGGTTATAAATAGATTTAGCTATACTTAATTACATATGAATATATAATGCGATATATGGCAAATAATTTTTCTTAGGCAGAAATATATTGGTATAAGGCAATATAAATAGACGGACGACTTCACCCGACAATCCCGGCCATTGGTTAACAATTAGTTAGCCCAGTTTTCTTTAGTTATTAATTTCTGAATGCAGAAGGCAAATCAGCTGTGAAAGCTCTAACAGCCGGAGGTCAGCGGCCGGCGAACGGCTCGGGCAGAAAAGCTCTAGCAGAACTTTTCTCCTCTATCGCGGAGTTATCACGGGCAGGCGAATAATAATAAAAAAGATAAGCTCACTTACACATTCCTTTATGCTTTTGCTTACATTCCGTTCCCGCGGCGAAAGATCTTTCGTAGCTGGGCGTCTCGGGGTGTGTGTGATTATCTGAAAGCCCAAAAACAAATACATGCAGCTAGTGCTGCATGTCACCAACTCTTCGTCGTGACACCGCCGATCGGAAGCTTTATCGCTCCAACTTCAAAAGCTTCACTTCTGGATTGGCTATTTAATTATTTTTGTTTAGCATTATTTTGTCATGTAATTTTTCTTTTGTCTGCGATCTTCTTTTTTTCCAAAACAGGGGGCATTAACAGAAAAAAAATGGCCAAGATTATGGGAGAGAGCCGGGCCGGTTAAATTAAATATGCGTGCACCTCTTGCTACGTTTCTCGCCACGACATTGGCGCACTCGGACAAATGGTTCACGCCTCCAAGGGACACATAACACTGAAATTTTCTTTTTTGACTTTACACCTAATACATTTAATTTTAATACATAAATAAATAGGGCGGGATTTAGGGCACAACGCTTGGCAACCGAACAGTGCCGTCTTTTCGAGCCGGTACCAAAAAGGGGTCACAGGGGGGTTATGTTCGCACGTGGGTCACAAATTTTTTTCTTTGCACGGGCGAAAATTATCTTGGGCACAACCGGATCACTACTATCCTTTAGTGGGCTCTCTCGACCGGGTTTTCCTCCAGCTGATAACCGCCGACACGGCAATTTTCGCCGTATTAAGCCCTATGGGGGAACTCAGCTGCTATCGCCTTGCGCGGCCCAAGTTCATTGCTCGACCCGGCGATCAGCTGGTTGTTGGTGGGGGGCTTAAAGCTCCGTTGGCAGCTTTACATATACGCTGCGCTCGAACCAATTTAAAAGATAATTTCCAATTAGGTGCCAATTCTAAATTTGTTTGGAAAAAATTGCAAAAAAAAACACCAAGGGACATGAGGATTTCTTTTCCGCACTGCAGCGAGAGCACATAATTACCCGGTTGGAATGGCACCGCACTAATTATGAGGCTGGGTTGGAATAGGTTGCGTGCCTCTCTTTCTCCAAAATTTCTGTTTGGCCGATGCAGTGCCGGGGTACGACCAGCTCCAGCCCTTTTGGATGGCCAATGGGGGTCGTACTAACAAAAAAAACCCACGTAAGATCAGCACCAATGATCTATGCTTGGACCCAATATGACTGCCGAAGACAGGTACTCACCCAAATGCTGGGAAAAAAAATGTCGGTACCACGGTGGGTCACGGTGCAGGTGCAATCGCGCTGACACTTTATCACAAAACACAATTTTTCTTCACGGGATTTTTCTGTTCCCACAACCGCACTGTTCGGAGACCACGAGGAGAAAGAAAGATTGGGTCCAGCATATCAGTTAACCAAAAACCTCGGTTCTCCGGATCTTCCTTTGCCCAATCCTTCGCCATTCACCCCGAACGGTTGGCTAAAGAGCAGGGAGATTTTTGCTCGCTCACCCCCCATTCTTGACTCCGCCCCTAGAGGGCGCTACTGCATCAGGGTATGTGCCATGTAACACATAAGGTGACAACAATTCAATCCCAACACCAATATATTACTCATAGGCTATTCCGCCTAACGCGAATCGAGTGCAGATAGCGATATCACCGATTTATCTGGGACATTATGGCAGGAGTATAAATGAATCAAATTACGACCAAAATCGGTATTGCCTACTTTCAGGCACGGAGGGAATTCTTCTTCACCTCTTTCCGACAAGCGGCCACTACAAATCCCCCCTGCCAAGATCACACTTTGGTGTCCTCAACATCAAAGGGTGATAGACGCTTGGAGGAAAAGCCACCAACCTTCTTGAGGCGGTCACTGCTTTATGTCCTTAGCGTGGTACTTGCCGATAAGTCTACCTTGGTGGTCTTCGAGCTCGTAATAGCTGTGACCAAGTCACGAAATTTGGAGCTAATTTTGCGCTGAACCCTTTAGCAAAGTTGCTCTGTTGAAAATTTCGCCGGTAAACCTCTTGACAGACCTTAAAAACCACGTCACGACTACGAAGATTACATTTTTTTTCATTTCGTTGGTGCTGCTGTTGCATCGTACGCTGTGCTGTTCTTCGAATGACTTCAAACGAGTCTTCCCGACCCCTTTTCGGCAAATGAGGGGAACAATCGCACAGTGGCTTCCAGTTCCTTTCGCTCCAACTCTGACAAAGAGATTTGCATCGGGTTGTCGATGCTCGAAGCCGCCAAAGAATTCACGTTCGCTTTGCTCATTAAAAAGTACGGTAAAAGGTCGAAACTTCTCCAAAAATCTATGCCGAGATACAACTCCTGAGATAGGGACGGAACGAGATATAGACATATCCGTTTGGAGTCGCCACGAAAACTAATAGTCGTTGATATCCTACCTAGGATGACCTGGCTTTTACCATCGGCCGTTCGCACAGCTGACTTCATCGGCTTGACTTCCGGGTTAGCTTGCGCTAACTCTTCCGCCAATTTGCCCCCAAGGCAGCTAATTGAAGCTCCTGTGTCCAATAAGCCACAAACACTCCTCCCAAACAACATAACATTGGCATAAGGTCGTATGTCGTTAAGGTTATTAACAACCGAGGCCAAAATCGCCCTGCGAGAATCTTTACTCAGCAAGCGGAAACGATCTCTGCGCTTACGATCTCGAGTTTTAGACATCTCCGGTTTACTCGGGACATATGGCATTTCCTGAACGTCGTTGGAAAAAGTCAGCCTAGGGTTTATAGTCACGTCCGGGGGTCTTGGGAGCAAACTTGGCATAGCCACAGTTACTCCGTGTTCGTCGCCTTCGACACTAGTTTGCGTGCACCCGTCGTTGGTGCACGGCCCAGCTCGTTTTTTGACAAGCTACACTTACGGCATGACGGCTTATAAGTGTCCCGCTTACCACACCCGTAGCAAAACACTTTCCGCTCAGCTTCGCAATCTTGGTATCGGTGGCCTTGCTTATTGCAATTCCAACAGGAAAGTGACAAAGCTTCTATATTAATGTCGTCAGCGTCTTCCAAATCGGATGCTACGTGCATTCCAGTCTGCACGGACATCTCGTTCACCTGATTACGGGGAACAAATCGTCGGGCAGTAGGGATAGGTCTGGACTTGTCTTCCATAAACCTCTCACGCTTGCGCACGACCTGTCGCAACTGCACGATGTTGTGAATAGGCACATATAAAATCTCGTGCTGCACTTCATTAAGAAGATTTGCCCGTAATACCTCTAACAAGGCCTGCTCCGACATGGGCTGCACCAGCTTGTCGGCCAGGGCAACTATATCTTCGTAAAAGCTATCAAACTGTTCGTTTGGCTTCTGCTTTCTCTGTGTGATCGCGGTTCTGATCTCCAGGTCTGTTCTGCCATCTGAAAACTGCGATCTCAGAGCTATGCACAAATCAACCCATCGCACTCTTGTTACGCTTTTGTGATACCTCCAGTACCATTCACCCGCGCTCCCTTCGAACAGATTGCTTGCATAACGCGCTAACAGTTCAAAGTTACTGTCTAACGTCTGGCTGGTAAGGGCTTCGACTCGATAGAGGAAGTCGTCTATGGACATGGAAGATCGACCTGAGAATCTTAATTTCCAGTTCGCGATTATCTGGCTAATCCGATCCGAGCGCAGGTGGTGTGTCTGCTGAGACTCGGGCGGAAACGAATGGTTCATCGGACGATCGGACGCTAGAGCTGGTTCTGCTTGCTCCCTGTTTGATATCCTAAAGAGCTGTTCGAAGGACTGATTTTGCCTAACGGGAGATGACTGCCTAGGGGCTGAAGGTACCCTTTCCATCGGAATTGGGGTTGCTGTTTGGAGTGACAACCTTTGAAACCCCGTTTCAATCGCATTGGACAGCATTTGCGTATGTTGCTCCAATGCAGCTGCGACGGCTTCCGCAATGGTTTGGTGTAACCTAGTCTCTGTAGCCGCTGGGTCAGGTCGGGCTGAGGATATAGCAGACGGTAGTGCTGCCGCTGGAATCTGAGGTTGCGTATTTCGGAGGCCTGGCGGGGCCAGTAAGCCAGCAACACCAGGCCCTTCCGGTTGACTCGAACTTCGCACCTCGCTCTGCCTATTCGTAGCCAATACCTGCGATTCCTGCGCTTTCAAGGTTCTAGATCTAGACCGGGTCATTGAGGCTTGGGGCCCTCCCACTTGGGCAGCCTCCATTTCCTCGGCTAGGTTCAGGGTCGATTTACTCAATGCAGTTCTGCACCTGGACACACCTTCTTATTCCCTGGGCGCGTGCTAAAGCAGGAGTGATGGAAATAATGGTTGCAGCTGGTCGCTAACAATTGGCCTGGATATTCGACTTCTTGGGTACAAACACAGCAAATGGTTTCGTTATCGATTGGCTGATTCCTGTACTCTGTGCTTCGGTCTAACGGCATTGTAAGGGTATTCTATTCTAAAAACTAGCTTTATCAAAACTCCTTTAGTTACTAACTACTATCCTGAGAAACACTAACAGCGGGAAATACAACAACAAAATTTCTTAAGGTAATTTGGGGAAACCATGCAACTTCCTCCTGAAGAGGATGTGGCCAACAACAAAGCGTGGTAGAATAAGAAGAAGGAAAGGAAAGTAAAGAATAGCCACCGGTCTAGATCTCGTGGCACAAGTAGTAGCCCTAGGCCACACCCTGTTTCCTACGAATACCTAGACCTAGAGAAAGTCGACTTCCTTACACTCGTGCCCACACAAAGATCACGACGGTGTTCGTCAGTCGACAATCGGAGAAACATCAGCGGAAGAAGTTAAGAGGGGAAATATAATAGTACGATCATGCGTAGACAAATACCCTGGAACAGCAGTTATCGATCCGGGAAGGAGCCATAGCACGCAGAAGCGCACCAGCCTGTTCCGGCAACAACTGCCCATCCGAGTTAGTCTCAGTGCAATCGCGACAATTAGAAAAAAAAGATAGGGACAGAAGTAGATTCACGACCTCGTATCCAGTTGAGCGGCCACCAAAAGTGTCAATCCTTTTAGTGGAATCCTGCAAAACTGAGCACCCGTCACGAAATGTACCTATAAACTTCCAAGATATACTGAGGCATGCATTCACTAACAGGCTCCGGCTTGGCGGCAGGTCGTAGCTTTATTCCACGAATAATCCTGTATCCGGCCAAACACCTCTTTTGCAGTGAATTCATTTGGGATTCGATGCTGGGGCAGGTAGTGTACGGCAGTATCGCTATATTGAAGCTATTACTGAATCCAGCACAGCCTACCACCAGGGCATGGACACTACTAAGACGCGGCTCAAAGTTATCTGAAACAATCAAGTATCCACCATCAGAGTATCCAACACCAGGGCCACAGGATAGGATTGGGAGAAGGGTTAGGATAAAGGGACTAAAGTCCTCGGCCTGAGCATGAATATGCTTGGCTGACAGGTGTTGTAGACTTTCTTCTGTTTGATTCGAGATCAGGTCTGGCTGAGGGCAACTTAGAACAAAACTTCATTGCGCCCCTTTAGGATGCTAAAGAAGCTCCTAATCCGCTAACTCTGACCTTCGGGCCTCTTCGGGCCCCACGTTGGGCGCCAAATAAAATAATATTTACTGTAGCATGTAACGAAGAGAATCTTCGGGCTATGAAGCAGATGGACGGTTAGCTGTGCAAAGGAGTACGCGCTTGCTTTGTCGGCTGGTCTCTGGTCGGACATGGGTATGGGTTCTTCAAAAAAAACAAAACCTTTCAGCTACTTGCTTCGCTCCTAAAATTATTATTATATTAAATTTCCGCGTACCTTTTTTAGGGAGAGGGATTCAGGGGTTAGGAAATGAAAGGTGGAGGCAAGATACCCTATAAGGTAAAGTAGGAAAGGAAAAATAGAATAGAGGGAGAAAAGATAGCAGTCTACCGACGCCTCCGGACATCTCTGATGACACCGAGCTGTGTCATGCCCGCCCTGCCATGATCCTGCCAAGCCGAGAGAGATTACGGCAAGATCCCTTAGATGTCCTAAGTCAGCCATCCTGCTTCACCCCAGCGCTGCATGGTTCCCCCAAATAATGGGTCGTCTAGCACCTATTCATTTTAACAATTTATTTTATTAACAATTAAAGTCGCCTAACTCTACTACAATCAAGATTAATCCAACAAAAACAAAAAGCAAAAAAAATAGGATAGGGCAGCATATATATGGAGGGAAATTATAGAGAGGGATTAAATGTAGCATATAATGATATTTATAAATATAAGGTTATAAATAGATTTAGCTATACTTAATTACATATGAATATATAATGCGATATATGGCAAATAATTTTTCTTAGGCAGAAATATATTGGTATAAGGCAATATAAATAGACGGACCCCGGCCATTGGTTAACAATTAGTTAGCCCAGTTTTCTTTAGTTATTAATTTCTGAATGCAGAAGGCAAATCAGCAGTGAAAGCTCTAACAGCCGGAGGTCAGCGGCCGGCGAACGGCTCGGGCAGAAAAGCTCTAGCAGAACTTTTCTCCTCTAACGCGGAGTTATCACGGGCAGGCGAATAATAATAAAAAGATAAGCTCACTTACACATTCCTTTTTGCTTTTGCTTAAGTTCCGTTCCCGCGGCGAAAGATCTTTCGTAGCTGGACGTCTCTGTGTGTGTGATTAGCTGCAAGTCCAAGAACAAATACAGGCAGCTAGTGCTGCATGTCACAAACTCTTTGTCGTGACACCGCCGATCGGAAGCTTTATCGCTCCAACTTCAAAAGCTTCACTTCTGAATTGGCTATTTGATTATTTTTGTTTAGCATTAATTTGTCATGTAAATTTTTTTTTTGTCTGCGATCTTCTTTTTTTCCAAAACAGGGGGCATTAACAGAAAAAAAATGGCCAAGATTATGGGAGAGAGCCGTGCCGGGTAAACTAAATATGCGTGCACCTCTTGCTACGTTTCTCGCCCCGACATTAGCGCACTCGGACAAATGGCTCACTCCTACAAGGGACACATAACACTGGAATTTTCTTTTTTGACTTTACTCCTAATACATTTAATTTTAATGCATAAATAAATAGGGCGGGATTTAGGGCACAACACTTGGCAACCAAACAGTGCCGTCTTTTCGAGCCGGTACCAAAAAGGGGTCACAGGGGGGGTTATGTTCGCACGTCGGTCACAAATTTTTTTCTTTGTACGGGCGAAAATCTTGGGCACAACCGGATCCTATCCTTTAGTGGGCTCTCTCGACCGGGTTTTCTTCCAGCTGATAACCGCCGACACGGCAATTTTCGCCGTATTAAGCCCTATGGGGGAACTCAGCTGCTATCGCCTTGCGCGGCCCAAGTTCATTGCTCGACCCGGCGATCACCTGTTGTTGGTGGGGGGCTTAAAGCTCCGTTGGCAGCTTTACATATACGCTGCGCTCGAACCAATTTAAAAGTTAATTTCCAATCAGGTGCCAATTCTAAATTTGTTTGGTAGTAAATGGAAAAATTGCAAAAAAAACAAGGGACATGAGGATTTCTTTTCCGCACTGCAGCGAGAGCACATAATTACCCGGTTGGAATGGCACCGCACTAATTATGAGGCTGGGTTGGAATAGGTTGCGTGCCTCTCTTTCTCCAAATTTCTGTTTGGCCGATGCAGTGCCGGGGTACGACCAGCTCCAGCCCTTTTGGATGGCCAATGGGGGTCGTACTAACAAAAAAAACCACGTAAGATCAGCACCAATGATCTATGCTTGGACCCAATATGACTGCCGAAGACAGGTACTCACCCAAATGTTGGGAAAAAAAATGTCGGTACCACGGTGGGTCACGGTGCAGGTGCAATCGCGCTGACACTTTATCACAAAACACAATTTTTCTTCACGGGATTTTTCTGTTCCCACAACCGCACTGTTCGGAGACCACGAGGAGAAAGAAAGATTGGGTCCAGCATACCAGTTAACCAAAAACCTCGGTTCTCCGGATCTTCCTTTGCCCAAACCTTCGCCATTCACCCCGAACGGTTGGCTAAAGAGCGGGGAGATTTTTGCTCGCTCACCCCCCATTCTTGACTCCGCCCCTAGAGGACGCTACTGCATCAGGGTGTGTGCCATGTAACACATAAGGTGACAACAATTCAATCCCAACACCAATATATTACTCATAGGCTATTCCGCCTAACGCGAATCGAGTGCAGATAGCGATATCACCGATTTATCTGGGACATTATGGCAGGAGTATAAATGAAACAAATTACGACCAAAATCGGTATTGCCTACTTTCAGGCACGGAGGGAATTCTTCTTCACCTCTTTCCGACAAGCGGCCACTACAAATCCCCCCTGCCAAGATCACACTTTGGTGTCCTCAACATCAAAGGGTGATAGACGCTTGGAGGAAAAGCCACCAACCTTCTTGAGGCGGTCACTGCTTTATGTCCTTAGCGTGGTACTTGCCGATAAGTCTACCTTGGTGGTCTTCGAGCTCGTAATAGCTGTGACCAAGTCACGAAATTTGGAGCTAATTTTGCGCTGAACCCTTTAGCAAAGTTGCTCTGTTGAAAATTTCGCCGGTAAACCTCTTGACAGACCTTAAAAACCACGTCACGACTACGAAGATTACATTTTTTTTCATTTCGTTGGTGCTGCTGTTGCATCGTACGCTGTGCTGTTCTTCGAATGACTTCAAACGAGTCTTCCCGACCCCTTTTCGGCAAATGAGGGGAACAATCGCACAGTGGCTTCCAGTTCCTTTCGCTCCAACTCTGACAAAGAGATTTGCATCGGGTTGTCGATGCTCAAAGCCGCCAAAGAATTCACGTTCGCTTTGCTCATTAAAAAGTACGGTAAAAGGTCGAAACTTCTCCAAAAATCTATGCCGAGATACAACTCCTGAGATAGGGACGGAACGAGATATAGACATATCCGTTTGGAGTCGCCACGAAAACTAATAGTCGTTGATATCCTACCTAGGATGACCTGGCTTTTACCATCGGCCGTTCGCACAGCTGACTTCATCGGCTTGACTTCCGGGTTAGCTTGCGCTAACTCTTCCGCCAATTTGCCCCCAAGGCAGCTAATTGAAGCTCCTGTGTCCAATAAGCCACAAACACTCCTCCCAAACAACATAACATTGGCATAAGGTCGTATGTCGTTAAGGTTATTAACAACCGAGGCCAAAATCGCCCTGCGAGAATCTTTACTCAGCAAGCCGAAACGATCTCTGCGCTTACGATCTCGAGTTTTAGACATCTCCGGTTTACTCGGGACATATGGCATTTGCTGAACGTCGTAGGAAAAAGTCAGCCTAGGGTTTATAGTCACGTCCGGGGGTCTTGGGAGCAAACTTGGCATAGCCACAGTTACTCCGTGTTCGTCGCCTTCGACACTAGTTTGCGTGCACTCGTCGTTGGTGCACGGCCCAGCTCGTTTTTTGACAAGCTACACTTACGGCATGACGGCTTATAAGTGTCCCTCTTACCACACCCGTAGCAAAACACTTTCCGCTCAGCTTCGCAATCTTGGTATCGGTGGCCTTGCTTATTGCAATTCCAACAGGAAAGTGACAAAGCTTCTATATTAATGTCGTCAGCGTCTTCCAAATCGGATGCTACGTGCATTCCAGTCTGCACGGACATCTCGTTCACCTGATTATGGGGAACAAATCGTCGGGCAGTAGGGATAGGTCTGGACTTGTCTTCCATAAACCTCTCACGCTTGCGCACGACCTGTCGCAACTGCACGATGTTGTGAATAGGCACATATAAAATCTCGTGCTGCACTTCATTAAGAAGATTTGCCCGTAATACCTCTAACAAGGCCTGCTCCGACATGGGCTGCACCAGCTTGTCGGCCAGGGCAACTATATCTTCGTAAAAGCTATCAAACTGTTCGTTTGGCTTCTGCTTTCTCTGTGTGATCGCGGTTCTGATCTCCAGGTCTGTTCTGCCATCTGAAAACTGCGATCTCAGAGCTATGCACAAATCAACCCATCGCACTCTTGTTACGCTTTTGTGATACCTCCAGTACCATTCACCCGCGCTCCCTTCGAACAGATTGCTTGCATAACGCGCTAACAGTTCAAAGTTACTGTCTAACGTCTGGCTGGTAAGGGCTTCGATTCGATAGAGGAAGTCGTCTATGGACATGGAAGATCGACCTGAGAATCTTAATTTCCAGTTCGCGATTATCTGGCTAATCCGATCCGAGCGCAGGTGGTGTGTCTGCTGAGACTCGGGCGGAAACGAATGGTTCATCGGACGATCGGACGCTAGAGCTGGTTCTGCTTGCTCCCTGTTTGATATCCTAAAGAGCTGTTCGAAGGACTGATTTTGCCTAACGGGAGATTACTGCCTAGGGGCTGAAGGTACCCTTTCCATCGGAATTGGGGTTGCTGTTTGGAGTGACAACCTTTGAAACCCCGTTTCAATCGCATTGGACAGCATTTGCGTATGTTGCTCCAATGCAGCTGCGACGGCTTCCGCAATGGTTTGGTGTAACCTAGTCTCTGTAGCCGCTGGGTCAGGTCGGGCTGAGGATATAGCAGACGGTAGTGCTGCCGCTGGAATCTGAGGTTGTTTATTTCGGAGGCTTGGCGGGGCCAGTAAGCCAGCAACACCAGGCCCTTCCGGTTGACTCGAACCTCGCACCTCGCTCTGCCTATTTGTAGCCAATACCTGCGATTCCTGCGCTTTCAAGGTTCTAGATCTAGACCGGGTCATTGAGGCTTGGGGCCCTCCCACTTGGGCAGCCTCGATTTCCTCGGCTAGGTTCAGGGTCGATTTACTCAATGCAGTTCTGCACACTGGACACACCTTCTTATTCCCTGGGCGCGTGCTAAAGCAGGAGTGATGGAAATAATGGTTGCAGCTGGTCGCTAACAATTGGCCTGGATATTCGACTTCTTGGGTCCAACACAGCAAATGGTTTCGTTATCGATTGGCTGATTCCTGTACTCTGTGCTTCGGTCTAACGGCATCGTAAGGGTATTCTATTCTAAAAACTAGCTTTATCAAAACTCCTTTAGTTACTAACTACTATCCTCAGAAACACTAACAGCGGGAAATACAACAACAAAATTTCTTAAGGTAATTTGGGGAAACCATGCAACTTCCTCCTGAAGAGGATGTGGCCAACAACAAAGCGTGGTAGAATAAGAAGAAGGAAAGGAAAGTAAAGAATAGCCACCGGTCTATATCTCGTGGCACAAGTAGTAGCCCTCGGCCACACCCTGTTTCCTTCGAATACCTAGACCTAGAGAAAGTCGACTTCCTTACACTCGTGCCCACACAAAGATCACGACGGTGTTCGTCAGTCGACAATCGGAGAAACATCAGCGGAAGAAGTTAAGAGGGGAAATATAATAGTACGACCATGCGTAGACAAATACCCTGGAACAGCAGTTATCGATCCGGGAAGGAGCCATAGCACGCTGAAGCGCACCAGCCTCTTCCGGCAACAACTGCCCATCCGAGTTAGTCTCAGTGCAATCGCGACAATTGAGAAAAAGAAAGATAGGGACAGAAGTAGATTCACGACCACGTCTCCAGTTGAGCGGCCACCAAAAGTGTCAATCCTTTTAGTGGAATCCTGCAAAACTGAGCACCCGTCACGAAATGTACCTATAAACTTCAAAAGATATACTGAGGCATGCATTCACTAACAGGCTCCGACTTGGCGGCAGGTCGTAGCTTTATTCCACGAATAATCCTGTATCCGGCCAAACACCTCTTTTGCAGTGAATTCATTTGGGATTCGATGCTGGGGCAGGTAGTGTACGGCAGTATCGCTATATTGAAGCTATTACCGAATCCAGCACAGCCTACCACCAAGGCATGGACACTACTAAGACGTGGCTCAAAGTTATCTGAAACAATCAAGTATCCACCATCAGAGTATCCAACACCAGGGCCACAGGATAGGATTGGGAGAAGGGTTAGGATAAAAGGGTCTAAAGTCCTCGGCCTGAGCATGAATATGCTTGGCTGACAGGTGTTGTAGACTTTCTTTTGTTTGATTCGAGATCAGGTCTGGCTGAGGGCAACTTAGAACAAAACTTCATTGCGCCCCTTTAGGATGCTAAAGAAGCTCCTAATCCGCTAACTCTGACCTTCGGGCCTCTTCGGGCCCCACGTTGGGCGCCAAATAAAATAATATTTACTGTAGCATGTAACGAAGAGAATCTTCGGGCTATGAAGCAGATGGACGGTTAGCTGTGCAAAGGAGTACGCGCTTGCTTTGTCGGCTGGTCTCTGGTCGGACATGGGTATGGGTTCTTCAAAAAAAACAAAACCTTTCAGCTACTTGCTTCGCTCCTAAAATTATTATTATATTAAATTTCCGCGTACCTTTTTTAGGGAGAGGGATTCAGGGGTTAGGAAATGAAAGGTGGAGGCAAGATACCCTATAAGGTAAAGTAGGAAAGGAAAAATAGAATAGAGGGAGAAAAGATAGCAGTCTACCGACGCCTCCGGACATCTCTGATGACACCGAGCTGTGTCATGCCCGCCCTGCCATGATCCTGCCAAGCCGAGAGAGATTACGGCAAGATCCCTTAGATGTCCTAAGTCAGCCATCCTGCTTCACCCCAGCGCTGCATGGTTCCCCCAAATAATGGGTCGTCTAGCACCTATTCATTTTAACAATTTATTTTATTAACAATTAAAGTCGCCTAACTCTACTACAATCAAGATTAATCCAACAAAAACAAAAAGCAAAAAAAATAGGATAGGGCAGCATATATATGGAGGGAAATTATAGAGAGGGATTAAATGTAGCATATAATGATATTTATAATAATATAAGGTTATAAATAGATTTAGCTATACTTAATTACATATGAATATATAATGCGATATATGGCAAATAATTTTTCTTAGGCAGAAATATATTGGTATAAGGCAATATAAATAGACGGACCCCGGCCATTGGTTAACAATTAGTTAGCCCAGTTTTCTTTAGTTATTAATTTCTGAATGCAGAAGGCAAATCAGCAGTGAAAGCTCTAACAGCCGGAGGTCAGCGGCCGGCGAACGGCTCGGGCAGAAAAGCTCTAGCAGAACTTTTCTCCTCTAACCCGGAGTTATCACGGGCAGGCGAATAATAATAAAAAGATAAGCTCACTTACACATTCCTTTTTGCTTTTGCTTAAGTTCCGTTCCCGCGGCGAAAGATCTTTCGTAGCTGGACGTCTCTGTGTGTGTGATTAGCTGCAAGTCCAAGAACAAATACAGGCAGCTAGTGCTGCATGTCACAAACTCTTTGTCGTGACACCGCCGATCGGAAGCTTTATCGCTCCAACTTCAAAAGCTTCATTTCTGAATTGGCTATTTGATTATTTTTGTTTAGCATTAATTTGTCATGTAAATTTTTTTTTTGTCTGCGATCTTCTTTTTTTCCAAAACAGGGGGCATTAACAGAAAAAAAATGTCCAAGATTATGGGAGAGAGCCGTGCCGGGTAAACTAAATATGCGTGCACCTCTTGCTACGTTTCTCGCCACGACATTAGCGCACTCGGACAAATGGCTCACGCCTACAAGGGACACATAACACTGGAATTTTCTTTTTTGACTTTACTCCTAATACATTTAATTTTAATGCATAAATAAATAGGGCGGGATTTAGGGCACAACACTTGGCAACCAAACAGTGTCGTCTTTTCGAGCCGGTACCAAAAAGGGGTCACAGGGGGGGTTATGTTCGCACGTGGGTCACAAATTTTTTTCTTTGCACGGGCGAAAATTATCTTGGGCACAACCGGATCACTACTATCCTTTATTGGGCTCTCTCGACCGGGTTTTCTTCCAGCTGATAACCGCCGACACGGCAATTTTCGCAGTATTAAGCCTAATGGGGGAACTCAGCTGCTTTATCTCAGGAACTTTATCACAAAACACAATTTTTCTTCACGGGATTTTTCTGTTCCCACTACCGCACTGTTCGGAGACCACGAGGTGAAAGAAAGATTGAGTCCAGCATACCAGTTAACCAAAAACCTCGGTTCTCCGGACCTTCCTTTGCCCAAACCTTCGCCATTCACCCCGAACGGTTGGCTAAAGAGCGGGGAGATTTTTGCTCGCTCACCCCCCATTCTTGACTCCGCCCCTAGAGGGCGCTACTGCATCAGGGTGTGTGCCATGTAACACATAAGGTGACAACAATTCAATCCCAACACCAATATATTACTCATAGGCTATTCCGCCTAACGCGAATCGAGTGCAGATAGCGATATCACCGATTTATCTGGGACATTATGGCAGGAGTATAAATGAAACAAATTACGACCAAAATCGGTATTGCCTACTTTCAGGCACGGAGGGAATTCTTCTTCACCTCTTTCCGACAAGCGGCCACTACACGACCGAAAGTAAGCAGGCCCGATGCTCGCTGCTGCCACTTTGTCGGTAACAGGGGTAGAATGCGGGGTGCGGGGGATCAAGGAGTAAGTGAGAGAATTTGGCGCGAGAATTTGAGAAAGCGGTAAATTTGGTGCGAGCGCACGCACACACAAACTAATATATAACCGATGCAAGCACAGAGCGATCAAGGTGAACGACAGCACGAAAAATCAGCCGCTGGTGCCCAAGAACCTTTACCAAACGTTGCGTGCATGTGCAATTGCATGCATATGTCTGTACGTACATATGTATGTTCTCGTATTGAACGTAGCGGTTAAGTCGAAAGCGGACAACCGAAAAGACACTGCGACGCTTTGCGATTGCAAAAAACACACGAACAGTATTATTAAAATGCAATAGATAGACCACCGTTTGTACTTTTATATTTTGATATGTTTTATGTAGCTTTCATATCAAATATGTATGTGTTGCCGTTTCGGTTATGCACATTAAGTGGTGGTCAGCATGGTCAGTAAATCAAACATTGCGCCCCGCCATCCTTTTTTTCTGTAAAAAGAAAATCTCATCTTCCCATATTATGTTGAACATTTTTGTCAGTGTACAATTCAATTTGCGGAGAAGAAGAAGGCCGACGGTACTCGGAGTTTTTACGCTATGCGTGTGCCGACTGCGCTGCCCCGTGGCCTTTTTTCTATGCACATTAATTTGGCCAAATAAGGTATAAAAAGGAAGGTGCCAGAAATTGAGCTGTGTTCTCTGTGAATGACCGTTAGTACATACACACGCACATATATATGTATATCCCTGCAGTTGATCGTTTTGGTCGGACAAGCGAAAAATATACTGCGACATAACGAGATTCAACCGGTGATGCTCAATTTTTGGCACAGAATACCTGCAAACTTTCTTGGGAGTCTAGAGAAAGTGATAGTCCTTTCTGATGGTCCATCAGCATTTCAAGTTCGGCAGCGTCCAAGATGGCAAGTGTCCAAAAGGGCACGTCCGTGGCAATATCCAAATCAGCAACGGTTGTCTGGAATTTTTCACACGCGAAGCCTAAGCCACCACTGAGCGAAACAAACGATTGAAAAATAAAAAAACCGATGTCCCTGCTCGGGCGCCGATGAAAAATCTAGTAATTTTTATTTTTATAAATTGAAACGCGGTTTTTTCTTTCAACAGTAGGGTTTTTATTTAGAACAACGAGTGCAGTGGCTTTAGGCGTACTTCGACAAGTGAATGACGTCCACATACCACCATTCCCGCGAGCCACCGTCGGCCGCACGCAACCCAATTCGCCGTCGTCGATCGTAAAGGTCGGCTTGCAGGTCACCCGAAGATGCCTTGGAGAGACGTGGAGTCTATTTTCTTTTAATTATCTTATCTCTTAAGGCGATCTACTCCAACACTCCCCCCGTTGAAAGACTGACTTTCAACAGCAAGTAGCAACATACAGGGTTCAGCAGCCATTGCGCGCTGAGGTTGGGGCAAATCTTCCATCCATTTGGAAGTGTGGAGTCGCTGCAAGTAAGCAGCGCGCTGACCGACACCTACTTGTACGGAGTTGAGCCATGTCATCTGAGGCTCGGCGACAGAAGAAGAATAGGCGAAGAATAGCATTAAACCCAGGCAGGTGAAGTGGTGTCCAGATCAGCTGGAGTTTCTGAAAGGAAGTCGAGATTTTTAGAACTCTCTGCCCTCCCCCCAGTAGACCAATATTGGGATGGTCTTGGAGCCAGCAGAGCTCGAGATCCAGCATGATGTCCAGTATTAGGTCCGTCAATAGATAGAGGAGACTTCTTCAGAGCGTTCGGAAGAGCCACTCTCAAATGAATATCGGCCGAAACGGAGCACTTACAGAGACTCCACGATGTTTGACGGGTCGAAATCGAGAAAGTAGGTTGAGCAGAAACAGAATCCGGCGCAAGTCCAACTGTGTTGATACCATTGATACCACCGTCGAACTTCAAATAGGCTTTCTTATCCTCTGCTCCATCAGTCGTAGCCGGCACAACAATCGACCGCTCCAATTGGCATTGATGTCTCTCGTAAACTTCAATTGGTCATAAAATCTCTTTGTGCATGGTTTTAAAGGTGCCGTGCAGCTCCTCGATCTCCTTGAGCCTTCCAGCTAACTTCAGATATTCAAATAGGGCAGCGCTATCCAAGATAACTTCCAATTGTTTCAGCGTTGCTAATAATGCCGGTGCTTTCCGCTTCAAGAAAGCCACCCTGTTTCCAGCGGCAGTCACAGCGTCGATTCTTGCGTCCATATGGGAGTCTTCAGTACGTTTCTAGCGGGAAGATGACCGCAAAGAAGAATGCCTGCAATAAGCGCAGCAAAAACCGTAAGATAAGCGCAAAGCAGGCGACGCGAGAACTATTACTTTTACTTGTGCAAAACCGAATAAATTGACCGTGGGGCCACTCGAAATTTTTTGCGAACGAAATTATAAGTTTTTTGTGATTTAATGAACTACCGAGCCTTTTGGCGGCGTAGTTTGCGATATATTAAAAGACGAGAGTTTAGTTTGATTTTGTTTACTGTCAAAAGCGAAAGTTGTGCGGATTGGATAGCGAAAGCGAGATTAGCGATGTAGTGTTAGCCGGTTCAAGAGTCCAAACGCTGCAAGAGAAGGCGGGCCGAATTGCCCGTTCCCTAATGCGAGCGCGACGATTGAAGAGCCTAGACGCTGCAAAGGCAGGTGGGCCGAATTGCGCGTGCTCTAATGCGAGCGCGACGATATCCAGACTGATTCAGGGAAGGCGGGCCGAATTCACCGTGCCCTATAAAGATTTACTTTACTGCTGCACCGCTGGCTATATTCTCTGTCTACGCCTAAAACTGGGCTTCGGAGCCCGACATTCTTCTTCGATATTCGACCTTATCTTCCGTCTGAATAATTGCGATCACTGTCTGTCTACGATTATGTTATCGTAACGGAGATCAATTCCGATAAATTATCTAATTGAGTATAGAATATATAGTATAATCATAAAACTACACACAAATACTTATTACCGACACGTGTTCAACGTCTTACATCGTTCGTTACACAATGATCGTCCGTCCGGCTGTCTGTTTTTATACAAACTAATTCTTATTATACCCGGTACTCGAAGAGTATAGGGGTATATTAGATTTTTGGGGATAACGGTTGTGTGTAACGCACAGAAGGAAGCGTTTCCGACCCCATAAAGTATATATATTCTTGATCAGCATCAATAGCCGAGTCGATGTAGCCATGTCTGTCTGTCCGTCTGTCCGTCCATCCGTCTTCATTAGCGCCTTTATCTCATAGACTATTAAAGCTAGAGTAACCAAGTTTTCTATTCAGTCTTCTGTGTTATCACACTACTCAAAGTGTATTTCAAAATTTCGCCCCGCCCCTTTCCGCCCCCACAAATGACGAAAGTCTGCGGCACACACAATTTTGAAGACACAAGAAAACTAAATACGCAGAATTATAGAGAAAGACCATTTCTATCAGAGTGTTGAATCTGGATCAGATCGGATCATTATTATAGCTACAATGAAGAAAACCATTTCGAAAGTCATCATTCCCTCTCGCTCTCTCTCACACGCGACCCCATCCGTTTTACCCATTCGAATTTTTTGACGCCTAGTTCTCAGAGACTATCAGAGCTAGAGCAACCAAACTTTCTATCCAAGCTCCTGTGATACCAAACCTGCACAAGTGTATTTCAAAATTTTGCCACGCCCCTTTCCGCCCCCACAAAAGACGAAAATCTGTGGAATCCACAATTTTGAAGATACGAGAAAACCAAAAACGCAGAATAATGGAAAACTACCATATCTACCAGATTGCCGAATCTGGATCATATCGAATCAATATTATGGCCAGGTCAAACAAATTAAATTTCAGTGGCTACGCAACGCCTGCCAAGCGCTGACTCATGCCCCCTCCCTCTCTCGCTCTGTCCTAAACACTTGTACGTCTCAAATATGTAGTTATACATGTCATGTAGAAATGTAGGCGCAGATATACAAAGCATATGTAAACAAAAATGGAAACATGTATAAAAATTCCAAAAATTAATTTTTTAATTTAAATATTATTTTCGTCCCTTTTGAGAACATATAATAAATTTCATAAGTCGTAGGCTCATAAATGTATGCATGTACATATATACTGACTGAGTACCGGGTACCGGGCTCACAACGTTCTTTCTCGTTTTTAAAACTATCTTGCTGAAACACTGGATGGAGAAATATTATTTCTCCAAGAAGATTATTATTCTGCACCTCTAACATAGGATTATTATAATATTTATCTGGCAAAGGGGATACTCGTCAAAATCATGACGGCGAACGGCGAAAGTCAAGCTTTTTGTCGCCTTTTGAAAGATTTATCTATTTGGAGGATAAAGGCTGCTTTTCTGCTCTTCTGCTTTTTTTCTTTCACGAATTTCTCATTTCCAGAAATCTTTTAAAGTTCATATCTACCATAATTGAATTGAATTGAATGACACGTTTATGTAATCATCATTTAAATAAACGTTGCAGTCCCGGTTTATATGTACGATTGTTTTATCTGCAAGCGTTTAAAAGCTTCCTTCCCGAAGCTAATCCTCTTCATTTTCTTTTAATTTGTAATCGAATATTAATTTAGTGCGTATTACAGATTAACAAATATGCTGCGGATACTTGATGAGGATTTTTCTAAAGAAATTAAAGATTCTGGTCATGAGGGAGTAGTTCAACAAAAGGAACAAGAGGATAGAGAGAGAAGATACCATATATCGCATCCGGATATTTGCGCAGACAACCTTAAAAATACTAGCTTTCAACAATCCGGATTTTTAAACAATACAATATCATTTGCTTCTCATGTCGTAAAGTGTAGCTCACCAATTTCGAGCTTCGATGAATCCATATCAACTGGTCGACTCGGAACACATTCACGAATGCATATATCCCAGGGTCAACACACAATAACTCCTATTTCGGAACATAGTTTTTACAATGTGCCTGAATATATTTCGGAGCAGGAAAAGCATATTTTTTCAGATTCTGAGCGGTTCTTAAGGTCAAAAGATAAAGATATATTCAGTAATGACAATGATTATGTGAATGATGAATTTACTATGCGGAAATACTATCACCCACTTTTTGCACACGGTGTTTGCCGGTGGCCTGGTTGTGAAATGGACTTAGAAGATATAACATCATTTGTAAAGTAAGTAATTAACATATATATATTTCAGACAGTTTCCAGCTATTATTTTCAGTACAGTACAGTTTACAGGCATTTAAGCTGGGTATCCAGCACCGCGGAAACTAAAAATTACTGCCAAACTTCATATAAAAAAAACGGGGCCAGTAATTTTTCGTTTGTGTTTTCCTGGAGTCAGCATCCATCAACGTAAACGGGATCCACGAATTTGTATCGATAGTATCGATATTCACACGAATGTGGACTGTGAGAACAGCTGATAGGAGTGCCAGTAAAATATATGTGCCTATTTTTACTGAAGTCAAAGTGAAAGGTGGGGGTAAAATTTGTGCGCAAAACCAAAAAGAGATATGCAAATGTTTAAAGTGAGGAGAGGATTGCTTTAATAAAAGCAGTTAAGGCAATATCATGTCGTTCGCGGATCACGGAAAATGAGCATTTTGATAATTTTGACATTTTGGCGCCTCCAACTGTGCTGTACTTCGTCTTACAACCATATGTGCCGCTACCAACACAATCACTTCATCGTCAGAATTACTTTTCTTCCTTTTTTTAATTTTAGTTTACTTTTCAAAATTGGCGCTGTTTAAAAAACACAGCTGATTCATGAGAGTGGCAAATCACATTTTAGGTTCTTGGTCACATTACATTAGCTGAGTTCCACACATCCGAAATAATGAGCAGATGCCTTTCAGTAAAATTCCGTGGTGCTGGATACAGGCCTTTATGCATTAATGGTTTGCATTTTTCATTTTCTGTAGAGTATTCGGGCATTGTTACAATATGTTTTTCGTAAGAGGCAGTTTGGTTTTAGGGACTGTCTCCAGCACCTCGGAAAATTACTGACAGGAATCTGCTCTTTATTTCGTTTGTGTGGAACTTAACTAAAATAGTGTGGCCAAGAACCAAAAAAGTGATTTGCCACTCTCATGAATCAGCTGTGTTTTGTAAACAGCGCCAATTGTGATAGTTCAGTTCAAATTAAAAAAGAAAAAATGAGCGAGCTTGCTGCGATGGTATCGAAGGCCGACCCGCAGAGATGTGCTGGCCGTCTTACATTCACTCGCTACAAAGCTAGTTATGCTTTGTTAATTTCGTTAATTATTTTAATAGCTGTGAAAAAATTAACATATATCTTACCATCCGCACTTTTCACGGAAATATTGTCAAAATGCCTCTTTTCGGTAAGTAATCAAAGGCAGGGTCTTTTCTGAACAGCTTTTATTAAAGCTATCTTCTCTTCTCTTTATAAATGTATATCACTTTTTTTGCGCACATTTTTTTTTTCCTCCATCTTTCAAACAAATCACTTCAGTAATAATGTTCACATATATATTCCTGGCGGGAATATCAGCTGTTCTCTCAGTCCACAATCGTGTCGATAGACTAACTATCGACAAGAATTCGTGGATTTCGCTTACTTTGCTGGATACTGAGGCCAGGAAAACACAAACGAAAAATTCCTGGCCCAGTATTTATACCCGGTACTCGAAGAGTATAGGAGTATATTAGATTTGCGGTGATAACGGATGTGTGTAACGCCCTGAAGGAAGCGTTTCCCACCCCATAAAGTGTATATATTCTTGATCAGCATCAATAGCCGAGTCGATATAGCAATGTCTGTCTGTCCGTCTGTCCGTCCGTCCGTTCGTCCGTTCGTCCGTCTGTCCGTCCGTCTTCATTTGCGCCTATATCTCAGAGACTATTAAAGCTAGAGCAACCAAATTTTGTATCCAGTCTCCTGTGTTATCACACTACTCAAAGTGTATTTACAAAATTTTGCCCCTCCCTGTTCCGTCCCCACAAAGGACGAAAGTCTGTGGCTTACACAATTTTGAAGAAACGATAAAACTAAATGCGCAGAATTAAAAACGATGACCATTTCTATCAGAGTGTTGAATCTGAATCACATCGGATTATTAATGTAGCCACAATGAAGAAAACCATTTCGAAAGTCATCGTTCCCTCTCGCTCTCTCTCACACGCGACCCCGTCTGCTTTGCGCGTTCGTACAGATGAGCGCCTCCCAGATCTCAGAGACTATAAGAGCTAGAGCAAATAAACCTTCTATCCAAGTTTCTGTGATATCAATTCAGCACAAGTGTATTTCAAAATTTTGCCACGCCCCTTTCCGCCCCCACAAAGGACGAAAGTCTGTGGCATACACAATTTTGAAGATACGATAAAACTAAATACGCAGAATCATAGACGATGACCATTTCTATCAGAGTGTTGAATCTGAATCACATCGGATTATTAATGTAGCCACAATGAAGAAAACCATTTCGAAAGTCATCGTTCAGTCTCGCTCTCATTCACATGCGACCCCGTCTGCTTTGCGCGTTCGTCCAGATGAGCGCCTAGATCTCAGAGACTATAAGAGCTAGAGTAACCAAACCTTCTATCCAAGCTTCTGTGATATCAATTCAGCACAAGTGTATTTCAAAATATTGCCACGCCCCCTTCCGCCCCCACAAAAAACAAAAATCTGTGGAATCCACAATTTTCATGATAAAAGAAAACCAAAAACCCAGAATCATGGAAAAATACCATATCTACCAGATTGCCGAATCTGGATCAGGTCGGATCAATATTATGGCCAGAAGAAAAAAAACTAAATTTCAGTGGCTATCTCATTCCCTCTCTCTCTCTCTCGCAAACACTTGTACGTCTCGAATATGTAGTTATACATGTAATGTAGAAATGTAGAAGCAGATGCAAAAAGCATATGTAAAAATATATGGAAACATGTATAAAAATTCCAAAAATTTGACTTAATTTTTTGAAAAATTATTTTTTGCCTAAAATTTAATTTGTTCTTTTTGCGAACATATAATATATTGCAGAAATCGTAAGCTCATAAATGTACGAGTATGTATATACAAACTGAGTACCGGGTATAAAGTAGAGAGTTCTCCCTCGTTTTTATATGGAGTTTGACAGTAATTTTTAGTATCTGCGGTGCTGGATACGTAGCCTTAGGTGGTTTTCCCATTGTGGTTCAAGACAGCTGCTCGGGTGATTTTTGACATTGTCATTTTTTTCCCCGTAACTTTAATGCTCGATATGTGCTTTGGAAGGCATTTATTACTACATATACATAGTTATTTCTTTAATATATTTTTAATAAATTATAAGACGTCTCGGAATTTTCCCGAACTCTTCCAAGACATCTTCTTCGAATACCGCATTCTTCTCCTTTACTAAATGACCGTGTGCACTCAACATACACAATCTTAAGAATTAAAACTTCAATTTTATATCTGTTATTCGTTTAGAATATATGAATTACCATTCTGGCGTGAATCAGTCATCGTCCTGACCTTTCCACTATAGCTGTTGTACATGGAAGAGCTAGCAGAATTTCTAGGGCCATTTTATCTTTTGGGTAGAATTCGGACTGTTTGTATGCTCAATTCAGGCCGGTAAATGTTTTTTTCGGCATAGTGAGTACCACAGATCTATTTCATATTCAATGCCGTGCAAATTGTAAGAATCACAGGCTACAGAGAAGTTAGCTTTTGCCTTCATTAAATTTAAATTTTCAATATTACTAGAATAAAGAGCAGAGAAATAAAATGCTGGATGATTTTGCTCTGGAAATCTTTTTTTCAGCGCATATATAAGATAATTAATATATGGCAAATATATTGCTCTCTGGTTGTTTGAGATGCCAAGCTTTTTTGGCCCCTATTTTTGTCCAAAATAATAGCACGAATTGTTTTAAATTTAAAAACGTTTATTTATACTGGCGGCTAGCGGAAGCAGATTGCTTGCTCTTTGCCCGACCAGATAAATGTGCCAATCAAGATAAAAAATGAAACCAATGCGCAGAGAATTTAGCAGATTACTCAATTTGGGCACTGTCGGCCAAGCAAGTTAGATCCGAAGCGGCGGCTGCAGAGCGCCCTTAACAGAGAGAGAAAGCGCAGCAGCACAGCCGAACTTTAGCGTTTGCAGTGCATTGATTAACATTTGCGAATCTATAGACTAGTAACATAGGGTTTTAAAATAGGTCTATTATTTAGCGGCTGGCCCGAACACTGGTAATAAATTGGCACAGATGTAATTGTGGAGGGTTTGAAATTAACATGCTTTTGAATATTTCTTTAAAAACAACATCCGCTGTAATCTATGCATCTGAACTATATCTATTACGTTCGACATATGTATGTTCCAAGCTCTTAATAATGTCTATATTTTTCGATTGCAAAATGTTTGTATCGTTGCAATTTTAAAAAGCTGACAAATGCAGCTATAAACCCGACCCAGACACTTTGTATCTGCAGCTTAACGTCTAGAAGATATTAAGATTTCAAATTCAAATTTAATAATTTTTTGCGGTGTTTTTCCCCGAAATTCTGACTTTCAAAACTCAGGAAAAATCGAAAAAAAAACTATTTTATGGCTTACATTACGGCTGCAACTTAGCCGTTTGTCCATCGATTCTTACAAACAATATCGTAAACGATGCCGAATAAATGTGTCTTTATAAAACCAAAAACATAAGCCATAAAATACCTCTTGGAGGCATCGTCCAGTGATTCCAGCATCGGTGCACCCAGGTATCTTCCCCTTGCCCTTGAGAGAGCCGGACAGCGGCAGATGAAATGTTCCAGGCTTTTGACAGCCCCGGGTTCATTATATTTCCTGCAGATGTCGCTGTTGGTGATGTTTAGCCTGGTTACATGCTAAGCAGCCAGGCAGGGGCCTGTTGGTAGCACTAGCCACTAGCAGTCTGCAATCCTTCCGTGGAAGGTGCAGCAGATAGTGGCGGAGTTTATCATTGCGTTCCTTGCACATGATTTTCGAGATTCTGCAGGGTGTGGTGTTCTCCACCTGCTGTCTGTTTTCATTTTTATTTCTAAAATACGTCAAATTCCATTCACCCATTTTTTATAAACCCAAGCAGGCCCCTGACCTTATTCACCATGGCACCTACAGCCATTTGAAATAAAAATTTGGTCTGAAATAGGGTTACATATAAACAAACGAAGCCAGAACGGTTCTGTAAATTCTAACAATGGCAATACGGCGCGGAGAGCCTTTTCAAATGTTCCATTATTTTTTTTCATTAGGACGTTGATATGCAATGACTGCACCATCAAGTGGCCCAAGCGACACCAGCCGATGGCTGTTACGCGCGGATCCCAGGCAAGAAGGCAGCCCACCTCCCGCCCAACCGACCGAGGGGCGCTGCCGCATAACGCGCGACTCGTTTACCGAACCGATCGCGGACATGCAGGAAGGATAGGTGTTAGACTAGTGTTCGAGGAAAAGTAGAACAAATCTAACTAAAGAAGCGACGTAATTACTAGTTACGGGAAAGATATAAGAGTATCTGTAATTTAAGACTAGGAAGGGAGTTAGTGGTAGATACAATATGATAGAGGGAATTATAATCCGAGCATAGGACCCTAAATGGTTCATGCAAGGAGTAATTCGACCTACAAAGCGGAAGAAACAAGGGTGTATAGTTCCTAGTGCTTCTAATAGGGATCGTGAAGTTTATGCAGCTTAACAGGTCAGGGCTATCTACGTCACCCTTGATCAAGTTGTGCACAAAAATCACACCAAGCATTTTAATAAGATTAGCTAAGGTTGGAAGGTTTATTAAAAGCAATCTATTAGAGTAGGACGGCAGTCTCACACTTGCATCCCAGTTGAGGCCGCGAAGAGCAAAAAGTAAAAAGTTTTTCTGAACTGATTTTATACGGTCCTGATGTACGCTGTACTGAGGGCACCATACACAAGAGCCGTATTCTAAAATCGGACGAACTAGAGAGGTGTAGACAGTCTTTGTTATATAGGTGTAAAATTCCTTTGACCACTTCTTTATAAACCCAAGCACGCCCATGGCCTTGTTCACCATGTTGGAAATGTGTTCCGAAAACTTTAACTTGGGATCTTATAGAACACCAAGATCATCAACCCGGGTAATTCTCTCAAGAGAACCACCACAAAGCGATGAAAAGTCATTACTTCACATTTCGAAGCATTAAGGTTTAATAAATTTGCACAACACCAAGACTGAAATCTATCGAGATCGGATTGCAACCTGGATTGAAAAGAAATGTCCTTATACTGGACACAGAGCTTAACATCATCCGCATACATAAGTACTCGAGAGTATATTAATACAGAAGGTAGGTCATTTATAAAGAGTGTAAAGAGAAAGGGGCCTAGATGGCTGCCCTGAGGTACACCCGAAGTCACCATAACTGGAGAGGACATGGAATTTTTGAAAAGGACTCTTTGAGACCTAGAACAAAGGTAGCTAGAGATCCATCTCAGGAGATTGGGCGGGAACCCTAGAAGGTCGAGCTTTTGTGCTAGGAGGGAATGGTTTACAGAATCGAAAGCTTTACTAAAATCGGTGTAAACAACATCCGTCTGCAAATTACCTTGAAAGCTTTTTTTTATAAAGGAGGTAAACTCCAATAAATTTGTAGTGGTTGATCTCCGCCTTATAAATCCATGTTGAGATGGAGATATAAGTGATCTGCATAGGTGCTGCAGGTGCGGAGTTAAAATTTTCTCAAACACTTTAGGAATAGCGGATAACTTAGATATACCTCTATAGTTCATTACGTCAGACTTGCTACCTTTCTTTTGGAGAGGAATTATAAAGGACTCCTTCCATATCGGGGGAAAGCATGAAGAATTTATGGATATGTTGAATAATTTAAGCAACGGCCCACACAGAGACTCGGCACAGTACCTGAGTACACAGCCGGGAACTCCGTCCGGACCCGGTGAGAACACCGGCTTTACTGTTCGTAGATCATGAAGCAACGAGCTTTCATTTAGCAAAGGACTGAAAATGCCGTTCGACCTCGGTAAACCGTATGGGTACGGCTGACCAGAGTGAACGTCCTGCGAATAGGTAGTTTGGAAAAAACGGGCAAAAAGATCGGCAATTGCCTGATCATTAACTGCCAACGTATTAAGGGAGGATAGCGAGGATGGGTGTGCGGACGTTCTACGCTTACTGTTTACGAAGCTATAGAACTGTTTGGGGTCCTTCGAAAAACGTATCCTGCATCGAGATAGGTAATTCTGATAGCATTGAGCGTTAAGAACTGAAAAGTTTGACCGAGCTATTACATAATGAGAAAGAGAAGAAGGAGAGCCAACTTCTTGAAATTTTGTATAAAGTCTTGATTTTAAGTTTTTAGACTAGATCTAATAGGACAGGAAAGCGGGACACATCAAAATCCCTAATGAGGTTATTAAGCTTCGCTTTACGCTTTACGAAGCAGCGGACACATTGAGGTATTCTTCCTGATCGATCCAATGCAGTTGGTCATCAGACGCGTTTTTGTTTTGAGCTCTGCTAATCTGCCCTTTATCCTATTTAACAGCCGGTACAAGAAACTTACATTGAACGTCGTTCGTTGTCTGGTCTTGAAACACAACCCTTTTCGTCGGAGGTTGGATCGAAACTCCTCTCGCTGTTCTCAGCGGTCTGCTTCGTTCTCTTCTTCGTTCGCTCTCTCTTGTTCTCGCCTTGCGCTCTCTCTTGGTGGTTGGGAATTCGCTATCGCTCGTTCTGTTTTGTCTAGGAATCGCAATTGGCAAAACCCAGCCCACATATATTTTATTTTTGTATACATAATGCAATATTCTGATGCATGTGCCAAAAAAACTTGCAAGAAAAATATCACTCGTGATCAGCCGAGTATCCCCTGCTAGCTCTGCGAAAGCGAAGTGCACACAAAATGCGCTGGGTTCACAAGCCTCGTGAGTGATGATATTTCTAAGCGCAATGGCTTGCATTACAGCGGTGAGGCATGCCGGGTGGTCGAAAAAGACAGTGTCACGTTTATGACGCAGACCCGGAGGGGTTTTAAGGAGCTGACCGTAGGCTTTAAACAGCAATACGACTCCTAGCCATGGGCTCTCAATTCAGTGGCTTACAACTACTGAATGAGTCTGCCAGGCGCAAAAGGGTCACTCCACGGGATCTATAAGTGCCAACTGTCTGTCAGCCAACCGATGCTGATAAGCTGACTCCGAACACCCCAATAGTGCAGCAGTTGATTTCGTTCGCTGCTCCAAAGGCAACGACAGCTGCTGGTGATGAAGATTCGGTAGCCGTATTTATCGCGTCAGAGAGCATGCAGCCAAAACCGTCTTTAGCGTCCGTGTCCGTTATGTCAAACTCATTAGCTGTCCCCGCAATTCCGACCCCACAAGTGAATATACGTATATAAGCTCAGCATTCTTTTCCAGGATAGTGTCGCACTTGCATCCCACGTTATTGTGTTTACCGAAACCTGGTTAAAGCCGGACATTCTTAGTTCCGAAATTTTGGCAGGTCGGTACACAGCTTTTAGAAAGGACCGTTCGTCTCGACGTGCAGGAGGGGTTCTAACTGCACTGGACTCAAACTTCACGTCGAAACTTTTCACAGTCCATATTCAGCAGGAACTGGAATTCCTGTATAAAAATGATTCTTCCTGCTTTCTCAGTTTTTATAACTTGCTCGTTTATTCCAACTTCTTTGGATATCGCAATTTACGAGCAGCACTTGTCCGCCTTAACCGCTATTTCTTCCTCACTATCAGACAAACATCAGATGGTAGTTCTTGGTGACTTCAATTTGCCAGGAATTGGTTGGTCTTCGGCAAATGAGTCTAATAGCCTGGTACCCATGGCACGTCATGACTTTGTTGACGGCTTAGTTGACTTGTCTCTGTCTCAATTTAACCATGTTAAAAACTCCTTGGGTCGATTTCTTGATCTGTGCTTTGTAACGGATCCGACCTTAGCGTTGTTATCGCGAGCACACTCGCTCACTATACCTGAAGAAGCTTAATAACCTCGTGAGGGATTTTTATTGGTTCGCTTAGTATTTGTGCACTGATGTTACGAAAGGCATAAACATTCTTAATGAAGCACTTAACTTACATGTTGATTCTTTTGTGCCACTTTACTGTCCTATTAGATCGGAGAAACACCCTCTCTCTCGCTATGCAAACAGACATCCTCGCTATCATTCCTTAATACGTCAACAAATAATGATCAGGCGATCGCCGATCTTTTTGCCAGTTACTCTGGTAAGCCGTTCTCATACGGTTTACCGTGGTCGAACGGCATTTTCAGTCCTTTGTTAAATGAAAGCTCGTTGCTTCATGATCTACGAATAGTGAAGCTGGTGCTTTCACCAGGTCCGTATGGAGCTCCCGGCTGTGTACTCAGGTACTGTGCCGAGTATCTGTGTCGGCCATTATTTAAACACGATATGGAAGAAGTCGTGTATAATTCAATTCCATAAGAATGGAATCAAGTTTGACGTGAAGAACTTTATAGGTATATCTAAGTTTTCCGCTATTCCTAAAGTGTTTGAGAAAATTTTAACTACGCACCTGCAACACCTATGCAGATAACTCATATCTCCAGCTCAACATGGATTTATGTAAAAAGCGGAGAACAACTACTACCTTATTGCATTTTTCCTCCTTCTTAATTAAAGGTATTAAGGTAAATCAAGGTAATTTACAGATGAATGTTGTTTACACCGATTTTAGTAAAGCGTTCGCTTCCATAAACCGTTCTCTTCTAGCACAAAAACTTGACTTTTTAGGGTTCCCCGCCCAATCTCCTGAGATGAATCTCTAGCTACCGACCTAGAAGGTCTCAAAGATTCGTTTTCAAAAACTTCCTGTCCTCACCAATAATGGTGACTTCGGGTGTACTGCCTTCTTTATTAACGTACTCTCGAGTCTCATGTATGCGGATGATTTTAAGCTCTGTGTCTAGTATAAGAACACCTAATTGCAATGCAAGCTGCAGTCCGATCTCGATAGGTTTCAGTCGTGGTGTTGTGCATATTTGTTAACCTGGACGCTTCGAATTGTAAAGTAATTACTTTTTATCGCTCCAGCGCATTTATGGTTCCTTACACTTTATGGTGCTTCTCTTGAGAGAATTACCCGTGTTGATGATCTTGGTGTTCTATTAGATCTCAAGTTAAAGTTTTTAGAACACATTTCTACCATGGTAAATAAGGCCATGGGCGTGCTTGGGTTGCTTGTGCACAACTTGATAAAGGGTGACGTAGATAGCCCCGACCTGTTGAGCCGCATAAACTTCACGATTCTCATAAGAAGCACTAGGAACTATAAACCGATGTTTCTTCCACTTTGTAGATCGAATTATTCCTTGTATAAACCGTTTCGGGTCTTATTATC
The DNA here is from genome assembly GCA_035041765.1 of Drosophila algonquin. Lineage (NCBI taxonomy): Eukaryota > Metazoa > Arthropoda > Insecta > Diptera > Drosophilidae > Drosophila > Drosophila algonquin. The sequence continues at coordinate 389,955 of JAWNKY010000060.1, read as the reverse complement.
GGATTATAATTCGATAATTGTTTACGAGTCGCGCGTTATGCGGCAGCGCCCCTTGGCATGGGATCCGCGTAAAACAGCCTTCTGCTGGTGTCACTTGGGCCACTTAATCTTGCAGTCATTGCATATCATTGGCCTAAAATATATCATGAAGAGAAATAAAGTTCAATATTAAAATTTGAACATTCATTTTTTTTACACCCAGAGTCCCAAGAGTACCTCGAGGTACTTATTCCCTCTTTTCATTCTTACAAATAAACGAAAGCTTTTACACTCATTCTGGGGACATATTTGAGTTCAGGAGCCACAGTTCACTTTAAAAAAAATTATTCGCTTTATTTTCTTCGTTCACTTTTGAAAGTAGTCTTAGAGAGTTAATCGTCTTTTTTGAGAGCGTCGTTTCTCGCGCATGTCTTTTCCGTCGTCTTGTTACTCTAAGCTGTACTTTTTGATTGATGACAGGCTTGCCAACTCGTCGTCTTCTGATCAGCTGTTTTTGGGAGGGCAGGCCCTGCCACGTTACCATACCATTTCCACAACTCGGCCATCTTACACTGCATTCGTCCCGAATGCATCGTCGTCGTCATCTTCATAAGACATCCGTTGTTTCATATATTCAGCGCAGGTGCTTGTCTGCTTTGGACTTTCGTTAAACATGTAATCTTTCGTTACGTCATAGGTTTCGTTTCGCTTATCTCTGGTAATTCGGTATGGACCAATTTTTTTTTGGTTTTTATTTATTTTGGTTTTAACTTTAGTCCACCACACAACCGCGTTCTTTTCATAGCCACTAAATAGCGAACGTTGTACTTCTTTGCTGGTTTACGTCGTAAGCTGGGTATCGGAGTAGTGCGTAGCATTAGTACCCAGTGAGCTACGCGTGTGCATAAGTCTTTTTTATCGAGTGTCTTTGCCAGAGCATTGCAGTCCGTAATCAGCTTAAAATGTAGACCTTGTAAATACACACGAAATTTTCTCTAGGCTACTATGACTGCTAATATTTCTAGTTCGTAGCTCGTAAGCTTTCTTTCGGCATCGGATGTCTTTTTACTTATATAGTAGACAGTATGCAACTATCTCTCATCAGGCGACTTCTGCAAGAGAACTGCGCCTAATCCGTCAATTGAGGCGTCTGTATGTAGTTAGTGTAGTGTATCTTCAATATCGGCTGTTGAGTGATGAGCGACTTTAACTTTTTAAATGCAGATAATTCAATTTCACCAAACTGAACCATTGGAATCGTTTTTTGTGAAATCTGAGAGTGGTTTGGCGATTTGCGAAAAATTGACAATGATCTTTCTAAAGTATCCCACTAGACCTAGAAAGCTCTGAAGCTGTTTGAGGTTGAACGGAATCGGAAAGGATTCTAAAACCTCTTTTAAATTGGCAACGGCTTCGTGTTCAAATTCAGCAGGTATGATAATGTCGTCTACATACGGTATTGCTATACCTCTGCGTGTTAAATCTCTAAATATGGCGTTTAAATGACGTTAGAACACGTTTGAAGAATTTTACATGCCAAATGAAACATGTAAAAACTGAAATTGCCCATTATGTGTCACAAATTATTTGTATTTGCGACTTTCTTCATCTATGCCCAAGTGGAAATAATATTTTTCAGGTATATTGATCTAAATATTCGTGCGTTTTGGAGTCGGTCGATGGAAAGCTGAATTTATCAGCTTATCAAAACTGTTCATTACAACCAGTTATAGGAGACTAAAGTTATGTGAAAAATAGAAGCACTACCTCTGAATAAAAATACAAAATTTTTCAAAAACTCTTAGAAACAAAACTAAACCTGTAAAAAAAGAAGATTGTTTAAATATTTTTAAACATCTAAATCTATCAGAAAAAGTCATTTTGGGCTACAGCGGAAAAGTCGTGTTGACTAGTGTAATCGACATAAAGTCTATTCGTTCCGTCACACTTTTTTACGAGAATCACTGGACTACAATATTCAGACTCTGATGATTCTATAAGGAACCGATATGGGCCGGGGTACAACTCTCAGTCACACCAGGGCCGAAATTACAGAAAATTTTTAATTTGCCGGGACTCCAAGTTAAGGAAGGCCAGGGGAGTGGGAATTTATGTCTTGGATAGCGGGCGGGAGAAAATACACACAGACACGACCACAACCCACGTGGTTTTGATGACTCCTTGTCCACGACAATACGAGACACGAGTTACAACGATTCGGGACACTGCGGGGTACCAAACAGGATCACCAGGAGACCTGAATGGCTTCACACTACGGTAGGAGGGAGGGAGATACAGCGACGCCAGTCAGCGTCTCCAAAAGGCCGGGACACTCGTCCAACGGAACTTCTGGGTACCCGTGGATCCAACAACGCCGCCAAGGTAGTCGAGGCAATCGCCGGACGGCACCTTTGGGGGGTCGGCCGAACTACACACTACGATAGGGGAGGAAGGGGAAAACACACAGGGACGCCAGTCAGCGTCTACAAAAGGCCGAGACAATCGTCGGACGGCGCTTTTGGGGGCCCGTGTGCCTGCTAAATACCACGAAAGGACAGAAGGGGGTGGGGGTGTGGAGAGGAACATGTGGGGACGCCAGTCAGCGTCAGCGAACTTGCTGGGGAGTATATGGAGCAGTGTGTTTCATTTCCATGCCTGCTAGTTCGCAGAACTTCCGGAAGGATCGGCACGTGAACTGCGTGCCGTTATCGCACACAAATTTCCGTGGGACCCCAAATCGACTGAGGATCCTCTCTCGGAACGCCTTTTCCAAATGGACAGTGGTGGCTTTTCTTAGCGGTACCAATTCTACCCACTTGCAGAATAAGTCGAAGAACACTAAGAGCATCGTGTTTCCATGCCTGGAGCGTGGCAGCGGGCCAACGAAATCTGCGCAATGTCGAAAGTCGAAAGTCGAAAGATGTCGAAAGGGCCCTTTGCCTGACGCGTTAACATTTGCCCTGCTGGCTTACATTGGCTCACCTTAAACTTCTGACAGCTCTGACATCGCTGCACGTATCGCAACACATCCCGGACATGGCTTGACATGGGCTGTACGATAGTTGCGAAATTCGGTACGAACCTGCGATACCAGGCCGAGTCGGTATCCGAGCGATCCCTTGCTCGCTGATGACATGTCCCAAGTAGGCTATGCTCTTTTGGAAGAACTTGCATTTGTTCTGGTTTAACTTCAAGTTCGCTTCCCTCAATCTTCGGAAAACTTTCCGGAGGTTTTCGACGTGATCTTCGAACACTGCTCCTATAACGATGACGTCATCGAGATACGCAAAAGGATTGGGCTCCATCTGAGGTCCGATAACTCTATCCAGTGCCCTCTGAAACGTCGCTGACGCAGAATGAAGCCGGAACGGCATCACCTTCCAATGGAAGGCAAGGCAATATTGGCATTGGCCCTTTAGTTTAATTAGTTGATATTTAATTTTACCCTTACAGTTTAACTGTACATTGTTAAACTTTAAACAAAAATAATATAATAAACAATAAACAAAGAGGCCTCTGCCCGGAACCGTGAAAGCACTCTATACTTCCTTCCGCCAGGGGGATCTGCCAGTACCCATTTTTGAGGTCCAACGTTGAAATGTAGCGCGCGTTGCGCTACAAGTGGAAGTGGTTGTTTCGAGGGAGAGGTATGCGTCTGGCACCGATCTAGCGTAGAGTTGCCGGTAGTCCACACGCATACGCATGTCTCCCGTTTTCTTCCCTACTAGCACGATCGGGGCGCTATGGGGACTCTTGGAAGCTTCGATGCGTCCGTCCCTTAATAGCTCTTCGGCCTGCGCGTTGATGATCTTCTGCATGTCCGGGTTCTTGGGAAAATACCTCTGCTTCAGTGGCTTATCGTCTTTCATAATGATCGTGTGCTGGGTTGTGTGCGAGACGCCACTCAGCCCTTCGAATTTGGCCAACTCTTGTTCCAAGAACGCAGCCACCCGTGGCGCGAGCGGTGGTTCGGCCTCTGGGGCATCAGGGGCGAGATTTCCTCGGACAGGGTCGAAGGCATGCTGGCTAGGTTCAACGTCAAGTGCGTGGTCCGGTCCGTCTTCCGAAAAGGGTTACGTGGGCGAGCAGTGACGGCGTCGGCTTATGTCACTAGCTGATAGTCAGTGGGGAAACTAGGTTCAAGATTACTGACCTTGCGCCACCCTCCCGCTTCAAGCAGGGCTCGCTGCAGTAAGTGGCGATGCTACTTCTCAGCGAGGTTTTCCGTGTCGCGGCAGAATAGCTGGGCGCCTGTGGTCGCAGTTGTCTCCGTCAAAGTCATGGTGCTGGGTTTGGTGCGGTCGGAGCTGGCTGACGTTGTCTTAGTAGTGTGGCTGTGTTCGGCGGATTCGATGTTTAGTTTCGTTGTTCTGGTGATGCTACTGGGTTTGGCGTGGTCGGTGTTCGACGGCATTGTCCAGGTAGGGCGGCTGTGTTCGGCGCGTTCGGTGTTCGATGGAGTTGACTTAGTGTTCGTCTCTGTAATGTTAACTTGGCAGGAAAACATTTTTTCTTAAAATTGTTGCGCATATACCAAAAAAAATAAGTTGCCTTTCGTCGACCAAAACGGAGGAACAGGAAGCAGCCCTGTGCCTAAACATTGGCAGCACTATTTTTCTTAAAATACAGATATGTATATATTTGTTGAAAATTAAAATTTATATAGTTTTTAAATTCTTTTTTGGCAATTTTCACAACATTTTTAGCAATTTTTCTTCCCAAATCTTGCAATTTTTTCGTAGGAGATTCTGGCTGCACTGTACACATGTGTCACTTTCAGTGTATTTCTTTGCATCAGCTAAGCCTAGTCCGTAACTAGACCAGCCTGACTAGACAGTATTCAAGCCCGTATGGGACACTGTCCCGCACCAGAACTGCCGGGTAATTACGCCCCTTATGATATTCGTAACCTAATATACATATGTATATAAGATCTTTAAAGTTTTAGAGCATTGCAGATTTGTATAAAAAAAGTCAAGTAGATAACTTTTATAAATAATTTAAAAGATATTGATGTTGCAACGTATTTTGTGCAAACGAGTCACTGCACATTGGGCAGAATCGGGTTTTTTTTTTGTCATCTCGTTCGAATCTCTTTGTAGTAATCAGACGTGTTTTTGTTTTGCGCTCCGCTTATCTGCGTTTTATATTTTATAAACAGCCGGTGTTTTTTGAATATACCAATCTAAATAAACTTCATATTACCTGCTTGATTAGAGCTTTTCCGTAAGCGCGAGTGCATGCCCTTTAATTGTGTTTTGAGACATAATTTAATTATTTTCCTGTGTCGGTAATCAATGTGTTTTGTTGTTTCTTTTCGTAAGTACACACAAAATCAAAATCTGCCGCTCTCACCTAGTTGATCTATTGTTTTATCACTCTCTCCCTATTACCCAAACCAACATAACTGTCCTTCCTCTCTAGCTCTCAATACGTTCTGTGTAGTAGCGCTCTCTCTCTCTCTCTCAACTGAAGCTGCAATAACCGCTCTCCTCTCTTTCTTATTGCTTCTTTATCGTTTATCTGGCGCACTGGTCTGATATCTAGTTGTTTTGAAATTTTATTTTTTTTATTTTTTCATATATTGTATATTTTTTATTCCTTTTTTCTCATAATGGAATACACTGCTGTCTGTGCAAAGAAAACCTGCAAGAAGCAGATCACCCATGACCAGCCTAGTATCCCCTGCTGGCTCTGCGATAGCGTAGTGCACGCTAAATGCGCCGGGTTTTCCGGTCTCGTGGGTGATGCCATCTCTGAAAGAAATGGCCTGCATTACAGCTGTGAGGCATGCCGTCCGGTTGAGAAGGAGATGGCAGCATTTATGATTTCAGGGAGCTGACCGTGGGCTTCAAAGAGCAATACAATCGGCTCCTAGCCATGGAGTCTCAGTTAAGTGGTTTCAAACTATTGACTGAGTCTCCTAGGCGCAAAAAGGTCACTGCGCGGGATCTGCTCGTGTCAACTGCCCCTCGGCCGGCCGATGCTGACAAGCTGACTCCGACCACCCCAATAGTGCAGCAGCTGATTACGTTCGCTACTCCAAAGGCAACGACAGCTGCTGGTTGGGTTGCCCCTGTCTCCACAGCTAAAGATGTGACGGCTTATATTCAAATCAAAATAAAAGCCGATGATTTTAAGGTGGAAAAGTTAAACTTCTCTTATGCCAGGGAGATAGCTTCTTTTAAAAAAAGTGTCTCCCAAACTCACTTTAACACCATCTGTTCGGGCAAATTTTGGCCGGAGTATTTGGTGGTGAAGGAGTTTATGGCAAAGAAGAAGACTAGGCCCCCAATAACTCTGCCAACTAATCAGACCAGTGCTCCTTCGTCATCTTCCCGCTCTACCTCCACCAGTCCAAAAAACTAACAAACTGTCTTTTAGTGACCTATCAGAATGTTCGAGGCTTGCGTAGTAAGCTCAGCATTCTTTTCCAGGATAGTGTCGCACTTGCATCCCACGTTATTGTGTTTACCGAAACCTGGTTAAAGCCGGACATTCTTAGTTCCGAAATTTTGGCAGGTCGGTACACAGCTTTTAGAAAGGACCGTTCGTCTCGACGTGCAGGAGGGGTTCTAACTGCACTGGACTCAAACTTCACGTCGAAACTTTTCACAGTCCATATTCAGCAGGAACTGGAATTCCTGTATAAAAATGATTCTTCCTGCTTTCTCAGTTTTTATAACTTGCTCGTTTATTCCAACTTCTTTGGATATCGCAATTTACGAGCAGCACTTGTCCGCCTTAACCGCTATTTCTTCCTCACTATCAGACAAACATCAGATGGTAGTTCTTGGTGACTTCAATTTGCCAGGAATTGGTTGGTCTTCGGCAAATGAGTCTAATAGCCTGGTACCCATGGCACGTCATGACTTTGTTGACGGCTTAGTTGACTTGTCTCTGTCTCAATTTAACCATGTTAAAAACTCCTTGGGTCGATTTCTTGATCTGTGCTTTGTAACGGATCCGACCTTAGCGTTGTTATCGCGAGCACACTCGCTCACTATACCTGAAGATGCCTACCATCCTACTTTCCAAGTGTCGCTCGACCTAGGACGAACTGTACTGGATCGGTCGGGTAGACTACCCCAATGTGTCCGCTGCTTCCGTAAAGTCGAGTTTACGAAGCTTAATAGCCTCATTAGGGATTTTGATTGGTCCGCTTTATATTTTTGCGGTGATGTTACGATAGGCACAAACATTTTATATGATGCACTGACTCACTTTTTGATTAATGTGTCCCGTTTTCCTGTCTTATGAGATCGAGGAAGCTATATAGACTAAAAAACGTAAAATCAAAACTTTATTCTTCTTCTCTCTCTCGTTATGTAATGGCTTGGTCAAACTTTTAAGTTCTTAACGCTCAATGCTATCAGAATTACCTATCTCGATGCAGAATACGTTTTTCTAAGGACCCCAAACAGTTCTACAGCTTCGTAAACAGTAAGCGTAGAACGTCCGCACACCCATCCTCGCTATCCTCCCTTAATACGTCGGCAGTTAATGATCAGGCAATTGCCGATCTTTTTGCCCGTTTTTTCCAAACTACCTATTCGCAGGACGTTTACTCTGGTCAGCCGTATCCATACGGTTTACCGAAGTCGAACGGCATTTTCAGTCCTTTGCTAAATGAAAGCTCGTTGCTTCATGATCTACGAACAGTAAAGCCGGCGTTCTCACCGGGTCCGGACGGAGTTCCTGGCTGTGTACTCAGGTACTGTGCCGAGTCTCTGTGTGGGCAGCTGCTTAAACTATTCAACCTATCCATAAATTCTTCATGCTTTCCCCCTATATGGAAGGAGTCTTTTATAATTCCTCTCCATAAGAAAGGTAGCAAGTCTGACGCAATGAACTATAGAGGTATATCTGAGTTATCCACTATTCCTAAAGTGTTTGAGAAAATTTTAGCTCCACACCTGCAGCACCAATGCAGATCACTTATATCTCCATCTCAACATGGATTTATTAGGCGGAGATCAACCACTACAAATTTATTGGAGTTTACCTCCTTTATAATAAAAGGCTTTCAAGGTAATTTGCAGACGGATGTTGTTTACACCAATTTTCGTAAAACGTTCGATTCTGTAAACCATTCCCTCCTAGCACAAAAGCTCGACCTTCTAGGGTTCCCGTCCAATCTCCTGAGATGGATCTCTAGCTACCTTTGTTCTAGGTCTCAAAGAGTCCTTTTCAAAAACTCCCTGTCCTCACCAGTTATGGTGACTTCGGGTGTACCACAGGGTAGCCATCTAGGCCCCTTACTCCTTACACTCTTTATAAATGACCTGCCTTCTGTATTAACATACTCTCGAGTACTTATGTATGCGGATGATGTTAAGCTCTGTGTCCAGTATAAGGACATTTCTTTCCAATCCAGGTTGCAATCCGATCTCGATAGATTTCAGTCTTGGTGTTGTGCAAATTTGTTAAACCTTAATGCTTCAAAATGTAAAGTAATGACTTTCCATCGCTCCAGCGCCTTTCTGGTTCCTTACACCCTTTGTGGTGGTTCTCTTGAGAGAATTACCCGGGTTGATGATCTTGGTGTTCTATTAGATCTCAAGTTAAAGTTTTCAGAACACATTTCTACCATGGTGAAAAAGGCCATGGGCGTGCTTGGGTTTATAAAGAGGTGGTCAAAGGAATTTGACGACCCCTATATATCAAAGACTCTCTACACCTCTCTGGTTCGTCCGATTTTAGAATACGGCTCTTGTGTATATGCCTTCAGTACAAAGTATACCAGGACCGTATAGAATCAGTTCAGAAAAACTTTTAACTTTTTGCTCTTCGCGGCCTCAACTGAGATGCAGGTGTGAGACTGCCGTCTTACTCTAATAGATTGTTTTTAATAAACCTTCCAACCTTAGCTAATCGTAGGAAAATGCTTGTGTGATTTTTGTGCACAGCTTGATCAAGAGTGACGTAGCTAGCCCTGACCTGTTGAGCAGCATAAACTTCACGATTCCTATTAGAAGCACTAGGAATTATACACCGTTGTTTCTTCCGCTTTGTAGGTCGAACTATTCCTTGCATGAAACATTTAGGGTCCTATGCTCAGATTATAATTCCCTCTACCATATTATATCTACCACTAACTCCCTTCCTAGTCTTAAATTACTGATACTCTTATATCTTTCCCGTAATTAGTAATTACTTCGTTTCTTTAGTTAGATTAGTTCTACTTTTCCTCGAACACTAGTCTAACACCTATCTTTCATGCATGCCCGCGATCGGTTCGGTTAACGAGTCGCGCGTTAAGCGGCTGCGCCCCTCGGTCGGTTGGGCGGGAGGTGGGCTGCTTTCTTGCCTGGGATCCGCGCGTAACAGCCATCGGCTGGTGTCGCTTGGGCCACTTGATGGTGCAGTCATTGCATATCAACGTCCTAAAGAAAATATGGTCGGAAACGCTTCATTCTGGGCGTTGCACGTATCCACTATCCCCACAAATCTAATATACCCCTGTACTCTTCGAGTACCGGGTATAAACATACATAAAATATAGAATTTATGTTTGCTAGGTTGAGAGCGACATCCCAAAGTCAAGTGCAGTAAGCAATTTAGACAACAATTGAGTTCAAAAATACTGATGCTTGCATGCAATCACTCGCAGCACCGATGCATCCGTTCTGTGGGTCCAGCAATAATAAATGAATACAAAAAAGGCCCAACGTTTCTGAAAACTTTTCTTTTCTTTTTATGTCCAAAAATATACTTTGCTAATCAGGGTTTAAATTCTTCTTACAAGTTGTTTTTGCAAAGACAACAGATAACTCCATTATATATATAAAAACAAAAAAATTAAATCAAAATACACATTAAAAAAAAATGTATGTCAGACCAGTGTGCCAGACAAACGACAAAAGCGGAATCAGTAAAAACTGAGAGCGCTATTGCAGAGAAAGTATCGAGAGAGAGGGAGAGGAAGAATAGTTATTTAAGTTTGAGTAATAGGGAGAGAGTTAGATAACAACAAATCTACTAGATGTGAGCATTTTAATATAATATTATATGTACTTACGAAAAGCAAACAAAAGCACACTTAGCCGACACAAAAAAGAATTATTAAATTATTTTTTTACACAATTAATAGGCATGTTCTCGCAGTTAAGGAGAGATATTATTATTGAAAGTTAATTTTGGAGATTATTTAAAAAAAACCGGTTTTTTATATTTGCTTATACAAAATGAAAAGAAACATAAACAAAACAAAAATACATCTAGTCACTACCACAGATAACGAGAATAGTATTTTGGTATTTGGGAGACTGGTATCCGATTACTTGCACTGAGTAATTGGTAAAGGTCTTCTCAACTTTCGGCCACTGTGCGCTCCTGAACGCATAGTTAGCCGTACCGCCACATCATAGACACCTCAGCTATTTATATCAAATACGTTTTAACTTAACCAAATAGAAACTAAAAATAAATAGAAACAAAAAACATATAGATCAATGAGCGATTTGTAGTTAAGTTGCTAAGCAAGTAAAATGCGGCTGAGTGCTGAATCTAGACTATTCTCTGATTAAAAATTGCGTTACCAAATGTTTTGTATTTTGTAAATTATCTGAAATCATTAAGTGAGAAACGATTAACTTTGTGGCGAATCCGAGTCAAACTGGTATGCCTGACCGGTATGTCGTGAATGTACCTCTACCGGCTGCTGGATAGGTTCTACTGAGCTTTCAGGGGAACCAAGATCGGGATCAGGATACAGCAATGTTGGCGGAGCTGGTGGTTCATCTTGGCTGTATGCTTTCTGATAAGAAGCCGATTGTGGGTTTTTGGGTATATACTACAACTTTACGGATCTGTCGTTGGAGGGGTTTGCTGATTGGTTTCAGCTGATTGAAATGACGCTTGATTCTAGCGGGCGCTTGTCGGAAAAATTAATAGATTCTAAGTTCCTCCTAGTAATATTATTAGATGTACGTGTTGATTGTTAAGTAGAATACCCCATAATTAATATAAATGTTTGTTGGTTTAAGTTGTTTTTGTCTTACATATTACATGTCGTATATTAAAAAGAAATTCGTGGAAAAACCATAACACAAATTTGATCCTTTCGATTTTTTTAAAAGGACATACAACAGACTATAGAGGAATAAATGAATTTCAATAGAAAATAGTTGAGTCCTTAAAAGTCGTCCTTGACGGACATGTGATGTTTCATATGAAAGGCATTAAATCATAGATCAAGAGTATGTAATCACATCGGTGAAAATTGGTACACGGAAGCCGTGAGCTATTGTTGAGTTTTATTTTAAGCGAACAAAATAAAAATCATTGATAGCACTAGTCGAATCGATTTTTGCGCTATCACCCAAAATTACTTTTTCTGATAGATTTGGATGTTTAATTTTTTTTAAAGAATTATGGGGTTTTTTCAGGTTTAGTTGTTCTTTAAGAATTTTTTAAAAATTTGGTAATTTTTTTCAGAGGTAGTGCTTCGATTTTTCACATAAGTTAAGTTTCCTTCAACTGGTTGTATTGAACTTTGCAGTTTTAAAAAGCTGACAGCTGCAGCTATAAATCCGACCCAGACACTTTGTAGCTGCAACTTAACGTCTGGAAAAAATTAAGCTTTCAAATTCAAATTTCATAAATTTTTTCGGTACTTTTTCCCGAAATTTTGACTTGTACGAAACTGTTGACTTGTAACAGTTTTTAACGGTAAAATGGCAGTTGGGGTAGTGCCAAACGGCATATGAAGTTTTGGTCAAACGGCTGCAGCTTGGCCGTTTATTAATCGACTTTTAAAAGCGATACGTTAAACGACGCCTATCTAATGTGTCTATTTAGTCTTCATTTTTTTAAAAAGAATTTTTAAAAAATTTGGTATCTCTTTCAGAGGTAATGCTTCTATTTTTCACATAACTTAAGTTTCCTACAACTGGTTGTATTGAACTTTGCAGTTTTAAAAAGCTGACAGCTGCAGCTATAAATCCAACCCATACACTTTGTAGCTGCAACTGGTATTTTTTCTCGAAAATTTGACTTTTAAAACTCACGACAAAAAAAATATATATATGTTATTGCTAATATTTTTAGTTTTAGATAGACACATTAATTAGGCGTCGTTTAAGGTATCGCTTATAAGAATATAATATTATATATAACTATAATATATATAAATAAATGGCTAATTTATAACCGTTTGACCAAAACTTTTTGACTGCAAAGTACAATACAACCGGTTGTAGGAAACGTGAGTTATGTGAAAAATAGAAGCACTACCTATGACAAAAAATACCACATTTTTTTAAAATTCTTAAAAAAAATTTAAATCTCCAAATCTATCAGAAAAAGTAATTTTTGGACACAGCGGAAAAAAAAGTTGAATTTTGTCGAGTAGTGTTATCAATTATTATTATACTATTGTGTGGATCAATTAATTATTTTGTATAGCGAAATTGACCATTAAACTTTATTATCTTATTTCGTTCAGAAGTTCTTAATTTAGCATGCTGAAATGGCCAAAAGCCCCACTGTGCGAATTTAGATTTCTTACAATTTTCAATTGAAATTTTTTATAAGAAGTTTAAAATTATAATTTTAGGATATTTCCGGAAAAGATGGAAATTTTTGCAGAATGACCAGTCCACTAACCATGACCAGCTTAGGAAGGACAATTCGAGAATCAAATTCTCCCAACTCCATAAATCTCCCCATGGTTAATTCAACAAACGTATGCACAATCAAGAAAAGAAGTATGGATAAAACTGCGTTTTCAATAAATGGTGGTATGTACTTAAATAAAACTGTTATATTTCCTAAGTGGTTATATCATTATGTTATTAAAAAACTACAGTACAACTCATAGGCTAACTTTAGTGCGTACTGCCGTGTCCAAAATGTAAGGTAATTGAATTGGTTTGAATAACTTTAAATGGAACATATGAAAAAATCAGTGGTTTGCCTTTTGTTCAGTAATGCTTCAGAGCAGTGCCCCATTCTTTTGGCACTCTTGGTCTGATGTTTTCCGGATGTGGCTTTCTGTGTCCACATACATATACAAAAATGTATGAGAGATGAAAGAGAGAAATGAAAGAGAGATAGAGCGAGCGGAAATGTGGGAACTTTGGAGTCAGTTTCGGGATTGTTGTCTTGATTATGGTTAAACAAATGATCCAAACTGATATTATCCTAGCAGATATAGAAAAATACATATAGTCCTTTTATATTTTGTTAGGGTATTTCGAATACTTAAAATTGTGAATGCCGCGGATTTCGAACCTAGACAATGGATTATGGGTTGATATATGTAACTAATATAAGGCGACAGAAAAGCGAAGCTATTATAATTATTATAAAATTATATATTAAATTATGCCGGATATTTGGGCTCAATAATTACGAAGTCAGTTTTTAGAAATTCAGAGCGGCGAATCTAATATGGCTGAATTTACTTGAAAGAAATAATACTCTACATCTTCCTTCTCGTAATTATACACCACAAAAACTCTTTCGGTGAATCGGATGAATTTTTCATAAATGTACATATGTATGTACATTATCGCCTTGTTTGGGCCATTTTGGTTTTTTGAGGTTAGGAAAAAAACCTAACTTGATTAAGCAAATATGACCTTGGATTCGTCTTCAGCGAACCAAAATACATTGGGGTATTTTGCACGACCTTCTTTGGGGCTGTATTATTGAATATTGTATAGCACTAACCGTAAAGTATATATGTAGATGAGCCAGTTCATATATTCTGCTGTCCGCAGCGAAGCAGCAGGTATTGGCTCCCAGAGACTTCGGGTGGGCGCCGACATAATCGGTCATGTTCGGCTTATGATATGTCGCGAGGCGAACGACGTTTGATTGCTGGCTCGTCTCATTTTCAGCAGACTTCTGTCTTGTTTCTGCTTATTTTAGTGTATGTCTGCACATGCATTCTCACGTACTTTGTGTGTTTGCAATAGAGCTCATGGGCGCTAGAACTGAAATTTTGTGTTCGCGACAATATTTTGATTTCTGGTTTCTGATTTCTAAATCACCCTTTAGCATTTTTACAGTCGACACTTTTTGATTACTCTTGCTTACAATATCAGAATAATTGTTATTTTGTATATGTTTTAGATGCTAATTTTGTTTAATATAGAATAATACTAATATAATGGGCGGATATAGATACATGTGTAAATATACATAGTATATGTATATCATACATGACTCACATTGGAATAATTTGTATTTAATATACAAGTACATATATGTATATTATTTTATTTATATTATATATATATTTATATACATATATATACATTGTTCAAGTTATTTCTTCAGTGGCACAACATAAAATAGATTTATTCAGTATGTATATGTATGTATGTACTACAAAAAACAGACTTTGATTCAGACACACAGAACATTCGAGAGAGACTGCCAGTCATCAGAGCGTCGATTCATTTCAGAGCAGCCGCAGGTATATGCGCAGTGTTGCTTTTAGATCGATAACCTCTTATCGTGGTGGTCACTTTGAACACTCCTCCTCAACACAACGCATGTTTACGAAACTTAAACATACTTAATGTTACTCAAACTAACATTCGATTAGATTTTCTTTTAAACCAAAGCGAATACAAATTTATGGTGCTTAACTTTGGCTAAGTTCTTTGTGAGGACATCTGCTATCATCTCATCGGTTGGTAGGTACGCAATGTCGACTTCACCTCTCTTGAGAACTTCTCGAATATGATGTACTTTGACGTCGATGTGTTTTGTACGTCCATGGAACATAGGGTTTCTAGCCAGTTGCTGCGCTCCATACATGTCGCCGTACATCTGAATAGCTGACTCCTTGGACATCAGCTTTAAGTCGATAAGTAGGTTGCGAAAGTATATCGCCTCTTTAGCTGCAGATGATAAGGCGATGTACTCGGCCTCCGTGGAACTGAGCGCAACTGTCGATTGCTTTCTTGACTCCCAAGAAATCGCTCCTCCTGCCAAGGTGCATATATAGCCAGTGAATGACTTTCGGTTTGTCATATCACTCGCCCAGTCTGCATCGACAAAACATTCAATTGCCTTGCCTTGCTTTGTGTAGCATATCTCCCAGTCGATCGTTTTTGCCAAATATCGAAGAATATGCTTAGCTGCCGCTTCGTGCTCGGAATGAGGGTCCTTGTTACGTTGTGCTAGTTTATTCACCGAATGCGAAATGTCCGGACGAGTCATAACTGCAAGATAAGATAACTCTCCAATTAGCTTTTGAAACGATGTGATGTCGACCTTGCGGCAGTGCTCTTTGTTGCATGCCACCTGGTAACCAGCTTCCAGCGGTGTAGGGGACTGTCGACAATCTTTCATGTTGTACTGTTCAAGCAATTTTCTTATGGAACAAAATAAGCTCGGAAAGCACCCGGAAGCTGGTCTCTTCCATGAATAGTAGGTTAAAAGCCGTAATAAAGGTTAATGGGTTGCATATTAAGTATTAAAATACCTGTTTAACCTTTTATTAGACTAATATTAAACTGGTTTGTGGCTGCATCGAGCTCGGACTTGTATTTAAGATATGTTTTAAGTTTTTTTTTTTTTTTTTTAACTGAGTAACATTTAATCAGCAAATAAAGTTCCTATTTTAAATGTGATAAAACATACAACAAATTGGCGTTTAAACATTTTTTGTTTTTCCTCTAGTTTAAAATCTGTAGCACCTTAAAATTTTATTTGACACTGCATCGTTTTGGCCCTGAGCCACTGTATATATATATTATATTTGAATGATCATAAGTATTTTACAATATGTACTATATATACATACATAGATCTATATTTAATTTTATGGTTTATTATCCCTATATATAAAATTAATGTTTAGACATTTTTCTTATTTTTTTAATTAATTTTATTATTTTTGTTAAGCTAGTGAGCTTTTTCACAAACTGTTGCGATGTGTTGTTTAAATGAAAGGGTCGAGCGGTTAAATTAGTAATAGGTACAGTTTATTGTTATATACGTATGTAGACCGGCGAATGCGTATGTACATATGGATGTGTATTTAGGCGAATTATGTATGAGAGACCGATTAAAGATCGATGCAGCGAATATGGTAAGATATGATACGATCAGCTCCAGACTATATGTAGACCGACGTATTGCGTATGTACATATATGTATGCGGGTGAACGATCGATGCGATAACGACGAAAGACGGTCTGATGGCCACGAAGATCAGCTCAAGACAGCATGGGTGCTAGGTGCAGACCGTAAGTGATAGATGCCGACTATATGAGTGATAGATTCAGACTAATTAAGGGCAGGCGGGCCGAATTGCCCGTGCCTTAATATAAGCAAGCGAACGATGATCCGAGAGAGCGATAATGAAAGATCGAGAGAGCGACGAAGAAGGCGATGATCCGAGAGAGCGATGTATAGGCTGCTGCCGTGCGGAAACTTAAGTCAAGGTACAATGGTACAAAGATGCAGTGGGCAGTACAAAATAGCAAACAATAATAGGCATTTAATTTACTGCTGCACCACTGACTATGACTTAATTTATGTCGACTAAATATCGGGCTGGGAAACCCAACAATTTTATTATGTTATTTTCAACATATGAAAATGCTGAAGGAAACGGTCAAAAAAGATTCGGTGCAAGTTAATTCTTATTAAATTTGGGCAAACTTTTTTTTATTGCAAAATTCGACACCTTAAGCCGGACAGGACCAATATCCTCAAGGCTCCTCTCCACAATGAATTCCGAAACATTAAATTCATTTAGTAAGCAGCGAAGCGCGTGGGTCTGCTAGTATTATATAATAATATATTTGATCACATATAAAAAAGTAGTATGCTCTGAAAAAATTATATATGTCATCCATGAATATTAGAATGGGTTTATTTGTATGGAGTAATAGCCTGGTACCCATGTCACGACATGACTTTGTTGACGGCTTGATTGACCTGTCTCTGTCTCAAGTTAACCATGTTAAAAATTCCTTGGGTCGATTTCTTGATCTGTGCTTTGTAACGGATGCGACCTTAGCGTTGTTAACTCGAGTGCCCCCGCTCACTATACCTGAAGATGCCTACCATCCTACTTTCCAAGTGTCGCTCGACCTAGGACGAACTGTACTGGATCGGTTGGGTAGACTACCCCAATGTGTCCACTGCTTCCGTAAAGCCGAGTTTACGAAGCTTAATAACCTCATTAGGGATTTTGATTGGTCCGCTTTATATTTGTGCAGTGATGTTACGAAAGGCACAAACAGTTTCTATGATGCACTGGACTCACTTTTTGACTCTTGTGTCGCGCTTTCCTGTCCTATTAGATCGAGATAGCCCCTTTGGTTTACCAAGGAGCTATCTCATCTAAAAAACTTAAAATCAAGACTTTATAAAAAATTTCAAGAAGTTGGCTCTCCTTCTTCTCTTTCTCATTATGAAATAGCTCTGTCAAACTTTTCAGTTCTTAACGTATCCAAACGGCTTACCGAGGTCGAACGGCATTTTCAGTCCTTTGTTAAATAAAAGCTCGTTGCTTCATGATTTACGAACAGTAAAGCCGGCGTTCTCACCGGGTCCGGACGGAGTTCCTGGCTGTGTACTCAGGTACTGTGCCGAGTCTCTGTGTGGGCAGCTGCTTAAACTATTCAACCTATCCATAAATTCTTCATGCTTTCCCCCTATATGGAAGGAGTCTTTTATAATTCCTCTCCATAAGAAAGGTAGCAAGTCTGACGCAATGAACTATAGAGGTATATCTGAGTTATCCACTATTCCTAAAGTGTTTGAGAAAATTTTAGCTCCACACCTGCAGCACCTATGCAGATCACTTATATCAACATCTCAACATGGATTTATAAGGCGGAGATCAAACACTACAAATTTATTGGAGTTAACCTCCTTTTTAATAAAAAGCTTTCAAGGTAATTTGCAGACGGATGTTGTTTATACCGATTTTAGTAAAGCGTTCGATTCTGTAAACCATTCCCTCCTAGCACAAAAGCTCGACATTCTAGGGTTCCCGCCCAATCTCCTGAGATGGAACTCTAGCTACCTTTGTTCTAGGTCTCAAAGAGTCCTTTTCAAAAACTCCCTGTCCTCACCAGTTATGGTGACTTCGGGTGTACCACAGGGTAGCCATCTAGGCCCCTTACTCCTTACACTCTTTATAAATGACCTGCCTTCTGTATTAACATACTCTCGAGTACTTATGTATGCGGATGCGGATACTTATGCTCTCTGGTTCATCCGATTTAATGATGGAGACCTCAGTACAACGTATATCAGGACCGTATAGAATCAGTTCAGAAAAACTTCTTACTTTTTGCTCTACGCGGCCTCAGCTGGGATGCAGGTGTGATCCCAGTGGTTTTTTACAGTAAAACATCCATAATTAGAATGCCTGTAACTTGAGTTGTCAATATTTCGAACTGAATTGTGTGGCAACAGCGTTTGGGGAGCAAATTACATCCAATTGAACGTCCATTGGCTCCCCAAACGCTGTTGCCACCAGTTTTAGTTTGAAATTTGGACAGTTCAACTATAAGGGGTTCTAGTTAGGGGTGTTTCACTGTAAAAAATACAAAACGAAACTCTTTTTTTTTTAACCGGCAACTTTAAATAAATAATTATGTTTGTTAGGCTGAGCCAAAATTGGACCGACGTTTTTTTTTTTTTTTCAGCCGGACACCCTCTTATTCTGTTTTCTATGAGTAAGTAAAATTACACATTTTTAGTTATCAAATTTTTAGTTTAATGTTTAGGTGTCGCTACCACAAAAAGAAATCTAAATTTTTTTCATAAAATGTACATATTTCAAAAACGAGAGAGAACGTTGTGAGCCGCGGCAAAGGCCGCGGCTCTGCCTTATACCCGGTACTCAGTCAGTATATATATACATACATATATGAGCCTACGATTTATGAAATTTATTATATGTTCTCAAAAGGGACGAAAATAATATTTAAATTAAAAAAATGAATTTTTTTGAATTTTTATACATGTTTCCATTTTTGTTTACATATGCTTTGTATATCTGCGCCTAAATTTCTACATGACATGTATAACTACATATTTGAGACGTACAAGTGTTTAGGACAGAGAGAGAGAGGGAGGGGGCATGAGTCAGCGCTTGGCAGGCGTTGCGTAGCCACTGAAATTTAATTTGTTTCTTCTGGCCATAATATTGATCCGATGTGATCCAGATTCGGCAATCTGGTAGATAAGGTAATTTTCCATGATTCTGCGTTTTTGGTTTTCATTTATCTTAAAAATTGTGGATCCCACAGATTTTCGACTTTTGTGGGGGCGGAAAGGGGCGTGGCAAAATTTTGAAATACACTTGTTCAGGTTTGGTATCACAGGAGCTTGGATAGAAAGTTTGGTTGCTCTAGCTTTAATAGTCTCTGAGAACTAGGCGTCACAAAATACGAATGGGCAAAGCGGATGGGGTCGCGTGTGAGAGAGAGCGAGAGGGAATGATGTCTTTCGAAATGGTTTTCTTCATTGTAGCTATAATAATGATCCGATCTGATTCAGATTCTAAACTCTGATAGAAATAGTCATTCTCTATGATTCTGCGTATTTAGTTTTCTTGTTTCTTCAAAATTGTGTGTGCCACAGACTTTCGTTCTTTGTGCGGGCGGAAAGGGGCGGGGCAAAATTTTGAAATACACTTTGAGTAGTGTGGTAACACAGGAGACCGAATACAAAACTTGGTTACTCTAGCTTTAATAGTCTATGAGATATAGGCGCAAATGAAGACGGACGGACAGACGAACAGACGGACGGACAGACAGACATGGCTATATGGACTCGGCTATTTATGCTGATCAAGAATATATATACTTTATGGGGTCGGAAACGCTTCCTTCTGGGCGTTACACACAACCGTTATCCCCACAAATCGAATATACCCCTTACTCTTCGAGTACCGGGTATAATAAGTCTGATTGCGAGCAAAAATAGTAACACAAAGACTTGCAAGGCGTTTTGGGACGCTCTGATTCCAACTTTAAAAGTACCTCCTGAAAATGTAAGTCAGCAGCAAGTAATTTTTGTTCGGTGGATCCAACAATAGCTGACAAAATGATGCGGAAATTATGCGGCTTAAGTGTAAGCGCCTTGCATCATTTTTCAGCACTTTCGACAATGATGCGGTAGTATAAAGGCTATTAGAAACTAGTTCATTTTAAACGTAAAGTGGTTTAATTAGTGTTTGGAACTTTTTTGTGAAAGTTGTTAACTAACAATAAGAGATACTGTCTTTGTTCATTGATGGTATGTAATTGGTTGTATTCCATTAAGGCTACACCTCGCTCTGCAATGCAAGCATCATCACTATGAAAGGTTCCACTGTCTTTTGTTCTAAATTCCGATGATATTTCAGTTAGTTTAAAAAGACGGTATGTGTTGTTCGTAACGAAGTCTTCAAGGTTTTTTTTGATTCGGTCAGCAGTGTTGGACGTTACGGACAATCCTTCGATCCGTCTGTACCGAATGCTTTCACCATTTTTCTTATTATTTTTTAATGCAACGATTGCTATATTTAATGTAATATTTTCATACTGTTCCTTTAAAAGTTCCAAGTCGTTTCCTGGGTCAGAAGAGGCTGATGGTGCTTTAAACCAGTGTTTCGCATTGCCTAGGTTAAGTAGTTCCTTGTAACCATTTATTGGTTGATGGAGCAATATTTGTTCCTTTGAAAACGTAATTATTTCATTTGAATTATCTTTAAAGAGATTATATAGCAATGAATCAGAAAGAACCGATTTGTAGTCATTTCTCTTTACATTTTGTAACGTGCAACGGAGTCAGTGTCAGTATTATTTTCGGGCTCAGGCTCGTCGGCTTTGGGGGTGGAGATCTTGCCCACACAGACCGATTTCGTCTCCGTTGCTATCGATTACTAATAATATCTCCAAAAGTTAGCGAGCTGCGACAAAGAACTTGAAGCGGTAGATAGAATATCGAAATGAGAAAGTAAAGGAAAGAGGCGGAGAAGAAAAGGAGAAAAGACGAAATGAAAGGAAGAGTTGGTGGAGGAAGCGAGTTCGACATCCACAGATTTTGTGTGGCCTTGTGTATGCATACCCTACCCTACCATTGAGCACGTCTTCGAACCGAATGGATTCGAGTACTCCCTGAGGTTCTGCAGTTACGGGAACGGTGTCATTGATTCAGATTTTACGTCTACTCGACGACTACCTTCATTTCAAAAACTATATAACAGATCGATTTCATTATACTATATTTGAGTTTAATTCCGATTTCAGTCGTTGGTTCCTAGTTTTCATTATTAATTTCTATCAAAATATCCTAAGATTAAGGCTGTTAAATCGTGACTATTACTAATTCTTATCGGGAAAATATATATATACATAGATAAGTTGAGGCTTATAGTAATGAAAATCAAATGGTGTGATTATGCAATAGAGGATATGATATTAACCTAATAATGCCAGCATGGCGTTCGAATTTAAAGATAACGTTTGTAGCTAACAACAGCAAGTAAGCATTGTAATCATTCTCAATCATAGTAAGCCTATTAAACTGTTAAATCATAATAATCCTTTTTTAATCGTAGTAATTACTCTTGAAAATTCTTGTTAATTATAGTTATCCCCTTTTAATCGTAGATATCTTCTTCTTTTTCTTTTTTAAAAATAGTAAGCCTAATTAATCTTGGCCATAACGGGGCTTTCTTGGTTAAGATCCTTTTCTTTTCCACTTTTCTTAATTTTTATTTGGGATTGCTAAGGAACTCTACTCAAGTCAGGCTCGACTCTACGAAGGTCATAGCTACAAACACAAAGACGATCACTTTATTTTTTTTAGACTCACTCTTAACAGATGTCCAACGGCGAAAGATCTCCCGAATCGATCTCCCGACGGTGAATGCTGAAATTTAGAGATTATTTGGGGGAGCCTGCGTAATTTAAAACCATTATTTGACCACTCCTCGGTTTAGATCCATGACTCGTACAGATGCCTTACTTCATCCATCAACACTAAGTGTGTTCCTCAACTGCGAGAAGTGCCAATCTAACTATTAAGTGTCTTATTTCATTAACATCAAATAGAGCGAATTTCTATCGCTTGTGGAGTTCCACGTCGGACTCCTCGGGTTGTATGACTGCAGTTATGACGTCGTTTGTTTCCTTTTGCGCTTCTTTCTGGGCTAGGTCTTATGAGGCTGGTTCCGTCGACACTCAGATCCAGATGGCCATAGCGGGACAACACCAAGGTGGGCTGCCGAAACGCAGTTCAATGAATGGGCGACCTTAAGGCGCGTGGGAAGAGCAGAGGGTTTGGCGCGGATCGCAGCTGCGAGGCGCTCTTTTGAGACCATCCAGTCTCGGTTTCCCAGCAAATTCTTTTTGGTGACACTGCGGCGTGGCGAGATGCACAGCCGCAGCGGCTTCTGGCGTTTGGAAGAACAGGTTGGTCGGCACGGATCGCAGTGGCGAGGCGCTCTTTTGTGACCATCCGGTCTCGGGCTCGCGGCAAATCCCCCTTTGGTGAACTTTTGGCGTAGGCGGGATGCACAGCCGCAGCGGACTTCTAACGTTTGGGAAGAGCAGTGGGTTTGGGCACGGATCGCAGCGGCGAGGCGCTCTTTTGAGACCGTCCGGTCTTGGATTCCCTACCAATCCCTCTTGGTGTCGCTGTCGCGGGACGCACAGCCGCAGCGAACTTCTGGCGTTTCTTGCCCCCCGGGCTCGGGAAAAATCTCCTGCGGCCCAGAAGTCCTCTATTTTCAGCCAGGTGACTACTACGGGAAAATCATTTGCACTAATTTTTAACAGAGGATGGCACACGTAAAGTTTTATTTCGTTTGGTTTGATATTTTTTCTTACCCACGAGTAAAAGCCAGTCAACTGCCGTGTTTCAGATCTCAGCGGAAAAAGAAGTTTCATGATCCTCCTGTCACCTGTCACAACGGTCTTCCCCCGTTTTGTCATCTACCATGACTCTGTCAATTTCGTTCTAAGCAACCCTGCATGGCCACACCCCTGCGAAATTAACCTTGGCTCAGTCTAAGCGACTCTGAAATCGGCAGTTACGGCTCAAAATATTAATCAAGTTACGCAACACTATTCTGTCGCTTCAGGCCCCCGTTACAATTTTTCCAAAAGCTCTTAAATCGTTTGAAAATAGCAATGTCAGGTCCAGGGGAAGAACAATTTTCAAATTTCCGACAGGCCACTCATAGTAACGCCTTCTTTATTTTTTTTCAAGCAGAATACATCTTTATTTCTAAGCCTGTATTACAAGCGGTTATATCAAAACACATACACTTTATCTTTTCGTTTCAGCCCTAAGAAGATTGTTGTAAGCTGCCGAGCTTTTTCGGCAACTCTGACTCCACATTTAACAAAATTATTCTCCGTTGTTAGTTTTATACCCTCTGCACACTGAGTCCGTCAAGGGGGAACGTTGGGATTTTTGACAGACGGTGAAACTCCGATTCATACTGGTACCGTCTACCGTTTACCGTCTAACAGCTGATCACAATAACAAAAACTGAGTTTTTGAGCGGAAGATTTTTTTATTTTTTTTGGAAAAAAATGGATATGGAAGATTTTTAACTGTTTTAACTATGGTTCAACAGCAAAATATTTTCTTGCAACAACTAATCATGTTGTTGGACGAAAAGGATAAAGAAAGCGATTACAGCGGAATAATAATGTGATGTTGCATACTGCACAATATGTTTAATAAGCACAATAGCGCAATAAACTATAGTTGGGAGCTTCTACCAGCATAGTCTTCCAAATTTATGCCATTTCAATTTACTTTAGGTATAGATTTGCGTATGCGAACATCGGATCTCCAGAAAATTACAACGATTCGACAATATATCTTAGTTCGAGCCTTGCACAACAGATCGAAGCGTCGCCAATATTGAAGGAAAAACACAACAGCTCCATTAATGAGAATTCGATTCTGCTTAATTAAAGTGAGCAACATGAGCAGCGGGATCTGAATTTATCTGCAGATATATTCAGATCTGCCATTGCAAAACAAATATAAAATTTTAAAACTTCATTTGATTCATTTTATTTATTTGCATTCTTCTCGCAAAGGAATTATAGAATCTCTAACTGAAAATATTACAAATGCTATTGAAAAACCACCTGGCTCCTTGCCATTTTCTGGAGAATATCAGTTATTTTTGTCAGTCATTGTTTACATATTCGCAGTGAATTCCATTTTTTCGTTGTGAATGCCAATTTTTCAGAGTTGTATTTGAAAACCATCGGCTAAATATCGCATAGAAACGTGCGGTTTAGGAACATTCAAAATAGACGGTGGAACTAACTGGGAAATTTTCGAAACGGCAAAACCTTACGCACCGTCTAGGAAATAGACGGTAAACGGTGCTCAGTGTGAACAGGCTATTCGAGTTTGTGTTTATTTGCGATATTTTGTTTTCAATATTAAAGGCCGAGGCCGTAAACTTCGTGTTTTTTAGTGGTTAACAAAAGGTATATGTATGAACTCAAGAATCGTTGTAGCGCGATTAAACAATTTGACGGCCGGTATATAACAATGATACGCGATGCTGCGTTTGACGACGAATTTGGAAAGAGTGAGCCCAAGTTAACCGACGCACTGCCATATAAGCAGTACGCAGGGCGAACATGAGTGTGTGAGCGTATGCACCGAGAGCGTGAGAACAGATGGTCATGACAATATAACTGAGCTATTTGAATTCTTAAGAGCTGCTGACGGCTGCTGCTCCGAACAAAGATATTGTTTCGTAAACGGCTTCAGCAGCTGCTTCTTCCGATCCGCTAAGTTTTGGGACCGCAGGATGTTGATCGACTAGCTGTCCTGATACTAAAATAGGTAGTCTATCGACTATTTCATCTGTCATTTTTCTATAATTTTTCCGTCCCAGTGAACGGTCACAATACATTGTGGTTTAAATTCGGCTTTCAAGCATTCCGCCTATTTTTCTCTATATAACATTCGTTGACGTCAAATTGTATTTGTACTCTAACTTTATTGAGATGGATCGCATATCAGCCGCTTTTCTGTTACTCAACTTGGCCACATCAAGGCTAGCCGCTAATCCATCGCTTGCAATGTTCTTTCTTCCCACTTTGAATCTATGAGGACGCATCTGTTGTGATTCTTAAAAGCTGTCTTCGGTTATATTAAGTGATTTCGACGAAAATGAAGAGTCAAGAGTGCATACATTGGTTTGATTTTTAGCACGCATCTTTTCTTGGTGTTGGAATATTTTAACGCTTTCTTGTTTGTCCAATTTCTAAAATATTTTTTTTCAATATGTTTTAGCCATAGAAACAGAGCATGCAAATAACCGTCAACCGATTTTTTCAACGCAGTCTTCACACAGACAAAACATAAAAATATTTGGTACACACGATCTCTCTCTGAGCGAAACACTTTTTTCGTTTTGCTTGTGTGTTTCGGTCCGACTGTTTGGCTCAACCGAAAAAATGATTCGGTCTCTCAATAACCACAGATAGGGACACTTTTGAGAGATCGGTCACTGCAAAACGGCCTTTGAAAGACCACTGCACCATAAGTGTCTTCAAAAATGGTTTTTTCTTGCTGTGTGCGAGAAAGAGAACAGAATATGCCTGAGCAATTCTTGTGCATAAATGTTATGTAGGAAAACACAGACGCACGCATACATACAAAAGGACTTTTTTCCGAAAGTGTCCGATCAAAATAGTCCCTGAGAGAGCGAACCAAAGAGAACACAAAAAAAAGTGTTTTGGTCTGAGAAGAACAGTTGTTGAGCGAAAACACTTTGAATGTGTTCTTTCGCTCCACGTTCACAAAGTGTTCGTAGAAGATCGGTTTTTTTCGGACACTTTAAAATGGTTGACGGTTATTTGCGAGCTCCGAATAGAACCAATTTTCCCATATCGATTTTCCTATGCGAAATGAGAAAGTTTTTATCCTCTTCGATCAATAGAAACAGAGCCTCGATTTTTTCTTGCGAAAATGATTCTTTTTTTTGCTATGCTTCAGTTCATTCTTGAAAATATTTTAGAAGCTTCTCCTTCACATGTTGAAATTTTCGTGTGGGTATGCTTGCTTTTTCCCAAATCAGCAGAATTTCTTTATATGCAGTATCTGCCAAAACATTGTTGGTTTCCATTTTCTCAAGCTTATAGAAGAAAAAACAATGTACGGCTTATTTTTCATTTTCATTCATTTGTATGTAGGTACGATTAAACAATCACGTGTTTGGCTTCTGTTTGACGCTATCGTCATAGAACGGAACTAAAATAGGTGCATTCAAAGAAAAATGACGATAGTATTATGGTTTTCGATATAGATGGCGCAACTAAACATTCAAAACATTTTGATAGTTGAAAAAACTTTTGAAGTCCGGTAGCAACTTCCAAAAATTTTTTTTTTAATTAAAAAAATAGGTTTCTTATAACTATCTAACAGAAGACATTAACATAAAATTGTGTCCCGGTAAAATTAATAAATAAAAATGTTTGTCTAATACATTTAATACATTACAATACGTTTCCGTTAAATGGAACATGCGACAATGATGCCCATAAGAGCCCCGTGGATAGAAGAAGAAAATGATGCAGCCGCTTGATACAATTTCGGCGCATCATTCGGAAGTGTTATCCTGACAAGTATTTTTACAAAATACTGATATAATTCGAGGTTTCGACGCGGTATCGGGGTATTTTTGTCGAATCAAACAATAAATTCAATTTAAAATTGAGCGGCCAAACCATTCCTGAACATTTCAATTAAAATAAGCCTGATTGCAAACAACAAAATGGTAACACAAATACTTGCAAGTGTCCACAAATATCTTTTGGGATGCACTGATTCTGACTTTTCAAGTGCCACTTGAAAGCTAAAGTAAGCAGCACGTAACTTTTTTTCGGTGTAGCCAATGATAGCTTCACTTACATCGGACTCCTCCTTAACAAGCTCCATACAAAATTGGGTGCACGTAGTGAAACTCCCAAATGCAACGTTTTCCACATTTAAAAATAAATCGCTCATTATTTGGGTAATTTCTTTTAATTTCAACAGAAATGCGTGTGGTCTCTGTTCGGGCCAGCCGCTAAACAACAGGCCTAACTTAAAACTATACATACAATACAAAACAATACAATATTCAATGCACTGCAAACGCCTACGTTCGGCAGCGCTGCTGCGCTCTCCCTCTGTAAAGGGCGCTCTGAAGCCGCCGCCTCGGCTTTAGCTTTGCTTAGCCGACGGTGCTGAATTCAGTAATCTGCTAATCTCTCTGCGCATTGGTTGCAATATCTCGCAGATGTACATTTTTATCGGGCTGGGCTGAGAACAAGCAATCGGCTTCAGCTTGCAGCCGCCTGTATAAATAAACAGTATTAAATTTGGAAACATTCGTATTATTTTTTTGGATAGAAATAGGTGCCAAAAAAGCTTGGTATCTCAAACATTGGTGACCCCGACGTGATCATAGACATTGGCTAATCGCGTTTCGTGTAGAAACATTTTAATTGAACAATATATTCGGTTCTGTGCAGTTTTACCACAAACATATACATTGATGCAGAATAAAAAACGGTTTGAGTGCAAATTCAGTGAGAGTGCGGTTGTCTGAGATTCCGTTAGTTTAATCGTCGAATCTCTCATTCTATGCTCAGCCGCAGACACGGTTCTTGACTTTTCGTGTCTCTCATTCTCGCTTTAGCTTCTGTGCACCGTCGCATAATCGTCAAGTCTCTCATTCTCTGCACAACTGCAGCCACGGTTTCGACTTTTCGTGTCTTCACTCTCACTTTCTCGATTCTGTACGCCAGCGCTTGAACGGTTATCTATTCTCCGTTGTTTCGTTGCATTTCACACCGTTAAACATGGAAAGCGATCCAAATACAGGCGCGGGCGGAAATATTTGGACGGCTAATAACAGGCTGAGTCTTTATAAACGTAAAGTTCAGTCTTTATATGATCGAATGAGCGGGCTCGGCGAATCATTCGCTGGTAATAAGATCGATAATTTGAACGCCACGGAAATCGACGTTCGTATCGACATGCTGGCAGAAATTTGAGAGGAACGTAATAAAGCCCATAATGAAATGAAAACGCTCATTCAAGACGAGATTGGGAGTGAGATGCGCAACAACTTTGATATGCTCTTCATATCGTTGAAGGCTGAGCTACTGGCTGCTCTCGAACTAGGCCACTCGCACCCTGCTGCCAATTCGACTACCCTACCAAACCATTCTGGACACAGTACCATCATCATGGCTCACAAGCAGCGACTTCCTAAGCTAAAAATACTCAAGTTTTCCGGTAGATACGTCGAATATTTGGACTTAATGGCGATGTTTAATTCGATCATCGACGCGGATACGGATCTCAGCGACATCGAGATGTTCCAGCACCTTCGCTCTAGCCTCGCTGATGTGGCTTTGGATTCGGTTCGATCTTTGGAACTCTCCAGTGCCAATTATCGTGTGGTGCTGGATATACTTAATAAACGTTTTAGTAACTAACGACTTGTTTTTCAGGCACACATCAAGAAGATTCTTGGGTATGATGATCAATTGCATGATGATCAACATGCGGCTGCAGAAGTTGGACGCTAAGACACAAATTAAATGGGAAGAACACCTGTCATCGGATGCCATACCCACAGCAAAGGATTTCTACGAATACTTGGAGAAGCGGTGCAAGAAAATGGAGAATTTGGAATACGCTACAGCGGCACCCGCTAGTGGCGCTCAGATGGGAAAAAACCATAATTCGCATTCAAAGAAAACTTTTGTTGCCTCCAATTCTTCCGCCGACTCGTCTGGATGCAGTTTTTGCCATTCAGCGGGACATGGTATATATTCCTGCAAGATATTCGGGAATTTGTCTCCGTTGCTGCGCCACAAAGAAATGAAGAAGCTTTCCCTCTGTTTCCATTGCCTGAAGGAGGGGAATCGGACTCGTGCATGCAACAGTGGAAAATGTCGAGTATGCGGTGGGAGGCATCATAGTTTGTTGCATTTCGAGAATCTGCAGTCCACAACTCAAGGCTCCCCAGATCTTTCTCCTCCAGATCTAACGCTCCAACCAGACGCTATTTCTGCCACTCAGGATTCTGTTAGCAGCTCACTTTTCCCTGCTTCTAACTCTCTTGCTGCCCAAGGTCTGTAATCCGATGTTGTGCGAACGCTACCGCTGTGGTTCTCGTAAAGAATCGGTCTGGCGTTTTAGTTCCTTGTTGTGCCATACTAGATTCAGGATCTCAACTTCATCTCATAACAGCTTCAGCTTCAGCTTAGGAGAACTCAATCGTCTGCACTTGTCTCTGGGCTCGGCGATACTAGCGTGGCTACTGAGGGATCCACCGTGAACATTTGTATGCATTCTCGCACAGCTGACTATACAACTACGCTTACTGCTCTTATAGCTCCTACGATCACCGCTTGTCAACCAAGTCTGGCTGTCAATGTAGGCGATTGGAATATTCCGTCAAATATTCAGCTTGCTGATCCTGCATTTTTCAACCCATAGCGAGTGGATCTTCTCATTGGTGGCAGCATTTTCTATGATCTCCTCTGCGTAGGGCAAATCAAACTCATCGATGGTCTGCCTCTTCTGCAGAAGACCCGGCTTGGGTGGAACGTATCCGGTGGTGGACAAAGGGTAGCACGCTCGGCGCTCTTGACAACTCACAATTTTCCAGATTCGGAAGCTAGCATGGATGCAAGGTTGGACAAAACTCTTCGTATGTTTTGGGAGGTCAAGACTTGTGCGGACGCCGTTTTGAATACGAAGGAAGAATTAGATTGTGAAGCGCATTTCGTAAACCACTTCTCACGTTTGCCATCAGGGGAGTATTCAGTTCGTCTCCCGTTAAAGGATAATGGTGATCGCTTAGGGGAATCTTACACTCAGGAGCATCGTCGATTCATCAATTTGGAGCGAAAGTTGGATCGTGATACTACACTCAAGGAGCGGTACTCTGCTTTTATGAGGGAGTATATTGAGTTGAAGCATATGTCCCCAGTCAACCCTGATTCTCGTCTCTGAAAAAATTTCTTGCCTCATCACTGTGTCTTGAAGGATGATAGTACGACGACAAAGTTTCGTGTCGTTTTTGAAGTTTTGACAGCTACATCAACTGGATGTTCCCTAAATGATGCGATAATGGCAGGCCCTGTTATTCAGGGCCTGGGTACATTTGTAAAATTTACCGCTGCGTACGACTGTCTTCACCTGACAATTACTATCTGTGCATTCTATGGCGAGATTCTGTCCGGTTCGAAGTTCAGGCCTACGCATTAGACACCGTCACATATGGCACTAGAGCTGCATCATTTTTAGCAGTTCACGCAATGCACCAGCTGGCCATTGACGAGGGTGAGTCCTACCCTCTTGGCTCAGCTGCTCTGCAACAGGACTTTTACGTGGATGATCTCATCTCAAGCGGCAGCTCTGTCGCCGAGGTCATGGAAAAGATGCATCAAACTTTTGCCATACTATCTTGCGGTAATTTTAAACTTAGGAAATGGTGCTCTAGCCATCAGGAAGTACTTGAAGGAACGCCTGAAGATGACAGAGAGAAATACTTAAGGTTTCATGATGGAAGTGATTTGCTCGTGAAACTAATGAATGATTTGAAGGATATTGGAAAATTTACAGGTTGTTTTTATTGCTGGTCAGATTCATCGACAGCGTTATCTTGGATACGGGATGAGCCAGCCAAATTTCAAGTCTTCGTGGCAAATCGAGTAGCAGCAATTCTGGAGTTGACGGCAGGCATGGAATGGCGCTATGTCCCCACATCATTAAATCCTGCTGACGTTCTCTCTAGAGGCTCGCTTCCCCACCAACTTATCCAGTCGGAGCTGTGGTTTCACGATCCATCATTTTTGGTAGGCTCCAAGGAAGAGTGGCTTGTACCTCCTGTTCCTGAAGCAGCAACGGCAGAGCTTCGCAAACGTGTATTGCTCATCGCGTCTCCACATGCCGATCTCACGTCAGAATGCAAATTTGCAAATTCATTCTTTGGCATGCAGCGCACATTCGCCTACATGCATAAATTTGTTCATCGTCTTCGGCATTCTGGACTCACCGTTTCTGATATTCTGCAAAGAACGCATTTTCCGATCCGACATGTTCAACTGGCTAACTTGTATATGGATATAAGGGAGATTCAACGCATTGGTCAAGTCAGGAAATCCAGTTCCATCAGCTCACTCTCTCCGTTCATCGATCAGTATGGATTACTAAGAGTTGGAGCCCGTTTGGGAAACTCATCTCTAGGATTTGATGCTCAGCACCCGCTTATTCTGCCAAAGGGACATCCTATAACTTGTGCGCTGACAAGACATTATCACGAAAGGAACCGTCATGCTGGACCTCGCGCACTACTTGCCAAAATTCGACTGGAATATTGGCCCATTGGCGGAATCAAGGCAGTATCAAAAGTAGTCAGCAAGTGTGTGAGATTCTTCAGGACTAGGCCGCGCATGGTTCAGCACATCATGGGAGAGCCTAAGGAGCGCTTGGAGGGATCTCGACCCTTTGAAGTCACTGGATTGGATAACTGTGGGCCCTTTTTCTACAGATCAGATATCCGCACGAGGCCACCCTTCAAGTACCACATCAGGGTATTCATTTGCTTCACTTCTAAGGCTATACACATGGAGCTCGTAAATTATCTGACCACTGCTTCGTTTCTGGGCGCCTTCAAGCGTTTCACTTCCACGCGAGGAAGGCCAAGTCGAATTTGGTCTGACAATGTGACAAACTTCGTTGGAGCCAAGAACGAGCTTTTGGAGCTCAAGAGCGACTCACATATGAAGGAGGTCCATGAAACCTGCTTGGCGGACTCGATCGACTGGCGCTTCATCCCATCACGCTCTCCGCACTTTGTCGGATTGTGGGAGGCGGCCGTGAAGACTGCAAAGCATCACCTGTACCGCTCAGTTGGGCCCTCTGTGCTTGACTTCGACGAGCTGCGCACTCTGATCTGCCAGATCACGGCAATTGTTAATTCTCGCCCTTTTCTCTCGCTTTCAGAAAATCCTGCTGACTTAGATGTCCTGACTCCTGCTCATCTGCTTTTAGGCAGTCCATACTAGACAATCCTCGAGCCTGATCTAACGAAGCTCAACTACAATCGTCTGGATGGCTGGCAACGGGTCACTCAACTGCAGCAGATATTCTGGAGCCGCTGGCGCGAAGAGTATCTAACTCTTTTGCAAGAGCGGTCGAAATGGCGGACTCCCACGCAAAATCTTTGCGTAAACGATCTCGTTCTGATTAAGGACGAAAATCTTCCTCCAATGCGTTGGCCACTAGCTAGAGTGGTCGAGGTCATCAAGGGCAAGGATGGAGTGTGCCGCGTAGCTGATTTGCAGACTGCCACAGGATCCATCAGAAGGGCCGTTACCCGGCTATGTGTACTGCCCCTCAAGGAGTCTGTTGAAAGACTGGCTTCCAACGGGGGGAGTATGTTCGGGCCAGCCGCAAAACAACACTCTCTTCTTATTACTCAATCGGTTTGTTTACGTTTGTAGGCCGAACGGCTGACAAAATGATGCGGAAATGATTCGGCCTAAGTGTAAACACCTATCATCATTTTTCCGCACCATCGACAATGATGCGGTTTTTGAAAAAGGCTATAAGCCTAATGATACCCACGGAACACCACTGGGAGGCCATCGAGAGAAAACAAAAAATTTAACAAAACAAGAGATTAAAGTAATAAAATAATTAAGAAAAAGTCCCCTTCAGGTTCCTCCCGGTTTGTGCGGGATTACGTTTCATGCGGGGGTCCCTGGCGCTCCGTTTAGCTATAAAACTTATCCAAATCTAATCTGCTGCCTCCCTAACATTAACGAGAATTACACTATTATAACTATAGATAGTCTCAAAGGTGGCCGTGCTATCGGAAATGCTTAGCAGCCCCCAGTCAATATGCGTATCGCAGTTTGGTGTAGACGAGTACAAACCTAACAATGACCTACAATTCCTTTCTGAAAGAAATTCAAACATTTCCTTACAGTAGCCTGAAAGTTTATGAAGGCATAAATTAAAATCTACTAATATTAAGCAATTTCTATCTAAAAGCTGATTTTTTATAAATAAGTCCCTGTTCCTGTGGTAGCTGTAATAAATGTTCTCGGGTTCAAGAATAAGGCGTAGGGTTAAGCTGGGTATCCAGCACCGCGGAAACTAAAAATTACTGCCAAACTTCATATAAAAAAACGGGGCCAGTAATTTTTCGTTTGCGTTTAATAATTTAATAATAGTTTGTGTTTAGTAATTTATCACAGCAGTATCCAGCAACGTAAACGGGATCCACGATTTTGTATCGATAGTATCGATATCCACACGAATGTGGACTGTGAGAACAGCTGATAGGGGTGCCAGTAAAATATATGTGCATATTTTTACTGAAGTCAAAGTGAAAGGTGGGGGTAAAATTTGTGCGCAAAACCAAAAAGAGATATGCAAATGTTTAAAGTGAGGAGAGTATTGCTTTAATAAAAGCAATTAAGGCAATATCATGTCTTGAGCGGATCACGGAAAATGAGCATTTTGATAATTTGGACATTTTAGCGCCTCCAACTGTGCTGTACTTCGTCTTATAACCATATGTGCCGCTAGCAACACAATCACTTCATCGTCAGAATTACTTTTCTTCCTTTTTTTAATTTTAGTTTCATTTTCAAAATTGGCGCTGTTTACAAAACACAGCTGGTTCATGAGAGTGGCAAATCACTTTTTAGGCTCTTGGTCACACTAATTTAATTGAGTTCCAGACATCCGAAATAATGAGCAGTTTCCTTTCAGTAAAATTTCGCGGTGCTGGATACAGGCCTTTAAGCAGTATATATAAAGTTATCTTTATTGTTCGTAATTGTACACAGGCAGGTTGTATGGGTGGCCCTGGGTCTCCGGTAGGGGTCTCCTTCGGGGTCCTCCTTCTAGTTTGGCTACTCGGCCGCACGTGGCTGTTTGCTGCGTGCAGGTCGTGGTTGGTCGTTGGTCCCGGCGAGACAGGCCGAGAGCTACTCCCGAGGCTTACTCGAAGTGCGCGATGGTTGGCGCGGACGGACGCCACTGTGGGAAGGGCAGAGGTAAATACACTCTGGTTCGAAGGCTTATGGCAGAGGTGAACACTCTCTGAGGGGACGAATGGTTGCAGAGGTAAATACTCTATGTGGAGACGATTTAGTGACAGAGGTGAATACTCTATGGGAAGACGAGTGATGGCAGAGGTAAATACTCTCTGTGGAGACGATTTAATGACAGAGGTGAATACTCTCTGTGGAGACGATTTAGTGATAGAGGTGAATACTCTCTGTGGAGACGAGTGGTTGTAGGGGTAAATACTCCCTGTGGAGACAATTTAGTGTCAGAGGTGAATACTCTCTGTGGAGAAGAATGGTTGCAGAGGTAAATAATCTCTGTGGAGACGATTTAGTGACAGAGGTGAGTACTTTCTGGGGAGACGAATATTGGCAGAGGCAAGCACTCTCTGTGGGAAAAGAATATAGACTGAGGTAAGCACTCTCTGTGGGAGAAGAATATAAGCAGAGGTAAGCACTCTCTGTGGGAAAACGGGTTAAGGACGGGGAAATGTATTAAAACAGGCAAGTGGAAAAGCAGAGCTTTTACCTTTGGTACGAGCACCGTTCGTAAAATGTGTTGGGAAGTTAATCCCAGGCTGTTCCGAGTTGGACTGCCCCGATTCGAGCCGGCGTTCTCCTCTCGTTTTCCGGTCATACTGGCTCGTAGGCGTCACAAAATGTATCCAAAGAAGTTTTGGGTGTATTGGTAGAGCTGAGATCTATCAGCATTAAAACACCAGTGGCTCCGTTAAGAAGACCATCTGATATATCTTCATTGACTGTCATCATATACATAAATATCCGTGGTTTGGAGAACCAAGGAAGTACACAAACCTTGTGTATTCGAAGTCTTGAAACTCTTAACAGAGTCCAGATATTTGCTTTTGATTTCTGGGCTCGGCTTTGATGGAGTCTAAAGCTGTCTCGATATTGGACGGAAACACCATTGATGGCAATACAACAAAGCGCGCATTTTCAAATTCTTTACTATTTGCAAAAAATCCAAGGGTTTGATTTTTCTTTATTCGAAAGCTTTTAAAACATCTTAATTGCAGTGTTCTGTAAACTTTTAATTAATGCTCATAAATTTAAAGAATATTGTCAGCAATCCGTAACATTATATATGTCAAAGTACCCATGGTTTCCGATTTCAGCCACTGTACATAAAATCGTAATACACGGATAGAAAATTATAGAAAATCCGTACTGCCAATATGTTGTCTTAGTGAAACTGCGACAGAAGTACGAAACAAATTTTATAAGAGTGGTAGGATTTCACACGCTTGAAAGAACAAAAGGGTAAGCAATATGACTGATGTTTTCCAAACAGAAATGAATTCCTCGGACCCTCTTGTATCAATCGTATTACTTACGATTCTTACGCTTTTAGAACCACTAAGTTTTGAAAATATTTATAACAAAAATCTCTTAAATAATGATACAAATATTTGCCAAGATTCAATTGACCTTGACAGTGGAAACAAAAATATTTTGTGGCTAACATTTTCGGTTTTAGATAAACGCATTAATTAGGCGTTGTTTAAGGTATCGTTTGTAAGAATAGAAGTCTATTAAAAGATATAAGCTAAGAAATAGACGGCGACGAGAGCTAAGACGAGGACGAAGGCTTAAAGAAAGACGAAGAAAGAAGGCGAATAAAGAATGAAAATAACAACAACAAAAAACAGATGTTCAATGTCAGACGTTCCGAGGTGCACTTTTAACTTTCGTTACATTAACGACTCTGAGCGATCATTCTATGACGACGATACACTTTCGTTGAAATTATGGGTAAAAGAATTTGCGGAAATAGTAACAACTATGTACTGGAACGAGCTAAAAAAATTTATTTTCGTAAAACCATTGTTAAAATGGATAAGGCTGGTATCCAGCACCGCGAAATTTTACTGAAAGCAAACTGCTCATTATTTCGGATATGTGGAACTCAGCTAATGTAATGTGACCAAGAACCTGAAAAGCGATTTGCCACTCTCATGAATCAGCTGTGTTTTGTAAACAGCGCCAATTTTGAAAATGAAACTAAAATTAAAAAAAGGAAGAAAAGTAATTCTGACGATGAAGTGATTGTGTTGCTAGCGGCACATATGGTTATAAGACGAAGTACAGCACAGTTGGAGGCGCTAAAATGTCCAAATTATCAAAATGCTCATTTTCCGTGATCCGCTCAAGACATGATATTGCCTTAATTGCTTTTATTAAAGCAATACTCTCCTCACTTTAAACATTTGCATATCTCTTTTTGGTTTTGCGCACAAATTTTACTCCCACCTTTCACTTTGACTTCAGTAAAAATAGGCACATATATTTTACTGGCACCCCTATCAGCTGTTCTCACAGTCCACATTCATGTGAATATCGATACTATCGATACAAATTCGTGGATCCCGTTTACGTTGCTGGATACTGACTCCAGGAAAACACAAACGAAAAATTACTGGCCCCGTTTTTTTATATGAAGTTTGGCAGTAATTTTTAGTTTCCGCGGTGCTGGATACCCAGCTATAGCAAAAATGTTTCCTTATAGTGAACGAATTAAATTTCGGGCAAAAAATAATATTTTAAAAAATTAAGTCAAACCATTTTTGGAATTTTTATCTATGTTTCCATTTTTTTGTACATATGATTTCTACATCTGCTTCTACATATCATAATGTACATGTATAACTACATATTTGAGACGTACAAGTGTTTGCGAGAGAGAGAGAGGGAATGATTAGGCGCTTGGCAGGCGTTGCGTAGCCACTGAAATTTAATTTGTTTGCTCTGGCCATAATAATACGATCTGATCCAGATTCGGCACTCTGGTAGACACGATCACTTTCCATGACTTTGCGTTTTTCGTTTTCTCGTACCTTAAAAATTGTGGATTCCACAGATTTTCGTCCTTTGTGCGGGCGGAAGGGGGCGGGCTGAAATTTGGAAATACTTTTGGAGTAGTGTGATAACACAGGAGACTGGATACAAAATTTGGTTGCTCTAGCTGTAATAGTCTCTGAGATATAGGCGCTAATGAAGACGGACGGACGGACAGATGGACAGACAGACATGGCTATATCGACTCGGCTATTGATGCTGATCAAGAATATATATACTTTATGGGGTCGGAAACGCTTCCTTCTGGGCGTTACACACAACCGTTAAGCCTCAACGAAGCACAAAATAGAAGACTTGAGCTGATCAGAACAGACATCGGTAAAATGGCAGTGCAAGCTTTCCGTATTATGGAAGAAAATATTGAGGTCGGACGGATTGAAGTGGGTGTGAAGTAATTTGGCAGATCGTAAGTTCTCCATTTCCTTCGTGACAGGACAGTCCCGCTTGGGTTTCGGAAGAATGAATGGTCCAACGATATAAACTCCGTTCGCACTGGTGGCCCTACTGCAAGCTATATACAACGCCTCTCTTTGCATATTGGATGAAGTGTGTACGACCACTTTGCTGTATGTAGCTCCCTGACTCTTATGAATAGTTATAGCTTCTTTCGGTCAATAGTAACTTGTTCGTTTTGGTGGTACTGAAAACTTTTTGTAGTTTTCTGAATTGGGGTCCATGAAGATTCGTTACTATGGCTGCGTTTCGACCGTACGTATACTCCTACGCTTTCCTCAAGAAAATGTATCCAAAGAAGTTCGGGGGTATTGGAGGAGCTGAGATCTATCTGCATTAAAACACCAGTGGCTCCGTTAACAAGACCATCTGATGAATCTACATTGACTGTCATCATATATTTAGGAGTGGTTTTAAGAACCAATGAAGTACACAAACCTTGTGTATTCGAAGTTTTGAAACTCTTAACAGAGTCCAGATATTTGCTTTTGGTTTCTGGGTTAAGATGTTCGGCTTTGATGCAGTCTAAAGCTATTGAAGTATATTCTGCAGTCATTATCGATGATAGCTTTTCCCTATTGTACTTATCTGTCTCGCTATTGCTATAAAATAAGTGGATCGCATCTCTGAGGGCATGACTGCCGTTAACTTGACTATCTTTCGACGTCATTTCGGCCGATGCCATGTTATTTAGTGCGGTTGCAAAAGCTTAGTCTTCTCGCTGTCAGATTATCTCTATAAGTTCGAAAAATTTATAGCCATCCCAGAGACTAGAGCCAATTATCGCACTGTATAGATTATTCGCTCCTGATGAGGATTTAAATATCTAACGATCATCTACTGGACATTACTGCCTTAAATCGCCCAACACGATAACAGAAATGCCACCAAAAGGCAAGGAAGGCAAAAGGAAAATATTTGTTTAAAGTGCCTATCCAAATACGAAAACATTTTTTCACCGACCATAGAAATTTCATCAATTATAAGAATTATAAGATCAATAAATCTTGAGTGCTAGGTGTTTTGAATTTATTTGAATATTACACTGATATTTCACTTTGAAACGAGTGTAATTGGTCAGCATTGCTTTGGACTTCACGGAAAAGGAGCTTCTTAATGCCATAATCAATTCATTGAAAGAAAGATTCGGAGATTCTGCGCATATCATTCGACATTTAATCGACAATATCAAAAATTCACCTGTTAAAGATGATAAAATTGAAAAACTTTTTTTTTTGTACGACATACTTACTAATTTAGTTGGTATACTTAAACGTTTTGAAGAGCATGATCATATTCGTAATCCAATTCCGTTCGACGTAGTATTGGAAAAATTGCCATTAGAACAACGCCTAGCCTTTACGAAATTTTTTCAAGAGAGAGAACAAATTGACCCAAAGTCAATAGTACTACATAAATGGTTACGTAAAAGAACTAAAGCTGCTCAAACTAAATAAAAGGAAACAACATTTTTGTTGTTAGGCAAGAAAGATCATTCGGAAGTGTTACCGTATTCTGACAAGTATTTTTACAAAATACTGAAATTATTCGAGGTTTCGACGTGGTATCGGGGTATTTTTGTCGAATCAAACAATAAATTCTATTTAAAGTTGATTGGCCAAACCATTCCTGAACATTTCAATTAAAACAAGTCTGATTGCAAGCAACAAAATGGTAACACAAAGACTTGCAAGGTCTTTTGGGACGCGCTGATTCCAACTTTAAAAGTGACACTTGAAAATTAAAGTCAGCAGCACGTAATTTTTGTTCGGTGGAGCCAACAATAGCTGACTAAATGATGCGGAAATGTTGCGGCCTAAGTGTAAACGCTTCGACAAGGTTACCCTTGAAAATCATTCACTCTAAGAAAGGTAAAGACATTTTCAGATCTAAATTTGCCAATTCAATCTATAAATGTTAACGATCTAGTCAAAACATGGACATTTTTAAAACCATTCACCGACTATTCGTACAATAACGCACAACAAAAACTACTAATTGGCCAAGACAACTGGTCAGTTACTATAACAAGAAAACTGAAAGACGGTCCAGTAGCTAGTAATAGGATTTTTACTCTGGGTGAGTTACCTGTCGATATCGGAAAAGACGCAGAGAAACAGAAGAGGCGTTTACACCACTGCGTCTTTACGTGTTTGGAAGAGGAAAACAAAATTTGTAAGCAACGTCAATAATGTTCGAAAACCTACGAAATATGGCGGAAAAAGAGTTTATTCTTCTAGCTGCGTTGGCGAAAAGTAAGGAAAATCTGTCTGAGTTATCCTCAGAAAAGTTGCAATCCGTTTTGCACCTGTAACGTCCTTCTCGCGTTTGGACCCTTCTAAGTAAAGAGCAGATAATGCTCTCTCTTTTCAATTAAATAATATATTCTAAATTGCAATTGCTACACGATATGGTTCATTTTGGGAGGCAGATGGTGTGGACAACTCCGATGCCTTTTTTAATGAACATTTCCGTATGGAAAGGAGAACTTTCAGCATTCTTTTTGGACTGTTGCCCAATCTGAACTCTCGACTGACAATCACTCTGGAGAAGAGAATAGCCATTGCATAGCCCTTTTTGCCTAGGATCGTCTGCGGAATATCGTACGGTAGGGAGTCTATTTGGTGTGCCAAGAGCCATTGTCAACCGCATATTACTGGAGTTTTGAAGCGAGGTAGTTGCTCTACTCGCTGACAAGTGTCTGCCAGCACACTTTCTTATTCTGAGAAGATCACGGAAAGAGTGAAAGGGAATCCTTGGGACATGGTATTCGCAGCAAAAAATTTGAAATAACCCATATTGTTGAAATGTTTGATTTAAAAATAAAATAAATTTAAACAATTTGTTCTAAGCATTACATGTTTGCCCCATTTTACTCAGCTAATTTTACGCGGCAATATTTAAATTTTAGTATGCTGTACCTATTTACTTATTTTTTTTCTTTAGGTCGTTTATATGCAATGACTGCACCATCAAGTGGCCCAAGCGACACCAGCCGATGGCTGTGAGGTGTTACACTAGTGTTCGAGGAAAAGTAGAACTAATCTAACTAAAAAACTAAGCAATTTATAATTACGGGAAAGATTAAGTGTATCAGTAATTTCAGACTAGGAAGGGAGTTAGTAGTAGAACCTAAATGGTTCATGCAAGTAATAATTCGATCAACAAAGCGGAAGAAACAACGGTGCATAATTTCTACTGCTTCTTAAGGAATCGTGAAGTTTATGCGGCTCAACAGGTCAGGGCTGTCTACGTCACCCTTGATCAAGTTGTGCACAAAGCTCACACCAAGCATTTTCCTACAATTAGCTAAGGTTGGGGGGTTTATTAAAAGCTTAACATTTTTACTTTACATTTTGAAGCATTAAGGTTTACTAAGTTTGCACAACACCAAGACTGAAATCTATCGTGATCGGACTGCAACCTGGATTGAAAAGAAATGTCCTTATACTGGACACAGAGCTTAACATCATCCGCATACATAAGTACTCGAGAGTATGTAAATACAGAAGGCAGGTCATTTATAAGGAGTGTAAAGAATAAGGGGCCTAGATGGCTGCCCTGTGGCACACCCGAAGTCACCATAACTGGTGGGGACAGGGAGTTTTTGAAAAGGACTCTTTGAGACCTAGAACAAAGGTAGCTAGAGATCCATCTCAGGAGATTGGGCGGGAAGCCTAGAAGGTCGAGCTTTTGTGCTAGGAGGGAATGGTTTACAGAGTCGAACGCTTTACTATAATCGGTGTAAACAACATCTGTCTGTAAATTACCTTGAAAGCCTTTAAATATAAAGGAGGTGAACACCAATAAATTTGTAGTGGTTGATCTCCGCCTTATAAATCCATGTTGAGCTGGATATATAAGAGATCTGCATAGATGCTGCAGGTGTGGAGTTAAAATATTCTCAAACACTTTAGGAATAGCGAATAACTTAGATCTACTTCTATAGTTCATTGCGTCAGACTTGCTACCTTTCTTATGGAGAGGAATTATAAAGGACTCCTTCATATCAGGGGAAAGCATGAAGAATTTATGGACAGGTTGAACAGTTTAAGCAACGGCCCACACAGAGACTCGGCACTCGGTGAAAACACCGGCATTACTGTTCGTAGGTCATGAAGCAACGAGCTTCCATTTAACAAAGGACTGAAAATGCCGACCTCGGTAAACCGTATGGATACGGCTGACTAGAGTAAACGTCCTGCTAATAGGTAGTTTGGAAAAAACGTGCAAAAAGATCGGCAATTTCCGAGGATAGCGAGGATGGGTGTACGGACGTTCTACGCTTACTGTTTACGAAGCTGTAGAACTGTTTGGGGTCCTTAGAAAAACGTATCCTGCATTGAGATAGGTAATTCTGATAGCATTGAGCGTTAAGAACTGAAAAGTTTGACCGAGCTATTACATAATGAGAAAGAGAAGAAGGAGAGCCAACTTCTTGAAATTTTGTATATCGTCTTGATTTTAAGTTTTTTAGACTGGATAGCTCCTTGGTAAACCAAGAGGGTTTTTGCCGATCTAATAGGACAGGAAAGTGGGACAGAAAAGTCAAAAAGTGAGTCCAGTTCATCATAGAAAATGCTTGTGCCTATCGTAACATCACTACACAAATATAAAGCGGACCAATCAAAATCCCTAATGAGAATATTAAGCTTCGTAAGGATGGTAGGCATCTTCAGGTATAGTGAGCGGGGGCACTCGAGTTAACAACGCTAAGGTCGCATCCGTTACAAAGCACAGATCAAGAAATCGATCCAAGGAATTTGTAACATGGTTAACTTGAGACAGAGACAGGTCAATCAAGCCGTCAACAAAGTCATGTCGTGACATGGGTACCAGGCTATTAGACTCGTTTACCGAAGACCAAACAATTCCTTTCAAGTTGAAGTCACCAAGAACTATCATATGATCTTTGTCTGATAGCGAGGAAGAAATAGCGGTTAAGGCGGACAAATGCTGCTCGTAAATTGCGATTTCCGAAGAAGGTGGAATATACGAGCAAGTTATGAAAACTGAGAAAGCGGGAAGAATCAGTCTTACACACAGGAATTCCAGTTCCGGCTGAATCTGGACTGAAAAGTTCCGACGTGAAGTTTGAGTCCCTCCTGCACGTCGAGACGAACGGTCCTTTCTAAAAGCTGTGTACCGACCTGCCAAAATTTCTGAACTAAGAATGTCCGGCTTTAACCAAGATGCAAGTGCGACACTATCCTGGAAAAGAATGCTGAGCTTACTACGCAAGCCTCGAACATTCTGATAGGTCACTAAAAGACAGTTTGTTAGTTTTTTGGACTGATGGAGGTAGAGCGGGAAGATGACGAAGGAGCACTG
This sequence comes from Drosophila algonquin, assembly GCA_035041765.1. Lineage (NCBI taxonomy): Eukaryota > Metazoa > Arthropoda > Insecta > Diptera > Drosophilidae > Drosophila > Drosophila algonquin. The sequence goes on along the minus strand of JAWNKY010000060.1, from coordinate 347,260 downwards.
GTCTGATTAGTTGGCAGAGTTATTGGGGGCCTAGTCTTCTTCTTTGCCATAAACTCCTTCACCACCAAATACTCCGGTCAAAATTTGGCAGAACAGATGGTGTTAAAGTGAGTTTGGGAGAGACTTATTTTAAAAGAAGCTATCTCCCTGGCATAAGAGAAGTTAAACTTTTCCACCTTAAAATCAACGGATTTTGTTTTGCTTTGAATATAAGCCGTCACATCCTTAGTTGTGGAGTCAGGGGCTAGCCATGAGACAAAAACTTGTCTCTTTGGTGGGATCCCCACCAATCTTGGCACCACAGGCCTATCACCTGTGATTGTAATACCCGGTGGTCCAGGACGTCTATTCACTGGTACGGTCGGAATTGAGGGGACAGCTAAAGAGTTTGCAGACATTACGGACACGGACGCTACAGACGATTTTGGCTGCATGCTCTCCGACGCGATAAATTCGGCTACCGAATTTTCATCACCAGTAGCTGTCGTTGCCTTTGGAGTAGCGAACGAAATCAGCTGCTGCACTATTGGGGTCGGAGTCAGCTTGTCAGCATCGGCCGGCTGAAGGGCCGAGGGACATGCAGATCCCGCGGAGTGACTTTTTTGCGCCTAGGAGACTCAGTATCCAGCACTGTGGAATTTTACTGAAAGGAATCTGCTCATTATTTCGTGTGTGTGGAACTTAACTAAAATAGTGTGACCAAGAACCTAAAAAGTGATTTGCCACTCTCATGAATCAGCTGTGTTTTGTAAACAGCGCCAATTTTGAAAACTAAACTAATATTAAAAAAAGGAAAAAAAGTAATTCTGACGATGACGTGATTGTGTTGGTAGCGGCAAATATTGTTGTAAGAAGAAGTACAGCACAGTCGGAGGCGCCAAAATGTCAAAATTATCAAAATGCTTATTTTCCGTTATCCGACAAAGACATGGTCTTGTAAAGCTCCTATTTCAGGCCGAGTTAAGCTCAGTCTTCTCCAGGATCCTACTACAAGAAATTTTTAGTTTGCAGGAACCTCTGCAGGAAACGGGGTCGACCCTAACTAGGCTAGAAACAAGAGTAGAGGAGAATGAGGCGTAACCGAGTCGTAACCGGGTCGAGAAGGATAAGGGATACCAGGCGTTGTCACACTCGTTGGGTCGAGAAGGATAAGGAATACGAGGCGTTGTCACACTCGTGGGACCTATCAGAGGATCAAGAGTAATTTGAGAATTGGATTGGCCCGTACCGCGATATTCTCGGTTGCGAATTGATGTCGTAGTTCCCACCCGGAAAATAGACTTACTCGGTGGGTTTATTTGGATTTATTTATTTATTATTTATTTATTTATTTGGTTGGATATCTCTTTTTACTTGGTTTGGCTTAACGTACGGCGTAAAGTACTTTTCGTAAGTTGCTGCGCGGAGCAACGTCTATTTCGCGGCCGGGTTCCCGAGTAAGTGTCTTGCACTTCTTTCGCTAGAACGCTCGGAACATAGCATCCGCGGATCGAACTAGCTAACTTAAACTTATGGGTGGGGGGATATGTGCTGACGATGCACCGATGGTCAAGTTCTTTTGTCGAAAAGAAAACCGTCGCATCGAACCTTAGTGGGAGGGGAAAGTTTTTGGGTCACAATTGAGGTAGTGGTAGGAGAGTTATGGATGGGCGTAGGAGGGGTAGTCACGTGGCCGAACGGCGCGCGTGCGGTGGAAGAAAAGTGGGTGGTTCGAAGAGTTTTCGTGTATTGTATAACATGGCTTATTTTTATACAAAGGTAATTCTTAATCTTAAGCTTATTACTCCTCCATTGCCGGTGCGGCGTGGTGAACTGTAACGCAGCCTTGGGGTTCGTTACAGTCTTGCCTCAACAGCTTTTATTAAAGCAATCTTCTCCTCACTTTAAAAATTTGCATATCTCTTTTTTGTTTTGCGGACAGATTTTGCCTCCACCTCTCACTTGTACTTCAGTAATAATATGCACATATATTTTCCTGGCCCCCATATCAGCTGTTCTCACAGTCCACATTCGAGTGGATATCGATACTATCGATAAAAATTCGTGGATTCCGTTTACGTTGCTGGATACTGTGGCCAGGGAAACACAAACGAAAAATTACTGTCCCAGTTTTTTTTATATTAAGTTTGGCAGTAATTTTTAGTTTCCGATTGACGATCCCCATATAACAAAGAATCTCTACACCTCTCTGGTTCGTCCGATTTTAGAATACGGCTCTTGTGTATGGTGCCCTCAGTACAGCGTTCATCAGGACTAGAATCAGTTCAGAAAAACTTTTTAATTTTTGCTCTACGCGGCCTCAGCTGGGATGCAGGTGTGAGACTGACGTCTTACCCTAATAGATTGCTTTTAATAAACCTTTCAACCTTAGCTAATCGTAGGAAAAAGCTTGGTGTGATTTTTGTGCAAAATTTGATCAAGGGTGACGAAGATAGCCCTGACCTGTTGAGCCGCATAAACTTCACGCTTCCTATTAGAAGCATTGGAAATTATACACCGTTGTTTCTTTCGCTTTGTAGATCGAATTATTCCTTGCATGAACCGTTTAGGGTCCTATGCTCGGATTATAACTCCCCTCTTCCCTCCTAGTCTTAAATTACTGATACTCTTATATCTTTCCAGTTGTTAGAAATTGCTTACTTTTTAGTTGGATTGGTACTACTTTTCCTCGAATACTAGTCTAACACCTATCTCTCCTGCATGTCCACGATCGGTTCGGTTAACGAGTTGCGCGTTATGCGGCAGCGCCCCTCGGTCGGTTGGGTATTAAATCGTACGTACGGTTGTGGTTTGTACATACACTTGTGCAGGTTTATACACCAAAGGTATGGCCGGATTTTGGACTGTGTACCTCTAGCTATGCTCTAACTAGCTGGCCTGAATGTCGTGGGATCTTTCCTACTCTCCCATATGCAAGCGAACACATTCGCAAAGATGTTTTAGGTACACGGAATTCAACGTTCAAGAGTAACACTCAAACTAAAATAATGAAATAATGCAACGGCTCTTGAGTGGGGATGCTCGACTTTCGACAGATGGTTAGGTTAGGTTAAGGCGGCTGTCAAGCTCCACAGGAGCCCATCACACTTGGGCCGGTTTCGGCCCGTTGTGATACCGCGGGAGGTGTTCCTCTTATCCATCTCATGAGAGCCGAACATATCGGCAGTTATCCCATCCTGACGCTCTTACGAAGTTTGCAATCTGTCTGGGACAGATTTTGGACATTTCTGAAATGTCTGAGACATAGGGCATGCCCAGGTATTGTAGCCTTCTCCTGCTGAGAGCTGGGCAGGAGCAGAACAGGTGTTCCACCGTTTCCTCCTCCTCCTCATCTCTACAGCTTCGGCAGAAATCATTGTATGGGGTTCCCAGGCTGTTGGCGTGGGAGCCTATCAGCCAGTGTCCCGTGAGGGAGCGGATGACAACGCTGCACCTTTTCCTGCCGAGCTTACATAGCTCTAGTGTGCGTTTTCTGTCAATGGTCGGCCATGTTTGCCGAGTTATGCGACATAGTGGTGCTGACCGCCACGCATTGTCTGCTCGTCGCTTATATAGCTCTTTTATGATAAGCCTACAGGTGGCCATTGGCATGCAAATATCCTCCTTATCTTGGAGAAGGGGTATTGTGGTACCAGATCTGGCCAGCTCGTCTGCCTTGCAGTTGCCCTCAATATCCCGGTGACCCGGGACCCAAATAAGGCTGATGGCAAATTGTTGGGCCATCTCGGGAAGAGATTTGCGGCAATTTGCCACTGTGGCCGAGTTCGAGGAAATCGCGTGAAGTGATTTGATTGCAGCTTGGCTGTCGCTGTAAGTGTTTACAGTTGTTGTTGCCAGTGAAGCCGTGGTGGCTGTTTGAATGAGCTTCAGTGCTTCCATGATCGCAATGACTTCCGCTTGGAACGCACTGCAGTGATCTGGGAGCCTAAAGGAGTGCCTGATTTCGAACGGAGTAAATCCCTCCTCCAACTTTGTTATCTAGCTTCGAGACATCTGTAAAGATGCTTATGGCCATGTCTTGGCCTGGTGGTCCCTCAAGCCACTCGTCTCTGCTAGGGATGATTACATTGAAGGGGGTAACAGTGCGTTCCCTTGGGACGCAGTAGTCCGTCTTCGTAGGGACGGTACTGCTGATAAGTATCGATGAGTGACCCCTGAGATGTCCATTGTCCGGAGTCTCTCAGACGTATCGCTGCAATTTCTGCCCATTCCTTTCATGCAAGCTCGAGGCTCTGGAGACCTAGGATAGCGTTTAGTGCATCGTTTGGAGTGGTGCGTAGTGCCCAGTTGTTTGGTTATCGATCCTTTTGATAAGGCCGGCCACCACACTGTAACTCCGTAGAATAAAATTGGTCTTACTATTGCTTGATATATCCATTGGACTATGCTTGGGTTCATGCCCCACTTCTAGCCAATAGCTTTTTTGCAAGAGTATAGGGCTATCGTAGCTTTCTTCACTCTATCTTTGACGTTCAGGTTCCAGTTAAGCTTCTTGTCAATTACCATCCCTAGGTAACTGGCACTGTCGCTGAAGGAGAGCCTGCATTCATTTAGTATTGGAGGGTTGAGGGGCGGAACCTTGTATTTATTTGTGAATAACATTAGTTCCGTTTTTGAGGGATTTACTCCCAATCCGCGCGATTTTTTCCATTCTTACAGTCTCGCGAGCTTTGTGCTCATAAGGTCGCAAAGTGTTTGAGGGTATTTCCCCGAGAAAATAATTGCGACATCATCCGCGTATGCCACTACCTTGCAGCCCCATACCCTCCAGGTCACATAGAATCTTATTGACTGCTATGTTCCATAGAAGAGGAGACAGGACACCACCTTGCGGAGTGCATCTGCTGACATACCTTGACTGAGTTGGCGATCCCAACGATGATGTCACCGTCTTGCATGTGAGCAATTGATCGATAAGCATCATGAAGTGACCGTCCACTCGTAGGTCAGTCAGCGCTTCCGTAATGGCACCTGCCACGACGATGTAGCCCGACAAGTCTCTCGAAAGTTTTGAGAAGAAAGGTCAAAGTCCTTTGGGGTGGACTGCGAGGCCTTACCCGCCTTAGGGATGAAGACTATTTTCGCCCGCACCACTAGTATCCTCCTGAAGATACATTGTAGCGAGTTGGTGGCCGAGTCTCCGGCCTTTTGGAGTTGGGCCGGAATGACCTGGTCCGGACCTGGCGATTTGAACGGATTAAAGCTGTTTACCGCCCAGCTTATGTTCCGTTTGGTAAAAATATGGTCCATCGTGGCTGTTTGGCCTCCCCTGTGGGTTTGCGCCGGCTTGATGGTTGTGCACCCAGGGAAGTGGGTTTCAAGCAGTACGTGGAGCGACTCCTCACTGCAGTTGTTCCACGTTCCGTTGTTCCTTTTAAGATACCCTACCGAGGGTGTGGTTGTTGAGAGGAGCTTGCACAGCCTTGCGGCTTCTGACGTCTCCTTTCTCTCCGAGCAGAATTTGTGCCAAGAGGCCCTTTTTTCTCATCGTGTTTCTTTTTTGTATTGGACGAGACTGACTTTGTAGTCTGCCCAATGTTTCTCCTCGTTAGCGCTTTTGGCTCTGTTGAAGAGAGTTCTACAGCTCTTACGTAGGATGTCGATTTGTTTCGACCACCAGGGGGGTTTCTTTATACCCCTTGTCTTGTGTGGCAGGCAAACCGCCGTGAAGGCCTTGTTGCATGCTTTCGTGAACCTGTTCACTATACGATCTAAATCGTCTTGAGTGTCTGGGCTCATTGGTGCCTTGTTGGGGAGGAGTTCCTCCAATACCGAGCTATATTTAACCCAGTTGGTTTTCCTGGGATAAAGTCGTCTCGATATACCTGTGGTCAGAGAAGGAATGGACCTCTAGGACTCTCCAACTTTTCACTTTGTCTGACAGATTGTGAGACACTAGAGTGAGGTCAATAACCTCCTGTCGGTTTTTTATTATAAATGTGGGGTCGTTACCCCGGTTACATATAGTTAAGTTCGAGTTTAGGATAAAGCTTAAAAGTGACTCACCCCTTACATTTGTGTCCGTGCTCCCCCGTTGAGTGTGTTTAGCATTGGCATCGCAGCCTATTAGTAGGCTTGTGTTGGACCTCTCGCTGTCGCTGGCGAGCTTGCAGACGAGGTCGTTGAGAGGATCGCTTTCCTCATGGGCCATATAGGACGACATCAATCTCAGATGTATCCGCTTTAGCTCTATGCTTACTGTTGTGCTGTCGCCATTGCTAAATTTATGGAGCAGAAAGATATTTAGGTGCTTTCTTGCAAGAATGCAGGTACGAGTTTTACCTTCGGTTTGGGGTACAATGAGCTTGTACTCCCTCGTCGCTAACCCACAGACCTTGGCTCCGACTATCCAAGGCTCCTGGATTAGGACCACGTCGGCTCCGCTTGCATCCAAGCAGAGTATGAGTGCAGCAGATGCTGCTTTACAGTGGTGGAGATTTATTTGAAGGAGTCTCAGAGACATCTTCATGGATCTCCACCACTGTAGTGTCGGCGTCCGAGTCGTCGGATATTTCATCTCGACACATCGCCTCAAAATCGCGCATTAGCTCTGCGTCAGAGGAGTAGCCTTCCTTCGGCTCCAGCTCGCTGTCGGGTGCCTCGATCTCCGAGGCCACATCCTGCGCGACTGGGTTGTCGGCAGGACGAGCCTCGGCCGTGGCAGCGTCCGACTTGTACACCTTTATGGTGACCGAGCTGAAGCCAAAATACAGCTCTCCTTTTGCTGCCTCTATTGGGGCCAGCGACTCTTTATTCATCCTCAATAAAGAGTCGCTGGCCCCAATAGTCGGATGGCCTCGTTCGTCGGCCCCTTTGTCTCCTCGACCTTGACTACCTTCCAGTCTTGGGTTGGTAGGGATGGGTTGCACCTCTGCAGCATTTTGAGGATGCGCTCTGGCTCCTTGAAGGTAGCCGGCACCCATAATCTGGCCCTCGGTCTACTGGGCACCTCGCTCCAGTCTACCGCGACGAGCTTCGCCCCAGCGTAGACCTCTCCGATCTGCGCCACCGCTGCTTTGTACAGCTTTACGGAGCGCTCGTCTTCGCAGGCTACTACTTTAATGTTGCCCTGGAACCACCCCATGTCTTTGCAGACTAGAGGTGACCCTGGGTCTTTATCGAGCAACTCGAAGCAGCGGTCGGCCAGTGCCGCTTCCACCCACTTCCATTGGCTCCTTGGGATCTTGCCCTCCGCGCTGCCTTTATCGAGGATGCCAATTAGCGTCCTCTCCTTGGCAATCTGCGCGAAGGAGATATTAGGCATCACCCTTGGTTGAGAGACCATTGCGAAGTGTGGGAGCACTGATGTAGCCCACTTCTCCTTCTTAAGCCAGTCCGCTGATGGACTGACTTCAGTGCTGGCATTTTGCCGACGGAGTATATGCCCTGCACTCCTCCTTTCGGCATATGTATGCTTTTTGGCCTGGGCGCTGGTCGAAGGCAGATCATATCCCTCCACCTTACCAGAAGGTCGGGCAGCCGCAATATTGCTTAGCTGCCTCTCCAAGGTGTCGGTGTTGTGAACTGGTCCGCCCCCTACCCGCCCCCAGATTCGGGATGGGACCCACTCGGGTTCACCCCAGCGCTTTCCGCCATACAGGTCTGTCCTGCTGTTGAGCTGGTCGGGCCAGGCTTTAGGGCCGATGCCTTCCCATGCAGGGGATTGCTCCCATTTGACATTTGGGGAGTGCCAGACTCGGATTTGTTTTTTTGTGTTTTTTTATTTTGGTTATTTTTGCTGTTATTTCATGTGGTGGTAGTGGGAGTGTGTGAGCTACTTATACGAGGTGGCACCATGTGCCTCTCCGTTCTTCAGCAACGTTTCCGTTGTTTAATATATAAACACACATACATATACTTATGTATGACGCTGCTCCGCTGCCGGCTTCGTCAGCGTAGCAATGGGCAGCGTTAGGGTAAGCTAATCCATAAGAAGAGCTGTAAAGATTATTCAAGAAATATACTTGACTTCGACCAGACGTGTCGAAGTCAGAAGCAAAACAGTGAACTGAATTGGACCATTATTATTACAATAGTCTCATCGGGGGTTCCTCAAGTTAGCCATCTGGGTCCCTTGTTATTTAACCTGTTTATTAACGATCTTTACCAAATGCTATCTCATTTCCGTATCCTTATGTATGCTGATGACGTAAAGCTATGTTTTTCTTACAGTGACCCTTTGTCCCCGCTATCTCTGCAATCGGATCTTGACGCTCTTAACAATTGGTGCTTAAGTAACGTTCTACCTCTTAACATTTCTAAATGCAGTATTATGACTTTTCATCGAAATAAGCCATACATTTTCGATTACTCAATCAATAACACTATCCTACAACGCCTGTTCAAAGTTAACGACTTGGGTATTACCTTTGTACCTAATCTATGTTTTAACTCTCATATGTATTTCTACGATCTCTAAAAAAGCCAAAGGAGTCCTAGGATATTTCAAAAGATGGTCTAAGGAATTTACTGACCCGTATACCACGAAACTTCTGTATATTTCTCCGGTCCGGCCTATCTTGCAATACGGTTCCTGCGTATGGTCTCCTCACTACCAAAAATTTCAAGATATTCTCGAATAAGTACAAAGACAATTTCTCATCTTTGCTCTCTGTGGACTCAATTGGGACCCTTCGATCCATCTTCTTCTTATGAAAGTAGGTTGCGTCTAATTAACCTCCACTCTCTCAAGTCCCGTATAATCTGCCATGGAGTTCTCTTCCTCCACACGCTTCTCTCTGGTGAGCCTTATTAGCCTTATTAGTATTGCTATCCCTTCCCGCCCGACCAGGCATAACTTTCCTCTTCACCTCCAAATCTGTCTTTCTAACTACTCTAATTATAAATCTTTCCGTAGCCTTTGCCGAAACTATAACGTATTTTTCCATCTGTTTTCCTTTGATACTAGTCAAAATAATCTTAATGAATAACTTAGTTTAATTAGTTAGCTCTAATTGGTAATTGTTCGGCTACCGGCTCTTCTCTAACCTAAATTTGGCTGTTGGTGGGACCATATAGTCTATTGACTCAATAATCAGTCCCACCGGGTCAGAGTATTTGCTTTAATCCCTTCGATTAATTAGATGACATGCTATTTTAACGGTACAGTTTAACTATACATTGTTAAACTTTAAACAACAATAAACAATAGAAATTTAGAAAAGACATACATACATATGTTAGAAACATATTTAAACCAAAATGTGAACGGATAACATCTAATATATAAAAATCTTTAAAGGATTCGACTTCATTTTTTGATTTTTTTTGCATAAGTTCAAGTTAAGCCCTTTGCGAACGTATAATATATAAAATACATTGTATAAATTAGGGGAGTGTAAGGTACCGTGGCGTGTAAGGTATGGTGGCAGACTTGTCATGTCTGGCATGTAACGTCACATCTAAAGCTTTTGATCACTGTGGTCGATGTCTTTTATCGTGCTGACATTTTATATGCAGACGTATTCATGAGGGGACGTGTGCTTTGAACTCGAAGTGATTTTTAATAAAAAAGTAGTGAAAAACGAGGGGGAACGTTGTGAGACGCGGCAAAAGCCGCGGCTCTACCTTATACCCGGTACTCAGTCAGCATATACATACATACATACATTTATAAGCCTACGATTTATGAAATTTATTATATGTTCTCAAAAGGGACGAATTAATTTTTGGGAAAAAAATAATATTTAAAATATAAAAAAATGAAGTCAAACCATTTTTGGAATTTTTATACATGTTTCCATTTTTGTTTACATATGCTTTTTACATCTGCTTCTACATATCTAAATGACATGTTTAACTACATATTTCAGACGTGGAAGTGTTGGCGAGAGAGAGAGGGAATGAGTAAGCGCTTGACAGGCGTTGCGTAGCCACTGAAATTTAATTTGTTCCTTCTGTCCATAATAATGATCCGACCTGATCCAGATTCGGCAATCTGGTAGATACGGTTATTTTCCATGACTATGAGTTTTTGGTTTTCTTTTATCTTAAAAATTGTGGATTCCACAGATTTTCGTACTTTGTGGGGGCGGAAGGGGGCGTGGCAAAATTTTGAAATAAACTTGTTCTGAATAGATATCATAGGAGTTTGGATAGAAAGATTGTTGTCTGTATCTCTTAAAGTCTTTGAGACCTAGGCGCTCATTTGAACGAATAGGCAAAGCAGACAGGGTCGCATGTGAGAGAGAGCAAGAGGGAATGGTGCCTTTCGAAATAGTTTTCGCATTGTGGCTATAATAGTGATGCAATCTGATCCAGATTCACACTCTGATAGAAAAAGTCATTCTTTATGATTCTGTTTTTTTAGTTTTTTCGAATCTTTAAAATTGTGCATGCTACAGATTTTCGTCCTTTGTGCGGGCGGAAAGGGGTGGGGCGAAATTTGAAATACACTGGGAGTAGTGTGATAACAGAGGGGACTGGATAAAAAATTTGGTTGCTCTAGCTTTAATAGTCTCTGAGATATAGGCGATAATGAAGACGGACGGACGGACGGACGGACGGACAGACGGACAGACAGACATTGCTATATCGACTCGGCCTTTGATGCTGATCAAGAATATATATACTTTATGGGGTCGGAAACGCGCGCGTTACGTTTTTGAAGGTCAGCTTTGCCCTGCAAAATATCTGTTTGGCGTATTGTGCTGTTGTTTTTTGCTCTGTCTTCGTCGTTTGTAGTTGTGTATGACTTTGAAAAATCATTTATTCTTTTATTAAATAATTATTTTTATTTGAATTGGTTTTTCATATGAAGTTGATTTTGGCAGACAATTTGTATAGGTGTGCGTTTGCACGCCAATATATCTTTGATCTTTGGTGCAAAGAAAATGGAACCGATGCAGAAAAATTAAAGACATTGATTGAAATTGAAAAGAACGGCTACTTTACCGAGCTGGATGATCTACCAAATCGTATTGCGTACATATGTAAAAGAATTGTTACTTTTTGGCAAAAGTACAGTCGCATGAAATCGTCAGTGGTTCAATATCAAAGTGTTTGGCTGAATGAAAATGAACGGATTTCATTGAGCTGTGCCCACAAGATATCTCCTTCTATACAAAGTGCAGCTGATCGCGGAAGGACGAAAAAAAATTAAATTATACTCATGGTACTACATGCCCCCATCTGTCTACAAAGTTTTGGTACATGGTCCGGAAATAATAGGTTATGCACTTGTTTCCATAGGAGAATTATCTGAAGAAGCCGCAGAAGCAAAAAATAAAGACATTAACAAATTTAGAGAGCAACACACAAGAAAAAATTCACGTGTTACAACAAATACTGATTTGTTGAATAGATTACTTCTAAGCTCAGACCCTTTCATCACTGGTCAAAGAAAGTTACCTTGCACAAAAAAGACAAAATTATGAAATAGTACATTCCAATTGTTATTAGATGAGTAAATATAATCTTTGATTTTTTTATTGTTTTTTAATAAATCTTCTATTTTATTTATGTATTTTTTTTTTAGAGCTAATTCACATGATCGGTTATATGGCGACTGTATGATATAGTTGTCTGATTACAATGAAATTCGGTAGGGCTATATATATTCATACCATACACATACTATATAAGTTTGGTTGAGATACCTCAAGGTGTTCTCGAGCTATGGAGTTTTATAAACTTTGTTATCAATTTACGAGGGCGGTAGGGGCGTGGCAAAAATTTGAAACAAACCTCATTTGCGTGGACCATATACGGACTTTCATTCCAAATTTCACAATGATATCTCCACTAGAAGTATTTTTGGCCGCTTGCTCTATACAAGGCCAACCACTGTGGCACAGGAGACTGTATACAAAATTTGGTTGCTCTAGCTTTAATAGTCTCTGAGATATAGGCGCTAATGAAGACGGACGGACGGACAGACGGACGGACAGACGGACAGACAGACATGGCTATATCGACTCGGCTATTGATGCTGATCAAGAATATATATACTTTATATGGTCGGAAACGCTTCCTTCTGGGCGTTACAAACAACCGTTATCACCACAATTCTAATATGCCCCTATACTTTTCGAGTACAGGAATATATTGTTAATTAATTAATTATTAATATTGAAGTAAAAGTGAAAGCTGGAGGGGAGTGAGTGAGGAGAAGACTGCTTTAATAAAAGCAGTTGAGGCAAGACCATGTCTTTGGCGGATCACGGAAAATAATTTTGATAATTTTGACAATTTGGCGCCTCCGTCTGCGCTCTACTTCTTCTTCCTATTTTTGGCAACAATTTATGCCGCCACCAACACAATCGCTTAACTTCAGAATTGTATATTTTCCTTTTTTTTATTTCAGTTGAATTTTCAAAAGTGGAGCTGTTTGCAAAACACAGCCGAATCATGAGAGTGACCAAGCACGTTTAAAGTTCTTAGTCACACTTTTTTAGTTATGTTAATAAATAGCAGATTTCTGTCAGTTATTTTCCGCAGTGCTGGATACAGGCCTTTAGGAAAAAAAGAAGCTGCGTTACAGCAATCCTTCATATACGTATAAATATGGATGATGGCAATGTTACGTTCTTGACATTGCTTGACTATAGCAAAGCTTTTGATACTGTCAACCATGAGATCCTATGCACTAACATAATAAAGCTGTTTTCACACCGTCAAGTTCGTCGTCATTTCTGTTTTTAATTAATTTTAATGATTGTTCCAAGTTCTTTTCTGAATGTAATGGTAATATATATGCTATGTAATTGTATTGTTGTAGTCCATTGTCTAGAATGGACGAATGTGCAAGTGTAACTAATAGAGAATTAGAAAAGGTGAGCGCGTGGTCTCGAAATAATGGCCTTTGTCTAAACACGACCGAAACTAAGTGAATAGTTATATAAAAAAAAAACCATACTCTAAACCTGGAAAACATAAAAATTGACTATAAAACTATACTACAGAGATGCTATCTAACGTCGAATAACCCTTTCTGAAACCCATTAAAATACGGTTTCTGTTTACGAAATTTTTGTATCGCTTTTGTAGTACCGTTGCAAACAGTTTAATTGTTAAATGTCTCTGTGAGCTGCTGAGCAAATGACGGTGACGGCAATCTAACTCTTCAATAGCAATGAATGACCATGCTAAAATAAAGGTGTTAGTTTGATGCTCCTCGTGAAAGAGGCTATGGAAGTGTCTGGCAAGCTCTGCAGGATCTACTTCAATTTTTTTTCTGAATCCTCTTTCACTGAGCTTTCTCACCAAGTTCCAAAATGCATTGCTGTCGATAATACTGCCCATTGCTTTTTCCAGGTCATTGCATTAGATCGCCGATTACACTAGTTGTTGGGTTTCTCAGCCCGATATTTAGTCAACATAAGTTTTATCATAGCCAGTGGTGCAGCAGTAAAATTAAATGCCTATTATTGTTTGCTATTTGTACTGCCCACTACATGACATTGTACATCGACATAAGGTCCCGTACGGCAGCAGCCTATCCAGCCGTTCTCTCACGTCTTTTTTTATACTTTCGCCTTCGTCGCTCTCTCGATCTTTCACCATCGCTCTCTCGGATCATCGCTCGCTTGCTTACATTAGGGCACGGGAAATTCGGCCCGCCTGCCTTTAATTAAGTCTGAATCTATCACTCATACAGTCGGCATCTATCACTCATATAGTCTGCACCTAGCGCTCATATTGTCTTGAGCTGATCTTCGTGGCCATCAGACCGTCTTTCGTCATTATTAAATCGCATCCATCGTTCACCCACATACATATATGTATGTGCATATGCAATACGTCGGTCTACATATAGTCTGGAGCTGATCGTATCGCATCGTATCATATTCGTTGCATTGAGCTTTAATCGGTCTTTCATACATACTTCGCCTAAATACACATATATGTACATACGCCTTTGTCGGTCTACATAGTCCCAATAAACTGTACCTACTTATTATTAACTTAACCGCTCGACCTTTTATTTAAACAACAAATCGCAACAGCTAGTAAAAAAGCTCATTAGTTTAACACTTGTCATACCGACATTTTCGCAGTGGCCCAAAAACAAAGTCGAAAAACAAATATTTCGTGGTTAACATTTAACATTGTTTTAGATGAATTTAAGGTGCCTTTTGTAAGAATCGATAGATAAACGGCTAAGTTTCAGTCGTTTGAATAGGAAGATATACTTCTATTAAATATCCGTAATAGGTGTTGTCATGTTAATGTTTAGGTTCGGTCCATATATATGCTGCCGAATCAACGAATGTAAGTCTAGAGTCTACATTTTTCAATTGTTTTCTGCAAGCTTGACACATTTTTTGTGTCAAATTTTTGTTGCCAAAATCTGAAATCTGTTCATATTGGAATTGTTTACGTTTTTTTATGGGATTAGCGTTTAATGTATTTATTAGAAATATTACAAAAGTACATTTTAACTTATTATATTTGCTGTAACTGCAGGGCTACTGAAGGGTCTGTGAGCTAACGCTAGCTTCTTCTAGCTAATGCATAAGGGTGTGTTTCAAGTTTGCTGAGGTATTTCTCAGTTCGAGAGTTGATAATATCGCCTACGTGCGGGATGGTAAAGATATTGAACTGTCCATATCCAATAAGTTTTAACAATTCGTTATAGTGGTATTGTAAGAGCAGTTAAGGGCACACTTAATAACACTACTCTACAAAATTAAACTTTTTTTTCCCCTGTCGCCCAAAATGACCTTTTCTAAAAGATTTGGAGATTTACGACGGCTAACGGAAACGGACATATGAAAGTTTGGTCAAACGGTTGTAACTTTAGCTGTTTATTCATCGATTCTCACAAACGATGCCTAATTAATGTGTCTATCTAAAACTAAAAATGTGAGATATAAAATATTTTTTTTCGACTTTTCCTGAGTTTTCAAAGTCAAAATTTCGGGATGAAATTATGAAATTTGAAAGCTTAATATCTTCCAGACGTTAAGTTGAAGCTACAAAGTTTTTATGTCAGACCTATAGCTGTATTTGTCAGCTTTTCAAAACTGTAAAGTTCAATAGAACCAGTTGTAGGAAACTTAAGTTATATGACAAATAGAAAAACTATCTTTAAAAAAAAACGAGGGGGAACGTTGTGAGTCGCGGAAAAGGTCGCGGCTCTACTTTATACTTGGTACTCAGTCAGTAAATACTTACATATATGACCTTAAAATGTATGCAATTAATTATATGTTCACAAAAGGGACGAATTAAATTTTGGGCAAAAAAAAATATTTCAAAAAATGAAGTCAAACATTTTTGGAATTTTTATACATGTTTCCATTTTTGTTTACATATGCTTTTTTCATCTGCTTCTACATTTCATAATTTACATGTATAACTACATATTCGAGACGTACAAGTGTTTGCGAGAGAGAGGGAATGAGAAGCGCTTGGCAGGCGTTGCTTAGCGACTGTAATTTAAATTGCTCTTTCTGACTATAATAGTAGTTCTACCTGATCCAGATTCGGCAATCTGGTAGATACGGTTATTTTCCATGACTATGCGTTTGGGTTTTCTTTTATCTTAAAAGTTGTGGATTCCACAGATTTTCGTTCTTCGTGGGGGCGGAATTGGGTGTGGCAAAATTTTGAAATACACTTGTGCTGAACTGATATCACAGGAGCCTGGATAGAAAGTTTGGTTGCTCTGGCTTTTATAGTCTCTGAGATCTAGGCGACTCAATTTGGACGAATAGGCAAAGTAGACAGGGTCGCGTGTGAGAGAGAGCGAGAGGGAACGATGACTTTCGAAATGGTTTTCTTCATTGTGGCTATATTAATAATCAGATCTGATCAAAATTTAACACTCTTGATAGAAATAGTCTTCCTCTATGATTCTGCGTTTTTAGTTTCCTCGAATCTTTAAAATTTGTGTATGCCACAGATTTTTGTTCTTTTGTGAGGGCGAAAAGGGGCGGGCGAAATTTTGACATACATTTGGAGCAGTGTGATAACAGAGGAGACTGGATGCAAAGTTTGGTTGCTCTAGCTTTAATAGTCTCTGAGATATAGGCGCAAATAAGATGGACGACGGACGGACAGACGGACAGACAGACATGGCTGTATCGACTCGGCTATTGATGCTGATCAAGAATATATTTACTTTATGGGGTCGGAAACGCTTCCTTCTGGGCGTTACACACATCCGTTATCACCACAAATCTAATATACCCCTATACTCTTCGAGTACCGGTATAAAAATACCAAATTTTTAAAAAATTCTTTAAAAATAAACTAAACCTGGAAAATAAAAAAACATTCTTTAAAAAATTTTAAACAGCCAAATCTATCAGAAAAAGTCAGTTCGGGCGAAAGCGGAAAAGTCGTGTAATAGTATATAGGACAACGGATAGATAAGGAATACTTAGAACTAACATGAGAAAATTACAAATATTTGTGCTATTGCCGAAACGAACAATTCTCACTCGCAGCTGCAAGACTTTCAGGGTCGACCCCGAACTTTCGCAGTTCCACAATTTTGAGAACCTCCCAGATCTCACTTTCTTGGCTGACTTTAATGTGAAATTTTTAAGGGTTTCTTTGAAGACCTGGTCGATTTTTTAGTGATCTACTTGTTGATACATACTGACGCTGGTTAGGCCGAGTAATTGCAAGGTAAGAGGCTTCTTTGTTTCCTGCCTGTGCATACCGATATTACGCATTAATGCCGCTTTATCGCGCACTCATTCCACCTTGACTATGATAGGGTCAACAATAGGGTCAGTTTTTTCATTTCCACGTAAGAACCTCCATGTATCCTGTGCATAGAGCTTTAGCTTAAGCTGAGCTTACATCTCCTCTAGCTTAATGTATGGTTTTTATTCTCACGCAGTATAGTTTCGAGAAACTGAACTCTCCGTATGCTAAGCAGCGAAGCTTTGCTGTTACCAATGAAGATAATGCTGTCACTCCGGAGAGCAAGCGGCAACGCGGGCTCAAGAGAACGGAACCTGCGCCAAAAGTATTCAAGCACAGGTCGAACGCGATTAGGGATGTGTCCAGGAGACACTTGATCGTAGCTCTCATTGACAGCCTTGATGAGAATGAGAGGAAGACGGCGTAATGAAAGTTGGCTGGTTTAAGTGGTCGCATCTGGAATTGTTGGGATTGCTGGGCAGTTCAGGCCGATATGAGAATCTTTATGAGACAGACTCATAACGAATTCGCTGCTGTCCACAGGAATTCCGAAAATAACAGGATAATTTTACCTCAATGGAAGGTCATTTGAAAAACATCAAAATTATTAACGAGTCCCGTAAGAGAAGAAAGGTTACTCCTAGTTTGCCCTGTGTTAACACCTCTAATTCTCTTGTAGTTAATGATACACCCGCTCCTACATCGGCTTGCACTAGCTTTTCAGACAGCGCTACCCCATCTGGACCTGCCTCTTAAGTCTGTATTTGTCTCTCGTCTTATGGAATCGGCTACGGATGTAATGGTTCGAGAATACTCCAAACTTAACATTAATAGCTCCTCTGGCCTCATTATAACTAAATGTAACTTTATAGAAAACGTAGAATTTTTTCCTTTAAAATTCTTGTCCCGGAAGAATTTTTTGAGACTGTGTTAGAACATAATATTTGTCACATTTTCAACATTTCCTCTACCTCTAAAAATCACTTATCAGAACGTACTTGGCCTGTGCAGAAATCTTCATTTCGACATTATCGTTTTTTTCTGAAACCTAGCTCAATTCTTCAATTTCGGATGAATTGATTTTTACAGACAATTATAGCATATATAGATCTGATTGTTCTTCTCGAGGTGGCGGTGTCCTAATTGCTGTCTGTTCGGACTTAACTTCCATCGCTGAGCAAAACGCTATTGAAATGATCGTAGTTAAAATTCGTCACCCCTTCATCGATTATAATAACCTCTTAACCAATTTAAAACTGTGTAAGTTTTCGTTCTCCACTGGGCCAGACTTGGTTCCGAGTGCTGTTCTTAAACTTTGTGCAGAATCTCTTTGTGTGCCCCTCCAAAAACATTTCAACTTGTCTCTCGAGATTGGTGATTTTCCCACCGTCTGGAAAGAATCCTATATATGTAGTTCTCTTTCATAAACAGTGCCAAGCTGATATAGTATATACTGAAGTAAGTAAAGCTTTTGACTCACAATCTTCTTATCCATAAATTATCTCTCCTAGGGTTACCGACTAAGCTTCTTTACTGGACTAATTCTTAACTTTGTAATCGTTCTCAGCGTGTCTGGTTTAACTCCTCTCTCTCTAAGCCTATTATAGTTTCATCGGGGGTGCCTCAAGGTAGTCATCTGTGTCCCTTGTTATTTAACCTGTTTTACAACGATCTTCCCCCTCTTTCTCATGTCTTAATGTATGATGATGATGTAAAGCTATGTTTTTCCTATTGTGACCCCTTGTCCCCGCTATCTCTGCAAACGGATCTTGACGCTCTTAATAATTGGTGCTTAATTAACGTTCTTCTTCTTAATATTTCAAAATGCAATATCATGACTTTTTATCGCAAAAAGCCATACCTTTTTGATTACTCAATCAATTACATTATCTTACGACGCCTGTTGAAAGTTAACGACTTGGGCATTACCTTTGTACCTTATCTATGTTTTGACTCTCATATTTCTACTATCTCCAACAAAGCCAAAGGAGTCCTAGGATTTGTCAAAAGATGGTCTAAGAACTTTACTGACCCGTATACCACTAAGCTTCTGTATGTTTCTCTGGTCCGGCCTACCTTGGAATATGGTTCCTGTATCTGGTTTCCTCACTACCAAAAATTTCAAGATATGCTCGAATCAGTTCAAAAACAATTCTTTATCTTTGCTCTCCTTGTCCTCAATATGGACTCTTCGATTCGCCTCCCCTCTTATGAAAGTATGCTGCGTCTCATTAACTTCTATGGAGTCCACTTCCTCCAAAAGCTTCTCTCTGGTGAGGTCGAATCCGCCCTCATCAGCCTTATTAGTATTGCTGTCCCTTCCCGCCCGACTAGGCATTACTTTTCCCTTCGTCTCCAACTCTGTATTTCTAACTACTCTGATTATGAATCTTTCCATAGCCTTTACCGAAACTATAATCTATTTTTCCATCTGTTTTTAATTGATACTAGTTCTAATAAGGCCAAAATGATCTTAATAAATAACTTAATTTAACAAGCTTTAATAGGAAATTGTTAGTCTACCGGCTTTTCTCTGACCTTAATTTGGTTGTTGGCGGGACCATATCGGCTATGGAGTCAATACACTTTACCAACACGATGTTTCCGCTGTGAAAAATGACTTTTTCCGATAGATTTGGAGACTTCAACATTTTTAATTATGTTTTTTTTTTGCTTGGTTTAGTTTTTTTTTAAGACTTTTAAAAATTTGTTGTTTTTTGTAGAGGTAGTGCTTTTTTCAAATAACTAAAGTTTCTTATAAATGGTTGTATTGCACGTTGCAGTTCCGAAAAGCCAAAAGCCTATAAATCTAAGCCAAACATTTTGTATCTAATGCTTAACGCCTGGAAGATATAAAGCTTTCAATTTCAAATATCATAATTTTTTGCGGTATTTTTTCACAAAATTTTGAATTTGAAAACTTAGGAAAGTCAAAAAAAAAATTTCGTTGTCTGGATTTTTAATTTTAGATACATAGATATAGAATAACTAGGCGTCGTTTAATAGCCTATTCACACTGAGCACCGTTTACCGTATATTTCCTAGACGGTGCGTTAGGTTTTGCCGTTCCGAAAATTTCCCAGTTAGTTCCACTATCCATTTTGGATGTTCGTAAACCGCACGTTTCTATGCGATATTTAGCCGATGGTTTTCAAATGCGACTCTGGAAAATTGGCATTCACAACGAAAAAATGGAATTCACTGCGAATATGTACGCAATGACAGCCAAGAAAACCAACTAAAAAGAAACACAATCTAAAATGGAAGGAGCAGGAAGTTCTAGTGGTACGTTTATACATATATATATTTTTAGTATAATAACTTTATTGTTAATATTTGAAAACAATGCAGGAAATAAGAGTAGAGCAGGCGGCGGCAGGCAGTGATGGAACGGAGATGGAAATCATGCTAATAGAGTACCACAAGAAGCTGCTTGAGAGCTGGGTAAACGTATAGATGAATTAGTAAGCAACCAATAAAAATTCCAGAATGATCTCTTGGCTTGTTTAAAACAAAGAAAATATGAATACATAAGTTTTTAAATTGTATTTTATTTCTTATTTATTGCGATTGACGCAATAATTTGCTTTAGCAGATCGTATCTGTTCTGCTGACTGGTTATCATCAGCAGAACTATTGCTGGTATCGGGCTGTTCTTTCTGCTCTGCTGGTAAAAGCTCCCAACTATAGTTTATTGCGATATTGTGCATGATTAACATATTGTGCAGTATGCAACAGCACATAATTATTCGGCTGTAATCGCTATCTTTATCCTTTTCGTCCAACAACATGATTAGTTCTTGCAAGAATATATTTTGCTGTTGAACCATAGTTAAAACAATTGCAAAATCTTCCATATCCATTTTTTCCAAACAAAAATAAAAACATCTTCCGCTCAAAAACTCAGTTTTTGTTATTGTCATCAGCTGTTAGACGGTAAACGGTAGACGGTGCCAGTGTGAATCGGAGTTTCACCGTCTGTCAAAAATCCCAACGTTCCCCCTTGACGAGCTCAGTGTACAGAGGGTATAAGCCGATTTTTTTCAAATACACCTCTGAAAAATTGTCATTCACAACGAAAAAATGGAATTCACTGCGAATATGTAAACATTGACTGACAAAAATAACAATAATAAACAACAACTACACAGCCCCAAAAAAGTGTTGACACAGCAAATTCAAATAAAAATTCAAAATGATGACTGATGAGGAAGCAAATGCAGCAGGTTGTAAGTTTAATATATTCATTTTGAATTTATATAATATATTAATTATATTAATTCACTATAGGCAGTGGATCTATGAAAAGCACCGCAGGCGGTAGAGTGAAGTGGTCTGCCAGTATGGATTCCCTTTTAATTGATATTTGGCAGGAGAAGATCGAGGACTTGCGGCGAGGAGCGAGGAAGAACTCCCATGTTTATAGGGAAATGGCGGAGTCGTTGAAGAGGGATGGGGTCGAGCAAGGATTGTCAGTATTGCGGACATAGCTCGAAATCGTGACCTAAAAATAACGGAAAATATTACTGTAGTTGGCACACAACCTACTAATGCAATACATATTCTTTGCAGGATTGAAAAAAAAAATTGGGGCATGCGGCGGTGCTCCATCTTCATGGCAGCATTATAAAAAAATAAACTCATTTTTTAGATCATTCCGAATTCACAATTCGGATAAGAATACTTTGGACAATGACAGTAAGTGAAATGAAATAATATTAACAATAGGTACTATAATATTTGCAGAGGTTGAGGAATATTTCATGGAGAGCATCGAGGTGTACCTTAACGGCTCCAACTGCAGCTCAAGGGTCCAATCTGCGACCAAGCTGCAACTTCTTCGAGACAAAGAGGGAAAAAAATAAAAAAAAATTAATAAATTTAAAAAATTATGTTTTTTTGCTTAGGCAATGTTTTGCTATGGCAGATCTTATTATTTCTACAGTCTTATTAAAGTCAGAAAAAGTATTGCTGTTCATGTTCCTCACTTGAATTCAACAGAACCCAATTCTCGTTAATAGAGCTTTTGTGAGCATTTAAAATATTGTGCAGTATGCAGCAGGTCATAATTATGGCGTTATTACGTGGCGATCAAGTCCTTCGCCAATGAATCGAAAGCATGCCTTTAAATGGCCAAACGCTTTTTCCACAACCCGACTAGATTTGGAAAGGTTGTAGTTACAAGTCCACTGTTCTAATGAAGCGGCTGTGGAGAATGGGTATGGCTATAAACGTTTTTTGGAGAACCTAAAAGCCCAGTCCCCGATCAGCATTACAGGCACCTGCAATCCACAAATTTCTTTGATTTGTCCTCTAATATTGACGACGCTTCGATCTGTTGGGTAAGGCTGCACTTTTGAAAAATAGTCGAATCATTGCACCTTCCTGGAGAGCCGATGTTCACATACGTAAATCTATATCTGAAGTAAATTGAAATAAAATACATATGGAAGACTATAAACCACTTAATAAACTTATAAATATCTTAACTATAATCCACTAGGGGAAACAAAACTGTTGAGTACCAGCCTTTATAATCATGGTAGTCCATCTAGAATCGAAATTAAGTATATATACATTTACATATATACTTATATGTACATATAATTTACATATAATACATATTGGTTATTCTCCTACCAATTGCCCCTAGGCACCGAGGAAATCCAATTGCCTCAAATCAAAAAAATCGTCTGACATATATTCCCCCGAAAACTGGAAATGAACAGCTGCGCAATATTCATGTAGAATCTTGCACACACTGTTGGCTACCACTCCAAAGAGCCTACTAATTACTTGGTATTCCGAGGAAGACCCCAATGTGTAGAGGGCAAATGCAATCCTTTTCTTCAACGGAATCGCATCTCTGCAGTTTGTGTCTATTTTCCGAAGGACTTCAAGCTGGCTCACCAATAAACAAAAGGCGGACTTCTCCATTCTGATCCTTTCTTTGAAGAATTCATCATTGTTCTCCAGAACATCCTTTTCGCAAAAAGATCCGTACCGCTTCGACAACAGATAAAACATAGTCTTGTACATACAATTTTACTAAAATTGATATTTACTTACAATCATAAACACAGTTCTTGGCATACTTTCATTTAAATAGTTTAACATTGCAAAATATTCCTGCTCATTGAAATCATGTTCTCTTTTTTCGTGCATTACCATCAATTTTTGCAACAACATTTGTTGCTGTTTAATCCCGGTCGAAACAATCATTAAATTTTCCATTTTTGTTTACAAATTTGCAAAAATTCAGAGCAAAAATTTTGTGCTTGTTATTGTCAGCTGTGTTTCCGATGGATGGATTTTCGATAAATTTCCACCGTTCCTCATAAATGTGCTGTGTGGGAAAATGCTATAATAGTTCCAAGAGGTTTCTGTGTCTCACATCTTTCACAAATTCTCACTGTTTCATCAAGATGTGTTCAGTGTGAAAGGGAGTCGGGCACCATTAGAAAAAAATATCGAACAGTTTCAAGTTCTCGATTGTTCTGTATTAGTAATGTACAACAAAGGATAACTTCCTGAAATATAAAATATGTTTTGTTTATATGAATTTGCATGGGAATTGCCGTAACCTTGTGAATGACTATATAAAAAAAAACAGAATTAGAATAGTTGTGTTTACATACAATCAAACCTTTGTTGGTACTTCGATCTTAAATATATCTTTCGAAAAGACCCGCCCTTATTCTAGGATAAGTTAACCCGGAAACCAAATCCAGGTGCAGTTTAATAAATCAATAATAAATTTTAAAATACGATTGTATAAATATGATTTTCTTTAGATTACATTTTTATTTATTGTATCTTTTAAAAGAGTGAGAAGTAAAATAACAGCGGATGTTAAGCCTTGTTTATTGACGCCATGTACACATGCCGATGTGCATACAAATGTGTTGTGTAGATAAAATTAGTTGGTCTCAGATTCTAAAGTTTATTCTAAACTACTGTAACTTTTCGAAAATGCAGATATCCCTGAACTTGCATACTCTCTAAATATATATAGCAATATATTTATTAACCAATATTTCAATTTTCAAATGAAACATTTTGGAGCGCTAATTTGTTTGGAGTTTATTATATGTATGCATAAGTATTGTTTTCAACATATTCAGTCGCAACCAGGATTTTATCCTTCAGCGGTCGTGCTCTGAACTTTCGTTCGTACCACTATAGTTAATTCTTTGCGACGGCTGAAAATCACATCGAACGCTGATCTTAGATATAATACCATACCTATTGAGATTACAGTTATTGTTTAAAACACGAGACTATCCTATGCTGCTGCAGCTAAAAAACATGATAATGTTTACGCTTTGTATGGGGAGAAATGAAACTTTGAAATTCAATTTTATCTTTATCGTAATTAAAAATTGCTTTGTTATTTCAGTCAGATTAGTTATACTTTTCCTCGAACACTAGTCTAACAACTATCTGTATGTCCGCGATCGGTTACGTTAACAAGTCGTGCGTTATGCGGCAGCGCCCCTCGGTCGGTTGGGCGGGAAGAGGTCTGCGTTCTTGCCTGGGGTCCGCGCGTAACAGCCTTCTGCTGGTGCCGCTTGGACGACTTGATGGCGCATTCATTGCATATCAACGCCCTAAAGCTAGCTTTCCAGCACCGCGGAAACTAAAAATTACTGTCAAACTCCATATAAAAAAAAATGGGCCAGGAATTTTTCGTTTGTGTTTTCCTGGCCTCAGTATCCAGCAAGGTAAACGAAATCCACGAATTCTTATCGATAGTTGGTCTATCGACACGATTGTGGAATATAAATGTGCCTATTATAACTGAAGTAAAAGTGAAAGATGGAGGCAAAAACTGTGCGCAAAACCAAAAAGAGATATGCAAATTGTTAAAGTGAGGAGAAGATATTTTCCTGGCACCCATATCAGCTGTTCTCACAGTCCACATTCGTGTGGATATCGATACTATCGATAAGAATTCGTGGATTTCGTTTACGTTGCTGGATACTGACTCCAGGAAAACACAAACGAAAAATTACTGGCCCAGTTTTTTTTATATGAAGTTTGGCAGTAATTTATAGTTTCCGCGATGCTGGGATACCCATCTTTAAGGCCCTTACTGAAAGGAAACTGCTCATTATTTCGGATGTGTGGAACTCATCTAATGTAATGTGACCAAGAACCTAAAAATTGATTTGCCACTCTCATGAATCAGCTGTGTTTTGTAAACAGCGTCAATTTTGAAAATTAAAAAAAGGAAGAAAAGTAATTCTGACGATGAAGTGATTGTGTTGGTAGCGGCACATATGGTTGTAAGACGAAGTACAGCACAGTTGGAGGCGCCAAAATGTCAAAATTATCAAAATGCTCATTTTCCGTGATCCGCTAAAGACATGATATTGACTTAATTGCTTTTATTAAAGCAATCCTCTCCTCACTTTAAACATTGGCATATCTCTTTTTGGTTTTGCGCACAAATTTTACCCCCACCTTTCACGTTGACTTCAGTAAAAATAGGCACATATATTTTACTGGCACCCATATCAGCTGTTCTCACAGTCCACATTCGTGTGGATATCGATACAAATTCGTGGATCCCGTTTACGTTGTTGGATACTGACTCCAGGAAAACACAAACAAAAAATTACTGGCCCCGTTTTTTTTATATGAAGTTTGGCAGTAATTTTTAGTTTCCGCGGTGCTGGATACCCAGTTTTACCAAAAAAAAACTCTGACGATGAAGATTGTGTTGGTGGCGGCATATATTGTTGTATTGGTGGTGTATTTTTGGCTAACTAGTTTAATATGAATTTCCGAATCAATGCTCGACGTCTACGTAAAGTGCCTATCTAAAACCATAAATCACAGCAACGACATATTTTTTTTCGACTTTTCCTGAGTTTTCAAAACCAAAATTTTGGGGGAAAATACCGCAAATATTATGATTTTGAAAGCTTACTATCTTCCAAACAAAATGTCTGGGTAGGATTTAAAGCTACATTGGTCAGCTTTTCATAATAAAGTTCAATACAACCAGTTATAAGAAACTTAAGCTATGTGAAAAATAGAAGCTCTACTTTTGAAAAAGGCATGAACAATTTAAAAACATTTTTCTAAAATAACTAAACCTAGAAAAATAAACTATTGATCTTTAAAAAATTTTAAATCTCCAATCTAATTTGGAGTGACAGCGGGGAAAAAAAGTTGAATTTTTTCAAGTAGTGTTATGAAGCTCTGCCTGCAAAAGTGTTTTTGTTGTGTTCCCCTGCATTATTTCAAAATATTATGCTGTGCTTGAGCCCATAACAACATCAATCAAAACAACAATCCAAAAATATGGACATTATTATGTTCTCGCAGCATATGGGTATTTCTCTGATGTCGCACGGGACGTTCGTTCGCATTTAAAGTTGTAAAAATGTAAAAAAAAAACGATTTTCAAAATTGTTTTATCGTTATAATTCGCCACTTGACTAGCTCCATAGCTGGTGCTAAGGGCGATTTTGGGCTTCTGTTCGTTTTCGAGATATTTGCAAAAAATCATGGTATTCGCACGGGACAAATATAGAAGTGGTTTTCGCGGCGACCAATTCAAACTCAGATTTCAGCGAAAGTTTTGGCGATATATTTATGCGAATTTCTGATTAATGTACTGCATTGATGACTCTTTAAAATGGTTATAATTTTAAGCATGTATGGTTTGTAGTTTTTTTTAAATTCAATTTAAGCCTCTGTCGCACGGGATAAAAATTTCTTGGCTTTATAAATGTTACAAAAATTCCGTTAACCGATATTGAAAAAATGTTCTGGGATTTTTTAGATAGCGAAAAAAATAATTGAAAACATGACAAAAAAAATACCAAAAAAGTGAACTTTTGCTAATTTGAATAGGTTTTCAGATCAAAGTTAATAAAATTATATGTCAATTAATTAAATTGTGCGGATTTGCAATATCTTTTAAAAATAAAATCCCGAAAAAACTATATTTAAATGCGTTTTTATTGAATTTTAATTTTTTGGCCTCGGTAGACCTCGTTACCCCCTTGGTTTACCAAGGAGCTATCCCATCTAAAAAACTTAAAATCAAGACTGTATAAAAAATTTCAAGAAATTGGCTCTCCTTCTTCTCTTGCTCATTATGTAATAGCTCGGTCAAACTTCTCAGTTCTTAACGCTCAATTGCTATCAGAATTACCTATTTCGATGCAGGATACGTTTTTCTAAGGACCCCAAACAGTTCTAAAACTTCGTAAGCAGTAAGCGTAGAACGTCCGCACACCCATCCTCGCTGTCCTTCCGTAATACGTCGGCAGATAATGATCAGGCAATTGCCGATCTTTTTGCCCGTTTTTCCAAACTACCTATTCGCAAGACGTTTACTCTGGTCAGCCGTATCCATACGGTTTACCGAGGTCGAACGGCATTTTCAGTCCTTTGCTAAATGAAAGCTCGTTGCTTCATGATCTACGAACAGTAAAGCCGGTGTTCTCACCGGGTCCGGACGGAGTTCCCGGCTGTGTACTCAGGTACTGTGCCGAGTCTCTGTGTGGGCCGTTGCTTAAACTATTCAACCTATCCATAAATTCTTCATGCTTTCCCCCGATATCGAAGGAGTCCTATATAATTCCTCTCCATAAGAAAGGTAGCAAGTCTGACGCAATGAACTATAGAGGTATATCTAAGTTATCCGCTATTCCTAAAGTGTTTGAGAAAATTTTAACTCCGCACCTGCAGCATCTATGCAGATCACTTATATCTCCATCTCAACATGGATTTATAAGGCGGAGATCAACCACAACAAATTTATTGGAGTTTACCTCCTTTATAATAAAAGGCTTTCAAGGTAATTTGCAGACGGATGTTGTTTACACCGATTTTAGTAAAGCGTTCGATTTTGTAAACCATTCCCTCCTAGCACAAAAGCTCGACCTTCTAGGGTTCCCGCCCAGTCTCCTGAGATGGATCTCTAGCTACCTTTGTTCTAGGTCTCAAAGAGTCCTTTTCAAAAACTCCCTGTCCTCACCAGTTATGGTGACTTCGGGTGTACCACAGGGCAGCCATCTAGGCCCCTTACTCTTTACACTCTTTATAAATGACCTGCCTTCTGTATTAACATACTCTCGAGTACTTATGTATGCGGATGATGTTAAGCTCTGTGTCCAGTATAAGGACATTTCTTTTCAATCCAGGTTGCAATCCGATCTCGATAGATTTCAGTCTTGGTGTTGTGCAAATTTATTAAACCTTAATGCTTCAAAATGTAAAGTAATGACTTTCCATCGCTCCAGCGCCTTTCTGGTTCCTTACACCCTTTGTGGTGGTTCTCTTGAGAGAATTACCCGGGTTGATGATCTTGGTGTTCTACTAGATCCCAAGTTAAAGTTTTCAGAACACATTTCTACCATGGTGAACAAGGCCATGGGCGTGCTTGGGTTTATAAAGAGGTGGTCAAAGGAATTTGACGACCCCTATATAACTAAGACTCTCTACACCTCTCTGGTTCGTCCGATTTTAGAATACGGCTCTTGTGTATGGTGCCCTCAGTACAACGTACACCAGGACCGTATAGAATCAGTTCAGAAAAACTTTTTACTTTTTGCTCTTCGAGGTCTCGGCTGGGATGCAGGTGTGAGACTACCGTCCTACTCTAATAGATTGCTTCTAATAAACCTTCCAACCTTAGCTAATCGTAGGAAAATGCTTGGAGTGATTTTTGTGCACAACTTGATTCAAGGGTGACATAGATAGCCCTGACCTGTTGAGCCGCATAAACTTCACGATTCCTATTAGAAGCACTAGGAACTATACACCCTTGTTTCTTCCGCTTTGTAGGTCGAGTTACTCCTTGCATGAACCATTTAGGGTCCTATGCTCGGATTATAATTCCCTCTATCATATTGTATCTACCACTAACTCCCTTCCTAGTCTTAAATTACAGATACTCTTATATCTTTCCCGTAACTATTAATTACTTCGCTTCTTTAGTTAGATTTGTTCTACTTTTCCTCGAACACTAGTCTAACACCTATCCTTCCTGCATGTCCGCGATCGGTTCGGTAAACGAGTCGCGCGTTATGCGGCAGCGCCCCTCGGTCGGTTGGGCGGGAGGTGGGCTGCGTTCTTGCCTGGGATCCGCGCGTAACAGCCATCGGCTGGTGTCGCTTGGGCCACTTGATGGTGCAGTCATTGCACATCAACGTCCTAAAGTATAGAGAAATGTCCATATGCAGAACGTGATAGATGTAGTTGAGATGCATAGATCTTCAGCGGATGTTGTTTTTAATTAAATATTTGTAGAATCCACTGAGGTTGCAAAAAGCGTTGATATTGAAATCACTGCGCCACGAATTATTCAAAAGCAAGCTACTAGATCAAATTCTCCATTTACATCAGTGCCAATTTATTACCAGAGAGCAATATATTTACCATAAATCGACTCTCTTATATGTGCGCTGAAGGAAAGATATGCAGAGCAAAATTACCCATCATTTTGTTTATCCGCTCTTTATCCCAGTAACATTGAAAAAAGTCAGAATTTTACCCAAAAATTAAAATGGACTTAGAAATTCTGCTAGCACTTCCCTGTACTATAGATATATATGTATACAGTAGAACGGTTATTCAGTACAAGAAGTGGCTAAGAACGACGACGACTGAATCACGCCTGCCTGGTAATTCATATACTCTAAACTAATAACAGTTATAAAATTTAATTATTTCTTCATAGGATTGTGTATGTTGGGTGCGCACAGGCGATTAGTAAAAGAGAAGATGAGGTATTCCAAGAAGATGTCTTGGAGCAGTTCGGGAAAAAACCAAGACGTCTTATAATTTAGAGTATTAAATTTACGGGAGAAAAAATCCTGGAGCCCCCTTCACTAAATCATGGGTACGAGTTTGCATATGTACCGTGAGGGTGCGCCGTCAATTGATGCTCGATTCGAATGGCACAAGCAAATGCTTCCAAATATAACGCTCAAGAATACGTATGCGTGTGACGTATGCCAATATTGCTTCCCGACTCTACTCCCGAATCAAACCCAAGCAATCAAATACAAAAAAAATTGCATGTGCATGACGCAGACGAGTAATGCTCGAGTCGAGTTTCGCTGTTAAGAGTTTTTTTTGTTATTGGACTGTTTTGTACTGTCCCACCTCTGTTATAGGGCATCATACATAATTGTTGTTTATTTTTTATTTCTTCCTAAGTGCAATTAGAAATATGTTTACTTTTAGTATTAAATATTTATTTTATAAATTGACCTTATATCGCCGCAGACATGGTATCAGCGAATGCTTATATGCTTATGCTTGTGGTAATGTCCCAGGTGTGTGTGGATAAGTTTTATATCCAAAGTAAATTCTTCTTAGTTCTACATGTCAGGTGTTCAGCAAAAAAATAGTAATTGAGCTAGTCTATTTTATATAAGGAAATTTAAGTAGTACTTTTATTTGTTTTCCAAAAGATGAAAATGTTGAGACCATTTTGACCATAATGAAGATTGGGCACCAAGACTTTCTTGTGACTGATCAAGTTATAATCCAGCATAGTTAAAGATCAACATCAATGTAAAATCAGATAATTAAAAAACCTTAATATTTTTTCATAAATGATACAGAATTTAATAAATATTTATTGTATATATGTATAACAAATTTCGTTAGGATTTTTTTAGCCATATACCGTGATAGCTAGAGTGGTTGTAAACACGGAATAACTTGTTTTCTATACTTTGACTATAAAATCTATTATTAAGACCATTAATTCGGTGGAATGGCTATGTAAAATTGTAACGACTATGTACATATATGTGCATATGTACATACATATGTCAAAGCTGTCATACAAAGAACTATATGTGCATTATATTTTTTTTTAATAGAAAAACGTACATAACCTGGTATTACAATTTTGTAGTAGTCTTTGAAAACTATGAATTAAATATACATATATATGTACATATGTACATATGAGTATTTTTTGTATTTCCTATTTTAATGTAAATAATGGTAAAGTAGCAATAACTTTAGTAGTCAATATGATTCCTTTGTTTATTATAACTGATTTAAGGGAGGATGGATTTATATGCGGCCAATTTCGCCCCATTGCCATTTTAAGTTTTCTAGCAATCACAAACTGTCTCTCGTTCATTAAATTTTTTGCAGAGAGGATACCACAGAAGTTCTTAATGCGATTCTTATGTGGTCTTGGTGCTGGCCAGTTCAATACATTTTTCTGTATTTTTCTGCCTGTAGGGAAGCTTTATGTCATCCGTACAGCGCGTACTGACGCATAGTCCTATCTTGTCCATAGTCTAGCAAACTATTAACTCAGTGTCGTTTATGTCAATATAAATTTCTCCATGCAGTCTGCTTGAGATGAAGCTTATAGGGTTCTTCTATCTGTAGCTGAACACAGTCCACGTGACCATAGCTCCACCGCCAATAATGCCACAGTATTTATGTGATTACACCACGTGCGCCCTGAAGGAACTGATTATTTTGTAAAATTTTGACTATTTGCTTTCTTGTTACCTGAAGACTCATACGATTCTTAATTTTGTCAGATATTATAGGAATGAACCCCATTAAGATGTATTGATACGCTTGAATCGGATATTGATTTTAGTCTTCTGCACCCTTAGTAGAGCTATACCTATTATACCTGGATTTTTAATATAACTCGACTTCATCCCTTCCTTTTCTAAAAGGCATTTTACCTAAACAATTGCAAAGAATTTAATATTTAAAATGTACCCAATTAAAGCAGGAAAAACGAAAAAAAGTCATGTATGAAATACAATATGCAATTTAACATACTAACATTCGCTCATTATAATCATTTATTGTTTATTAAACAAAATTATCATATAAAGGATTTACAAAATATGCTTTTATTTGTATTGTGGGATAGGGTCTCCAAAATGGGTAACATTCTCTAATTCATTCTAAAGTAAGGGGTGTAAGAGCTGGCTCTAGTGTGCTTTTTCTCTCTCTATGGCTCTAGAACAAAAACAAAGCGGTAAATCTACAACGAATTCTAAGAAGGTTTGCCGAAGAATCCATGGGTTTAAATTAAATTAAGCTTACTGACTTACTTTTTACTTCCTTACTTTTTTTAATAAACTTGTTTGGTTTTTAATATTTTTAAACATATTTTATCCTCGCACTGCTATTTCAGTGAACATCAGATTTCATGGGTAATTGTCTAAAGTATTGGAAAACAAGAAGATGGACTGCAAATGTAACTTCTTCAGGATTTAAACATTCCAGGCTTACTACAAAAGTATAATTTGCTCAATTTGGAAGACTAGAAATCATGGACCGTAAATAATGATTCTTTTTTTATACCCGGTACTCGAAGAGTATGGGGGTATATTAGATTTGTGGTGATAACGGATGTGGGTAACGCCCAGAAGGAAGTGTTTCCGACCCCATAAAGTATATATATTCTTCATCAGGATCAGTAGCAGAGTCGATATAGCCATGTCTATCTGTCCGTCCGTTCGTCCGTCCTCATTAGCGCCTATATCTCAGAGACTATTAAAGCTAGAGCAACCAAATTTTGTATCAAGTCTCCTGTGTTAGTACACTACTCCAAGTGTATTTCAATTTCGCCCCGCTCCCCTCCGCCCTCACAAAGGACGAAAGTCTGTGGCATACACAATTTTGAAGATACGAGAAAACTAAATACGCAGAATCATAGAGGATGACCATTTCTCTCAGAGAGTTGAATCTAAATCAGATCGGATTATTAATATAGCCACAATGAAGAAAACCATTTCAAAGTCATCGTTACCTCTCGCTCTCTCTCACACGCAACCCCGTCTGCTTTGCGCGTTCATCCAGATGAGCGCCTAGATCTCAGAGACTATAAAAGCTAGAGCAACCAAACTTTCTATCCAAGCTCCTGTGATATCACTTCAATAAAAATGTATTTTAAAATTTTTTCCACGCAAAAACGCATAGTCATGGAAAATAACCGTATCTACCAGATTGCCGAATCTGGACCAGGTCGAACTACTATTATAGCCAGAAAGAACAAATTAAATTTCAGTCGCTACGCAACGCCTGCCAAGCTCTTACTCATTCCCTCTGTCTTTGTCGCAAAAACTTCCACGTTTCGTATGTGTAGTTATACATGTACATTATGAAATGTAGAAGCATATGTATACAAAAATGGAAACATTTATAAAAATTCAAAAATGACTTCATTTTTTTATTTTAAATATTATTTTTTGCCCAAAATTTCATTCGTCTCTTTTGCGAACATATAATAAATTGCATAAATCGTAAGCTCATATATGTATGTATGTATGTATATACTGACTGAGTACCGAGTATAAAGTAGGCCTTTGCCGCGGCTCACAACGTTTCCCCTCGTTTTTTAATAAAAAAATCACCCTATTCTAATGGACGTAGAAATAAGTGAACCATACCAAAATCTTTAGCTTTGTGCAACTCTGCATTTCCGCCATGATTTTAAAAATTATTTTTCGATTTTCTTCGCCGATAATGATTAATTTTATGATAATCATAAGTAATCATTATTATATTCTAGTAGAAATATCTTAGCGATATGACGATATGATTTTTATGAACACAGCTGTAGATTTACTTCTTCAATCCGCCCCATTCTAAGAAGTGATTAGCAAAGTCATAAAATATAGCTATATAACAGATTTTGTAAAGATAGCTCTTAAACTGAAATAATAGTTTCGTAGAAACAGACGGACACATAGCTATCAGTTCTTCTTTCAGCTTAGCTGACAGAGTACGCACCTGCTGGCTGATTCTGTCTGAAAAAAGATGAAAGCTTTCAGCACTGCTTTCAGCTACAGTGTACGCGTGGCCTAAAAATTGCTTTCACTCGAAGATTATTTCAGTTTTTGCATTTCTGAGCTCACGTACCCTTGACTTAAGCATTTTTAGAGTTAACACTTTTGAAGACGCTTGCCTTACAATTTCAGAACAACTGTTAATGTTTATATGCTTTAGATGCTAATTTTGTTTAAGATAGAATATACGAATATAATGAGCGGATATACATACATACATATATATAATACATAACTTCACATTGTAATAATGGTTAATAATGCTATTCAAGGTGCAAAGTGTGAAAACTAAAAAAATGTTATTTAGTACATAAAAGTAATAGTTCGTATTCACCTTATTTTAGGTAATATATTGATTACTTTATTGAATAATATATGAATCAAGTAATATTTGGATTGCAGATGTTAATCGAGTAATTGATAACTGCAAGGCAAGACAAATATGTTACTGCCACTCGGCGGATCACTGAAAACTAAACTTAAGTACCCTAAACATCCTAAAGGCAAGCCCTCCGCTGCCGGCCACGACGCCCGTCGCTACCCAGCAAAAGTGCTGACCCCGCGCCTCGTGTGTGGTGTCGGGACGACCGGCGGTCGCGCCGTTCGCGATGACGAAAACTATTTATTTTTATTTTTTTGACAATAATGCAGAGTTTGCCCAATCCAATGGCTAGTTCAGTTAACTCTTGTTAACTACTTCCTCCTTCAAAATGACTGTCCTCGGTAAAGCCCATGTTCTTCAGAATGCTAAGCTACAACCGTTTGACCAAAACTTCATATGCCGAATTTCGCCGATAAATTCCGTTAACCGACGTGTAACTGTTTTTTTTTCTACAAAAATACCAAAAATCTGTCTGTAACAGTTTTTAACGGTAAAATGGCATTTAGGATGGTGCTAAACGGCATATGAAGTTTTGGTCAAACGGCTGCAGCTTGGCCGTTTATCCATCGATTTGTGATACCTTAAACGACGCCTAATTAATGGGTCTATCTAAAACCAAAAATGTAGGCATTTAAATATTTTTTTTCGACTTTTCCTGAGTTTTCTCAGTAAGTTTATGAAATTTGAAAGCTTAATATCTTCCAGACGTTAATTTGCAGCTACAAAGTGTCTGGGTCGGATTTATAGCTGCATTTATCAGCAAAACTGCAAAGTTGTAGGAAATACAACTAGTTGTAGGAAACTTAAGTTATGTAAAAAATAGAAGCATTACCTATAAAAAAAAATACATTTTTTTAAAATTGTTAAAAAAAAACTCAACCTGGAAAAAAAAGTTTAAATCTCCAAATCTATCAAAAAAGTCCTTTTAGGCGACAGCGGAAAAAAAAAGTTGAATTTTGTCGAGTAGTGTTATTGATGGGGGCCCCATACACAACGAGACGGCGATGACTTTGTTGCCACATCCTGCTATGATATTCTTGGGTAACCGGATCGCTATTCTTTTCTGCGTGACTGGAAAGATAGTTGTTATTTTTTTTAAATTAACTGAGGTCTAGTTATTTTGATTACAAAAATGATGAATTCCTTATGAGCTAGTGCCCTCACATTGGCAGCGCCCTATAGTTGGGTTACGCTGATATCTGTGGAACCTTTCTTCTTAATCGCCTCTGAGTCATCACTATCGATGATAGCTGGATTTACAATATTTACTTTATCCAAGGTGGTGGTGATCATTAGAGTTTACAATTCGAGCGTCAAGATTCTGTTTCTGGATAAAAGTTTCTCATAAAGGTGGGAAGTACTGATTTTTTCCTTTCTCCGTCCGTCCGTCAATTATGGGGATATAGTCTGCATGTGAGTAGTCTGTCAGTTTTGAGTCGGTCAAAGTTGTTATTGTTACGATGATTGTTACGATGCAGAGATATCTATTGGAGGACCTATAAGAAATTTATATTATTTTATTATATTTTATATATTTATTATATTTATTTATTTATTTATTATATTATATATATTATTTATTATTATATTTTTACTATAAATTGTCCTTGTGGACCTGAATTTAATGCTACAAAACTCTGTTTCCTAAACATAATTCCTTATCTACCTCAAACTGTCGTTGTGGGCCACCCTCCCTGTAATAAGAACGGTGGTTCCTAGATCTGCTTCTACCCATTGCTCAGGAGGGGAGTTAGCTTATTTCCTAACCTTCTGTTGGTTTTTACTAGGACCTGTTCTCCTACATCAAAGGTCCTATTTTGTCTGGTTGGGTTATTCCTATCAAGTTTTTCCTGTTGGGCCTTTGCCTTTGCCAGTTTCAACATTATCTTTTCCCCAAGGGCGAAACTTGCGTGGAACACATCCATGGGTGTCTTTTGGTGACGGAGTGGATGGTTCGGTTGTATTCGATGGTCGCTAGAATGACTAACAAGGTGCTCTACTTGTCAGTTTAATGTGCTGTGCAACGGTGGGGCATTTGCTACATCGATGTTGAATTGGTTTTTCAATAAGGACCGAATAGAGTCAGAATTGAAGGCTGCCTTATTGTCACAGTAGATAGTTTTAATAGCTGGGTAGATGTTTACCAATTGCAAAATTGGTATTTTAATGTCTGTTATTGTGCGCCAAGCAACTTGTTGCGCTATTGCAAATTTTGAAAATTTGTCAATAGCGGTAAGGAAGTGTTTCCCTGCGGTGAAAAATTTGTCGATGTGAACCAACGCTACATGATTCTCCCTGCCTGGTTTGTTTAAGAATCTCGCGCCCCACTGATCAATTCTCGCTTTCCAACGTTTTATCTTGGAATTGGGGTTTCTATCCGAAACTGCGACAGGCTGATGGTTTGTGTAGATGTCAGTGAAGAAGCCAATCTATGGTCACTAGTTCTCTCGGATTGGTTGCATAGTTGACACCCTCATGTTTGCGTCGTGGAGGCTGCTGAGCAGGATGTCAATGTCTCCGACATGATCCGCCTTACGCCTTGAAAATACGATGACATCATCAACGTACACACATAATATATCTTACCGATATACTCTCGCAATACGTCGTTAATGGCCCGTTGAAAAATGCTAGATGCATTCCTGAGGCCAAATGGCAAACGGCAAAATTGATGCTTACCTCTGTTTACCGATAATGACATATTTTCACGATCGCGTTCAGCTATTGTGATTTGGTGGTACTATGCCTTTAGGTCAAGGGTAGTGAACAACGTTGCTTTCCCCAGATTTGAAAGTATCATGGAGATACAAGGCATCGGGTATTTGTCTGTTATGGTTTTTGAGTTAAGCTTGCGGAAGTCTAGGACTAGCCATTTCTCGCTTGATCCCCAATCGTCAGTGCCTTTTTCCGAAAACCAATATGGGATTGTTGAACGCAGACCTCGATAACCGAATTTTTTTGGTTCCGCAATAGCCGTTGACGAAATCAGTGGCGCCTACAGGGAAAAGGTATATCTTTGAGTAGATCGACTCCTCATACTCGGTCCTAATTGTGACTACTATCGCCGTATTAAAGGGTAGCATTTCAGTTGGGTCTGAAAATGCCTTTATACGGTTGGGCATCATTCTCCGAAATTCGTCCCTTACTGTAGGCGGAACTTCGATGTCGTCCACTTTCGTTCGTTCCTCCTCTTCCTCGTCTCTACAGCTTCGGCAAAAATCGTTGTATGGGGCGCCCAGTCTGTTAGCGTGGGTACCTATTAGCCAGTGTCCCGTTAGGGAACGTATGACTGCGCTGCACCTTCGTCTGCCGAGCTTGCATAGCTCAGAGGTGCGCTTCCTATCTATGGTTGGCCATGTTTGCCGAGTTATTCGACAACTTGGTACTGATTGCCACTTGTTGTCTATTAGTCGCTTATATTGCTCCTTTATTATGAGCCTACATGTGGCCATCGGCATACGAGTATCCTCCTTGTCTTGGAGAAGGGGGATTGTAGTGCCAAGTCTGGCCAGCTCGTCTGCAATACAGTTGCCTTCGATGTCCCGGTGGCCAGGACCCATATAAGGCTGATAGCAAATTGCTGAGCCATCTCGAGAAGAGATTTGCGGCAGTCTGCAACGGTGGCCGAGTTTGCGGAGATCGCATTAAGCGATTTGATCTCTGCTTGGCTGTCACTATATAGATTTACACGAGCTACGATGGCGGTGACTTCTTGAAGGCAGTTCAGTGCTTCCTCGATTGCAATGACCTCCGCTTGGAAGACGCTACAGTGATTAGGGGCCTTAAGGAGTGCCTTATGTTTAGCTGTTCGGAGTGGACTCCTCCTCCGACTCTATTGTCCAGTTTTGATCCATCTGTAAAGATGTTTATGGCCCCTTCTGGGCCTGGGAGTCCCTCTATCCATTCGTCTCTGTGATGGATGATTACATTGAAAGTGTCTGCGTATTTCCTTGGGAAACACTAGTCCGTTTTAATGGGGACGGTACTGCTGTTTAATATTGAAGAGTGACCTGTGTGCTGTGGTGCTCATTGGTCGGAGTCTCTCAAACGTATTGCTGTCAGCTCTTTTCCTGCGAGAGCAAGGCTCTGGAGGCATAGAATGGCATCAAGCACATCATTTGGAGTAGTGCGAAGAGTTCCACTGATGTCTAGGGCGGTAGTTTGTATAACTTTATCAAGTTGTTTAGTGATCGTCTTTTTGATAAGGCTGGCCATCACACTGTAACTCCGTATAGTATTATTGGTCTAACAATTGCTAGATATATCCATTGGACTATGCTCAATTTTAAGGTAATAGCTTTTTTGCATGTGTAGGGCTTTCGTGGCCTTCTTCACTCTGTCTTTGATATTTAGGTTCCAATTTAGCTTCTTGTAAATTACTAACTCTAAGTAACTGGCACTGTCGCTGAAGTAGAGCCTGAATCCGTTTAATATTGGGAGGTTGAGAGGCGGAATCTTGTATTTATTTGTAAATAGCACAAGTTCCGTGTTGGATCGATTAACTTCAAGACCTGGCGATTCTGTCCATCTTGACAGTCTCGCGAGCTTTGTGGTCATTAAATCGCAGAGTGTTTGAGAGTATTTTCCTGAAAAGATAATTGCCACGTCGTCCGCGTATGCCACGACTTTACAGCCAAGCGTACGGTGTTCTCCCCACTACTAGTATCTTCTTAAAGATACATTGCAGCCAGTTGATGGCCGTGTCTCCAGCCTTTTGTAATTGGGACGGAATGATCTGGTCCGGACCAGGGGATTTGAACGTTTATGTTCCGTTTTGAGAAGATATGCTCCATCGAGGTGACCGAACCCCCACTAGGGAAGTGAGTCATTGATGAAGCACCCTGGAAAATGAGTGTCGAGTAGAATGTGTAGGGACTCCTCACTGGAGTTAGTCCATGTACCATCACTTCTCTTTAGGTATCCCACCGAGGGGGCCGTTTTGGAGAGGATCTTGCGCAGTCTTGCAGCCTCCGACGTTTCCTCAATTTCAGAACAAAATTTTTGACATGAGGCCCTTTTTGCCTGTCTAATTTCTTTTTTGTTTAGGGCCAGACCATTTTTGTAATCTGCCCAGTGTTCTTCCTCGTTAGCGCTTTTGGCCCTGTTAAAGACAGTCCTGCAGCTTTTCCGAGGATGTCTATATGTTTTGACCACCAGGGGTGTTTCTTTTTCCCCTTGTGTTGGTTTAATGGGCATGCTGCCGTGAATGCCGTGTTGCATGCTTTAGTGAACCTGTCCACTAGACGATTTAGGTCGTCCTCTGTGTTCAGGCAAATTGGTGCCTTGGAGGGAAGTAGTCCCTCCATTTCTGTGACATATTTTTCCCAGTCGGCTTTCCTAGGGTTAACAAAGACATTGGGTTTTGGGCTCTCGAGAGATACTATAGTCTCGATGTACCTGTGGTCCGAAAAGGAATGGTCCCCAAGAACTTTCCAGTTCTTTACTATGTCTGACAGTTTGTGAGACACTAATGTTAGGTCAATTACCTCTTGTCTATTCTTAATTATAAACGTTGGATCATTGCCCCGATTGCAGATAAGAAGATTAGAGTTTAGGATGAAGCTGAATAATGACTCACCCCTTACATTTGTATCCAAACACCCCCATTGGGTGTGGTGGGCGTTGGCTTCGATCTCCGAGGCAACGTCCTGGGTTGTCGACAGGACGTGCCTCGGCCGCTGCATCCGACTTGTACACCTTGATGCTCACCGCACTGAAGCCAAAGTTTAGCTCTCCTTTTTTAGCCTCAATTGGGGCTAATGACTCCTTGTTGAGAACGAGCACCGCCTGGTTCATAGGACCTTGTGTCGCCTCAACCTTGACTACCCTCCAATCGGAAGTGGGTAGCCCCGGGTTGCACCGCTGCAGCATTTTCAGGATGCGATCCGGCTCCTTTATGGTGGCGGGCACCCAAACTCTCACTCTAGGCCTACTGGGCACCTCGCTCCAGTGGACTGCGACGAGCTTCGCCCCTGGGTATACCTCTCCGACTTGCGCTACCGCTGCTTTATAGAGCTGGACGGAGCGCCCGTCTTCGCAGGCTATGATTTTGATACAACCCTGGTATCACCCCATGTCTTTACAGACTGGAAGGGGGCCGGGTTGCTTGTCCAGTAGATCGAAGCGGTCGGCCAGTGCCGCTTCCACCCACTTCCACTGGTTCCTGGGGATCTTGGAGTCCACGCAGCGTTTATCCAGGACGCCGATCAGCGTCCTCTCGTTGGCGATCTGCGCGAACGACACGTTCGGCAGCACTCTGGAGCGCTTCAGAGCCGGTCCAGGAGTCTCCTGTGAGCGCTGCCTTTTCGGTTGCGGGGCTGTCGTCTTCGGCGGGGCAATCCTCTTCGGTGCCGCTTTGCCGAAGTTGGGCAGCACCTTTGATGCCCATTCGACCTTTTTCAGCCACTGGTTGGTCGGGCTGGACATCGTGCTCGCATTTTGTCGACGGAGTATGTTGCCAGCACTCCTCCTCTCGGCATAAGTGAAAACTTTGGCTTGGGCGCTAGTCGATGGCAACTCGCTCCCCGCCGCCTTACCAGCAGACAGATCAGCCAAAGGGTTGCAGAGCCACTCTACCAAGGTATCGGCTTTGGTCGACGATTTGCCACCCACCCCAGAACTGGGATGGGACCCTTTCAGGTTCGCCCTAGCGTCTTCCACCGCGCTGGTTTTACCAGCTATTTCGCGGGTCAGGCCAGGCCTTTGGGCCGATGTCTTTCCCTGTATGGGATTGCTCCCAATTGGCAGTTGGGGAGCGCCAGACTCATTTTTGTTTTTTGTTTTATTTAAATTGTTCTCCATAATAAATCCCACGATTTGCAAAAAAAGGGGCGGTCTGTCCGGGCAGAGATTTACGTTGCCCGGATAACTCATCATTAGAACAGGGGGCTGCCAAATCCCTGAGCTCTCCGTTAAGGACTGGGCTAGATTTTACACCGAGCCGCCAGCCCGGTCAGCCTGACTCTCGGCACGGGTCGAATAACACACTTAGTCCGGCCCGGTGTGAGATGAGTGAGGGTGAGGGTTGTGTGAGCTACTTAAACGAGGCGGCACCACAAGCGCATCGTCAGTGTTGCTACTTCGCGAACACCCGCTGGCTGTCCGGGACTGCTTATTTCGGTGCTTTCCCTAGGGATGATCGCATTTTCGCAGCTGGCCTACCTTCAAAGGTAGGTCATTCGCTATCCGCAATCTGCGACCCGTCCGGTGGCCTCAGCTAGGCCCCCTCTGAGCCATCTCACATGCTCATCAGACCAGAATGCAGTCAGCGTAAAAAACGCAAGATGAAAAACTGAAAAATTTCCCAAAGATGTGTTTTAGCGATTTTATGTAGTTTTTCGCGTCCCCAGTATCTATTAAGATCAATCTTCCTGAATTCGATCCCTGCTTTTTTTTAAAGTTAGTTAATTGAAAAAATTTAGGAGAAGATGGGTCAACATCCATAATCTCCACCCTATCTTGGCCACGGTGACCATTTTTTTAGTTGTTGGCCTTGTTTATTCCTGTAGAGTGGGTTTTTTTTATTGCTTTCTATAGTGATCGGGCTTGTCCTGTTTGTATCTGTTGCGGTTCTGGCCCTTGCGTAATTTGCCGCAAAGTCGTGCCTATCGTGGTTGGCCGGAATTTCTTGCGCCATGGCCAGAGCTGATGGCAAGTCTTTAGGCTGCGCCGCAACCAGTATGTCAGTGACGCCTCTTCTTCGGTCTGATATGAAGACACGGAGTATGTACTTTTCATTAATATATTGCGCTTGCGCGGCATCTTGTGACATGATCGTCTTGTTTGTGAGAAGTGTGAGTTTCTTCTCAACCTCTTCATAGAACTGTATGATGGACATGCCACCCTGCCGAAGCGTGGGAAGCAGTTTTTCACATATACAGTGGACGTTTGTCTGCATATGTAAAATCGAGGCGATTGATGATTGTCTCAAAGTTCAACACTGCTTTTGCTACCTAGCGGTAGGATGTCTATTGCTCCCGGCTGCTCCTGGACCCCATGCAACTTCGGCAGTGTTTTTACCGCATCCAGATCCTCATCGCAAGGTACATAAATGTATCTCGATTTAAAGTTATTGGCTCGTAGGTCTTGGCCTCGTGGCGGCCATTGGTTTCTCCACCATAGATTTATGTTAAGGAGTATATGTTCATTTTGAATCAGTAGTAATGACTTTGCTTTTGAAAATGTACAACCTGAATTCTTACAAGTATACTACATGGGCAATATATAGAAGAAACTTGATTGGCATCAAGAGATCAACACAGCAATGAAGAGAACAATTCTTTAAGATCTACAGAAATTGACTATTTTGCCGACTACATATGTATGCGGTCGCAAAATAAGAGTTCTTCACTGAGACTTTGAGCAAAAAGTCTGAGAGCAACCGATTGCATTGTTCGTACAAAAATTGTGCTCGCGCTCAACCGACGAGAAGTTTTTTCCGGTCTCTTTTGCTCCGCTCATTCCAGGACCGTTTTCCCTCTAACGACGATCCAAACAGTCTTTTGCGAATGTATGTATGTGTGTATGTGAAATCTCGAAGGTTCTACGCGTCACTTTGCTTCGTGAATTACTTAAGAAGACTACTTACTTACTAAACGAAGACATATTAAATGTATGTATTATATTATTATATGAAATGTAATGCTGAAATCGCCACACTTCAGTACGCTGGCACTGGTAGTATTGGCCACACAAAACCTAAACTATTTATTAAACCTATTATTTTTTATTTATTAGTTGTTAAGCTTAATTCAAAATAAATTAATTATAAAGAAACTATTCATTTTTTAATCAAAAAATTATATTGAAATATAAAAATTCATGTTTAAAATTTCAAGAAAATTTTGAGTGAGAATCGAATGTCACAATGTTACAAAACGTACCACTGCGCATCGAAAAGGAGACAAATTACACTAGTCGATACGACTTTTCCGCTGTCGCCCAAAATTACTTTTTCTGATAGATTTGGATGTTTAAAAATTTTTTAAGAATGTTTTTTTTCCAGATTTATATTTTGATTTTGAAAACTCAGGAAAATTCGAAAAAAAAATTAAATTAAAATTAAAATTAAATTAAATTAAATAAATTAAATTAATACATTTTTGTTTTTAGATAGACACATTAATTAGTCGTCTTTTAAGGTATAGTTTATAAGAATCGATGGATCAACGGCTAAGTTACAACCGTTTGACCAAACTTTCATATGCCGTATTTCGCCGATAGATTCCGTTAGCCGACGTGTAACTGTTTTTTTTTTGACAAAAAATACCAATTTTTTTAACAATTCTTAAAAAAAACAAAACCTG
Organism: Drosophila algonquin; assembly: GCA_035041765.1. Lineage (NCBI taxonomy): Eukaryota > Metazoa > Arthropoda > Insecta > Diptera > Drosophilidae > Drosophila > Drosophila algonquin. The sequence goes on along the minus strand of JAWNKY010000060.1, from coordinate 304,160 downwards.
GAAAAAAAACCGTAATTCTTTAAAAAAATTAAATCTCTAAATATATCAGAAAAAAGTCATTCTGTCGAGTAGAGTTATTGAAAAGACCGTTTGGGTTGACTTTTTCAGTCAATCGGTCTTGAAGTGAGTCTCTCTGTGCGAGCATCACTCGTATCACTCATTGTGCGATGTTCGGTAATAGAGCGTCTCCCGAACAGCTGAACGTAAAGCGCTCAACAGAAAACCGAAACGAAAAGAAACGAAGTCTGCTGCTCAGAGAGAGAACAAGGGTGGATATTTTTTTCGGTTGTTCTCGCGAGCAGAGCGTAAGTAAAACAAACGGTCAACAGTTATTTGCGAGCTATGGTACATGGAAAATCGCCTTCCATGGTCGACGGCAAATGTTTTAAAGATATCCACGAAAATGTACGGCGGAGAGCATTACTGACAATGACGTTTATCCACTGTATTTGCGTCGATCACCCGCTGATAACGGTAAAAAGATGACAACGAAAGTGAAAGGAAACGATTTCGTGGTGGACAATAGTCAGATCATTTTTGGTTTTCTCGTATCTTAAAAATTGTGAATGCCACAAATTTTCGGCCTTTGTACTCCTCGAGTACCGGTAATAAGTGTGCGTTGTGTGCATCGGCATTGCGGACATCGTCTTTAGATAGTTTTTTTGTCATAACGCCTACGGTCGATTTATTTTTGTTATTTATTGTTACAGTTGCTAACTGCATTACGGATAAGGTTTATTTATATAAATCTCCAACATTCATATAAACTACTAAAATTTAAGAATAAAAGTAGAAAACATAAAATACAAGTAATTAAAAGTTATATTTTTCATTTAATTTTTAGATATGATGGAAATGAAACAAAACATTGGTGTGGCGGATATGACTACAATGACAGAAATTGACGAAACCGGAATAAACCATAATCTTAGTCTTCGATACCGTAGTGACATAATTTATGTATCCTTTTTCAAGATAATACTAAGCACTAAAGGGGAAATTTTTTAAAATTTGGTTTTACTGTTCTTTCAAATGTAAGTATTTAAATTAAAATAGTGCTTTTTTATATTGGAATATGTAAATTATATATGCTTTAATTTGAAGTAATATTTCAGGGGATACGGAGTGGTAGAGGGTATTTAATTATAACACATAACTCTAAATGGATCATGTATAGTGTAGTTTGAAGCAGACTATGGGAAAAAAATGAATGGAGGGAAAAAATATGCATCAACAGCATCGGACAGGCGACTTATCCTACGAATTCCCCCTCAAATTCCCACCTTTCTGCTCGTGTGGTAGTGTGGGTTCGATGTAAATGCTAGTGTGGCCACGGAAAAACGAATTATTCGAAGCGCCAAACACTTGATGGGATTGAAAATACATATATAAAAAACCACCTCTCAATGATGCTCGTAAGGAAGCACGACTTCGATTTGCCCGAGAACACGACGTTGAACAAGGAGTGCACGACAGTGTTCTGCTCTGACGAAAAGAAATTCAACTTCGATGGATCGCTATAATTACTACTTCCATGATATGAGAAAAGGAGAATGTTTTTTAAGTCATGATCACACTTGTGTAGGTGCAGTAATAGGGAGTAGTGGGGAGCCAGAGGGCTCGGCAAAATTTTGAAATACACTTGTAGTAGTGTGATAACACAGGAGACTTGATACGAATTTTGGTTGCTCTAGCTTTTATAGTGTTTAAGCTAGGCGCTAATGAAGACGGACGGACAGACAGACATGGGTATATCGACTTGGCTATTGTTGCTGATCAAGAATTTATATATTTTATGGGCTCGGCAACGCTTCCTTCTGGGCGTTACACACATCCACTATCACCACAAATCTAATATACTCTTACGCTCTTCGAGTACCGGGTATGAAAAGTCAAACCTATTCAGTAGAGCGTCACTTAATATTTACAAAATATTTAATATGTCGCTTTGCATCGCTGTTCGCAAATGTTTACATTTGTTTTTTACATCTGTTTTCTCTTCTTTTACATACACATCATTACATATCTGCATCTGCTCGTAGAACGGTGTGTGAGATAGAGGGAGAATGAGTAGTCGCGTGGAAGGCGTTGTGTAGCCACTAATTAATTTTTTCCTTCTGGCTATAATAATGAGCCGATGTGAAACACACTTGTATTGGAGTGATATAACAGGAGCTCGGATATAAATTTTTGTCGCTCTAGTGAAACTGTAATAATAGTTTCGTAGAAACAGACGGACACATAGCTATCAGTTTTTCTTTCAGCACAGCCGACAGTGTACGCAATTATCCATTTTTAATATAAAAGCTTAATAGTTCCCCGGCGGTAAGGTGAAGCTACAAAGTGCATGGGTCCAATTTAAAAATTGATTTATCAGCTTATCAGAATTACAGTGTGAAAAACGATGAAAAATTGAAGGTGTTTAGAAGAAACTGAGCGACGCACAGCATATACCTTCTTCAAACTAGCCTTATTGCGTAAAATTCCAGATGGCACAACCCCTTTAAAGCAAGCCGATATGAGGCTCCAATCACTAAGCTAGGATCTAATGCCGATATTAATGGGAGCCTCACTATATATTTCTCATCTGCAAACCTTTTGTGTTTGTAGGGGAAATGCTCCTCACACCATGGCTCTTGACGCGACAACCCTCTAGATTCCTGCCAAAACTGATCATACTGAGCACATTGTGCGGTTCGGAGCGGTTTAACTTTAAGATTGATTTAGCTAACGCACTGGTATATAAAATAAATGTAGTTGTATACATATATTTGTTAAAGCAAGTCAAAGTTGAAAAATAACTTAAAAGTGAAGTCCATATATACATACATGTATCCACATACATCTATAGGTTAGGCTAGGTAGAACTGGCTGCTGTCACCTTTATGTCGGTTTTGGCCCGTTGTGGTACCGCTTGGGACCTCCCCTTGTTTGCATTGTGAGACGTGGGGCAAGTCCAAGTATTGTAGCCTTCTTCTGATGAGAGCTAGACAGGAGCAGAACTTCTACTTCTTTTCTTCTTTATTTTATATTTTATTTGTCAACATAGTCTCCTTCTAAGTCAACTCACTTCATCCAGCGACACTCCCACCACTTCAGCCCCTCCAAAAAACAATCGGCGTCGCGCTCCTCAAAATGGCTTTTTACAAGAGTTATAGCCTCCTCATTTGGCTAACATTTCTGTCCGCCAAGCGCAACTTTAAGCTAAGTTAATAAAAATAAGTCACTTGGAGCTAGATCTGAAACGTAAGGAGCGTGGTAGAGCAATTCAAAACGTAAATCATGGATTTTTTCAATTGCAACTGGTGATGTATGCGAAGGTGCATTATCCTGGTGAAACAAAATTTTTTCTTCTGCAAGTGGGTCCGTTTATCCGCAATTTCCTTTATAAGCTTTTCTAAAAGCGATGCGTAGTAGACTCCCATGATCGTTTCATTTTCCCAGATAATCGGTATGTATAACTCCACGACTATCCCAAAAAACTGGTGCCATCACTTTTCCAGATGAAATAACAGTTTCCACTTTTTTTGGTGGCGGATAACCCTTTGCAATCCACTGTTTTGATTTGGGATTTTTTCTGACGCATAGTTGTGCATCTATGTTTCATCCACAGTTATGAGTCGGCTCCAAAACTCTGATTTACTACTCGTAAACATCGCCAAGAGAGACTTGCAACAGTTCATTCGAACACGATTTTGATCTAATGTGAGCAAACGCGGCACCCAACGCGCCGAGAGCTTTTACATTTCCACTTCGTTGTTCAAAATATAGCAAACGTTGTCTTTAGTCTTACTTTGACTTTTGCGATGTTTTCGTCAGTGGTTGCAGTTTTTGGGCGTCCCGGACTGTCTCAACTTCTAAGATGGTACGTCCACGCTTGAATTCAGCAGCCCAGAACTTTACAGTTGGAAATGTTGGGGAAGAGTCCCCATACATAGCGTCAATCGTAGTTTTGATTTGTGTAGGCGTATTTCCCTTCAAAAACAAATATCTTATGAATGCACGATATTTAACTTTTTGAGTTTTTAAAAGAGCACTGACCCCGTCTTAGTTATTCGATTGTTCAAGGATAGGTCGTTTTCATTGTCAGGCTGGAATCTTTTTCGGACCGCCCTAGTATATTCGGCCAAGTTGGCCGAGTTATTCGACATCGTGGCACATATCGGCTGTTAGTCCCTTATGATGGACATAGTCCCTTATGGCCATTGAAATGCGAGTATCCTCCTTGTTTTGGAGAAGGCGGATTCTATACAGTTGCCCTCAATGTCTCAGTGGGCCGGGACCCATATTAGGCTAAACCATCTCGTGAATAGATTCGTGGCAGTCTGCCAGCGCAGCTTGTCTTTGATCTGGACCGATTGGCTGCAAATTTCAACCGCTTCATGGAGCTCACTGAAGATCCCGTTCAATATAATGAGGAAGAGGAATTTGTCGACCAGAATATGAGGGAAAGTTCTTTAGCGCCCATGCCATTTTCACTGGAGCCATAAGTGAGCCGAGCAGTCACGATAATGGTCACGACACTTCAAATATATTGCTAGTGAGTACTGTGGAACGTCTATTTGAGAGACAAAACAACTTCCGGAGAAGATTCGGGATTCAGCGGGACACACAGAGCTGCATTTTGAGAAAATACGCATTCCTACGTTTTCTGGAAGGTACGAGGATTGGTGTCAGTTTAGTAAATTGTTCCTAGGCTCAGTTGACAAGAAGAGCCGTCTTTCCAAATGTCAAAAATCGCTGATTTGAAAGCGTATATAGATGGTGAAGCTTTGTCTCTGATCAAAAATATTCCCATTACTGATAATAATTACGAGGACGCATGGGAGAGGCTCAAATACTGTTAGAACAAAAAATCAAAAATTCAAAAGGCTCAAGCATAATCGAGTTGCGTAAAATAGTCGACACTGCAGACGAGAGTATTCGCTGTCTACACGAGCTGAAGTGCGACAACCGCGATGTGTGGCTGATCTATATCTTGTTATCAAAACTAAACTCTGAATGCAAGGAAGCTTGGGCTACATCCGGTGATTCGTGCAAGGAAAATGTGACCATAAATGACCACTTTGTCTTTCTTTTCGCGCAGTTGATGCGCTTGAGTATTGTCAAGACTCAAACTTTGTTAATGATACTCCCACTGTGCTGAATAGACGTCGTGCAGTTTCTCATCAGGTTGACGTGCCAACTACGTCTGTTCGTGATTGCGTATATTGTCACGGGCCACACAGTCTCTACGCGTGCATTCAATTTAAAGCTCTAAACGTTGTGGATCGTCTCACGTTTGCAATGGAGGGTAATTTGTACTTCAATTGCCTGAGTCGATCTCATCAAGTTAAGGATAATTCCACAAATAATTCTGTGCAAGTCGAGGCACCACACACATGTCCATCCAGAGGAGACAGGCACCACTCCGAGTGCTGCCGTCAGTACATCTGCTGACCCAAATCTACACTCTCCCATACATTCTGCTGATGCTGATCCTGCCGTGGTCAGCCATCATACATGAGAGAGAGGATTCATGGTCATATTGCCAACGATTCTAGCCACTATAGTCGACGCCTGGCGCAACGAGACAAGCTGCAGGATACTACTGGTTACTGGTTCAACTATAACGATGGTCGCCGAGTCGTTTATTCAACGGACCGGATTGCCGAGCACGCATGTTCGTATACCGGTTACTGGAGGTCGCACCACGTTCCCCCTGCTCTCCAGCACAAGCGCTGCATCAGTGGCGGTAACAGGTCTGATTATACATACTTTAACCTCCTCGATTCCAGCCCAGCGGATCGAGTCGAACACTCCCATGTGGGTACAGATTTGTGACCTACTCTTAGCGGACCCTACATTTGGGAAACCAGGCGAAATCGACGTGATTTTTTGAGCTGATCAACTTTGGTACAGCAGCAGTACAACAGCATATACTCTGGACAACGCAAATAGTTTGCTTTAGAATATCCTATTGCACTTCATACTAATTTTGGTTGGGTCATTACAGGCAGCTGCCATCCCTGCAGTGATGCTCACACCCACGCACTAGCACATCACGCTCACGAGAATCTGGATAGTTCGATCGTTCATGGACATGGAACGAGTTCAACCAAGTAACCCTACCATTAACGCTAGTGATCCCGCTGAGCAGCACTTCGTTCGCGCGATGGCATGTACATCGTCCAATATCCGTTCAAGGATTCTGCTCCGCCGATGGGGTTCACATTGCCACAAGCCCTACGCCGCTTTTCTTTTCTCAGGACACATGGAGTTGATTCCGTCTACCATAGACGAGGATCCCGCCAATTATAACTACTTAGCCCACCACGCAGTATTTAAACCAGATAGCACCACTACGCGATGCCGAGCTGTATTCGATGGATTCGAGAGCACACGCAGTACTAACGTATCGTCTGTCGAAGGGAGGGGAATGCTACACTCAATCATTACCGCCTGCTGCCCGTGACGTATGGTTTAGCTTGTTCACCGTTCTTGGCTGTTCGAATACTCAAGCAGATCGCTCAAGATCATGCCGATCTGTATTTGAATGCTGCTGCGGTGCTTGGAGGGGACGCGTACGTGGATGATGTTCCTACTGCTTGTGATAATATCGACGATCTCATTGCACTCATTGTTATTGAGTTATTGCATTGGACCATCGCATCGCATGATATTCTCAATTCCCTTTTGCTCGACTTCTTTTCGTGGAGTTGATTTAATAAAAATTCTAGTCGCAAAGAACCGCTCGCATATCGCTCGCAACACGAATTCAAAGAATCTTATCCATGAATGTAATTGACTCACCCAAATTGAAGAGCATTATGTTTTGGCTTAAAAATTTCAGAAAACGGTAATTTCATGTACGGTAATAGATCTAGAACTTCTTCCCTTAATCTGTTGTTTTCTCTTAAAATGTGCTCCTTTTTTCCTTAACGAATTCTATTTTTAATGGTCTACAAAATTTCACTGACTGAGTTTTTGCATTTAGCCACAGAACTCTTCCTTAAGAATCAACTAATTTAATTGGTATAAAAGAAGTGACGAATAGGTAAGGTTAGGTTAGGTGATAGCGGCTGCCATTCTCACTAGGATCCCAGCACACTTAGGCCGGTTTCGGCAAGTGTAGTACCGCGAGGAATCTCTCCTTTTTCCGCGTCGTGAGAGCTAATGTCAGCAGTTATCCCAGTCTGCGGCTCTTAAAAAGTTTTCTATCTTTCTGGGACATATTGTGGACATTTCCGAAATTTCTGCTTCAGCTTTGGCAAAAATCATTATGTGGGGCGCCCAGTTTATTTGCGTGGGTACCTACTAGCCAGTGTCCGGTGAGGGAACGTATGACTACGCTGCACCTTCGTCTGCCGAGCTTGCTTAGCTCAGAGGTGCGCTTTCTATCTATGGTTGGCTATGTTTGCCGAGTTATTCGACAACGTGGCTGATAGCAAATTGCTGAGCCATCTCGAGAAGCGATTTTCGGCAGTCTGCAACGGTGGCCGAGTTTGCGGAGATCGCATTAAGCGATTTGATCTATGCTTGGCTGTCACTATATAGATTTACACGAGCTACGATGGCGGTGACTTCTTGAAAGCATTTCAGTGCTTCCTCGATTGCAATGACCTCCGCTTGGAAGACGCTACAGTGATTAGGGGCCTTAAGGAGTGCCTTATGTTTAGCTGTTCGGAGTGGTCTCCTCCTCCGACTCTATTGTCCAGTTTTGATCCATCTGTAAAGATGTTTATGGCCCCTTCTGGGCCTGGGAGTCCCTCTATCCATTCGTCTCTGTGATGGATGGTTACATTGAAAGTGTCTGCGTATTTCCTTGGGAAACACTAGTCCGTTTTAATGGGGACGGTACTGCTGTTTAATATTGAAGATTGACCTGTGTGCTGTGGTGCTCATTGGTCGGAGTCTCTCAGACGTATTGCTGTCAGCTCTTTTCCTGCGAGAGCAAGGCTCTGGAGGCATAGAATGGCATCAAGCACATCATTCGGAGTAGTGCGAAGAGTTCCACTGATGTCTAGGGCGGTAGTTTGTTAAACTTTATCAAGTTGTTTAGTGATCGTCTTTTTGATAAGGCTGGCCATCACACTGTAACTCCGTAGAGTATTATTGGTCTAACTATTGCTAGATATATCCATTGGACTATGCTCAATTTTAAGGTAATAGCTTTTTTGCATGTGTAGGGCTTTCGTGGCCTTCTTCACTCTGTCTTTGATATTTAGGTTCCAATTTAGCTTCTTGTAAATTACTAACTCTAAGTAACTGGCACTGTCGCTGAAGTAGAGCCTGAATCCGTTTGTATATTGGGAGGTTGAGAGGCGGAATCTTGTATTTATTTGTAAATAGCACAAGTTCCATTTTTGAGGGATTAACTCCCAGTCCTCGCGATTCTGTCCAGCCTGACAGTCTCGCGAGCTTTGTGGTCATTAAGTCGCAGAGTGTTTAATAGTATTTTCCCGAGAAGATAATTCCAATGTCGTCCGCGTAAGCCACGACTTTGCAGCCCCCTCCCTTTCAAGACACATAGAATCTTGTTGGCTGCTGTGTTCCATAGAAGAGAGGACAGGACACCACCTTGCGGGGTGCCTCTATTGACATACCTTGACTGGGCGGACGATCCCTTCGATAATGTCACCGTCCTGCATGTGAGCAATTGATACACAAGCATCACCAAGTGACGGTCCACCCCCAGGTCAGTCAGCGCTTCCGTAATGGCACCCGGCACGACGTTACTCGAAGTAGCGGTCGGTCAGTGACGCTTCCAGCCACTTCCACTGGTTCCTGGGAATTTTAGAATCCTCGCTGCCTTTATTCAGCGTCCTCTCTCTGACAATCTGCGCAAATGAGATATTCGGCAACACTGTGGAGCGCTTTGGAACCGGTTCTGGAGTCTCCTCTGAGCGCTGCCTATTCCGTAGCGGGGGCTGCCGTCTTCAGCGGGGAACTTTCTTCGGTGCCTCTTTGCCGAAGTTGGACAGCACCTTTGTTGCCCACCCGACCTTTTTCAACAACTGGTCGGTCGGGTTGGACATTTGGCTTGCGTATTTGATCCCACGTTCGTAAAGAAGGGGCGGTCTGTCCAGGCAGAGATTCACGTTACCCGGATAAGGCATCGTTAGAACAGGGGGATTGTGTGAGCTACTTACACGAGGCGGCACCACAAGAAATATTATTTCTATTATTTAATATGGAAGAGTGACCTATGTAGGCTCTGAAGGCCTAAGATGGCAGTTAGCGCATTATTTGGAGCGGTGCCTGAAGCTTCACTAATGCAAAGGGCACAAGTTCGCTGAACTTCGCCCAGTTGTTTGGTGATCGTCCTTTTTGATAGAGCCGAGCACCTCACTGAAACTCGTTGGTGTAGTATTTGTCGAACTAGTAATTGTTCGGCCCCATTTTAAGCCGTTGGCCTTTTTGCATGTTTAGAGGGATGACGTGGCCTTCTCATTTCTTCAGGTTCAGGTTCCACTTGCCAATTATCAATCTTAAGTAACTGGCCCTACACCCTGGCCCTGGCACTGCTACTACCTCCATTTAGTAATAGGCTGTTGAGGAGTGGAATCTTGTACTTTCTTGAAAATCGAACTAGTTCCGGCTTCAATGGATTACCTCCCAGCTCTCGTGATTTTGTTCATTCTGACAGCCGCACCAGCTTGGCGGTCATTAGGGTGCAGAGTGCTTGAGAGTATTTTCCTGAGAAGATATTGGTAGCGGCGCACAGTGGGGCCTTTGCTCAAAAATCATAACTTCTAAACTAATGAAGCGATTTCAAAAATGTGAATAGCAATTAATAGAAAACTTCTCAAGCTTTAAAATTAATTTTCGTCAAGAGTGCCAGGTATCCGTGGTGGTTTAATATTTAAACTCAAAGTTAAAAAATATTTTCAAGCATTCAAATTAAAAACGTTTGTCAACGTTTCAGTCACGATTCAGTCAAAAGTTTAGCTGCTTTTGATGCGTATTCGCACCTTTTATCATTTCATTGCAGTTTATAACATATAGGATAACAGCCAACCTTTTAATGATCTCATGATTAAAGATGCAATTTTCTCATTTTCAAAAAATCTCCTCGAAACATTTCCATCATTTGTATTTCCGTATCCGTGCTTTGGGATACTTTTAAACCTAGCTTTTAAGAGAATTCCGCTTGTATAACTGTACTCCCTTTCTACACTGTATATCCTCACGAAGTGTATTGTCCGTTTTTGTTTCTCCTTGCCGAGGAAGTGTTTGGGCTAGCTTCAGATTAAAATCCATATACTTTATTCTGCAATGCAACGGAGAAATACCATATTCGTATCAGTTCTCCTCACCCTCAGTCGTCTAAACTGTGAAATTCTTTTTTAAATTTTTTTTTCAAATGGGACACCTTAAAGTTGAGGAGGGGTTTGTAATTTCATTTAAGACTCTTCCATTAGTCATTGTCAGGAAGAACTTAATCGAACTTAACCGTGAATGTTTTTTCACTCTTGGTTTGAAAAACAGTAGGTGTCAGTTGGCTAATTTGATTTTGTATGTCGCTTACAGTTGATTTAATCAATTCAGAGGACTCATTCGCATATTTCAAGAAAATAGGGCGACAATAATGATTCGATGATGGTCGAATATTTCTCCAATGTTCAGAAGTTTCAATCCTCAGGCGTAACGGAACTACAGAAGACATAAACATATTTTCATCAGAAATAGTTTCGTCATCTGTGTCTATAATTTGTTTGTATGCGCTTTGTCCAGACGATCCATCACATCCCCACTTATTGAGTTGAGTCAGATTTTCAGGAAGAAGATCAACCTCTCCATCAGGCAAACTTTCAACTAGACGCATATCAGTGTGATCCATTAAATCCTGGACGCAGCATTTCTCCTTAGTCAATCCCAAGTCCATAAATAGGGAAAACTCTTCTTTATCAGTTTACTTAATTTCTACTGAGTTTGGTGGCGTTGGAATATTTTCCTTAATCCTATTCACCCGTAAAGGACTGGCGATCTGCACAGCTTTCGTAGTGTTTTGCGGCCGTCCTCGGCTAGTCGATGGGTAAACTTCTTTCTCTTCTGAATATCCAAAAGTTGTATATCCCTCCAACCAATTTTCATGTTTTTTTATGAAAGTCGACATAGTTCTATGGACCAAGTGCCATTTTCGTTTTAAGTTAACGTGACTGAATTTAATTTGTGTCTTAAGGTTACTAGCGTTTTCGAGTACGCCAATCTCTTTAAGCAAGCAATGCCACTTCGAAATCATTTATATTTTCAAAAGCACAAAATTCTTCAATCATTGAATTTTTTTATCAATTTTTGCGCTTTTATATAAAAATGTCTCGAATTATATTGAAAAATACTATTTAATCGGAAAGTTTCTTATAGTGTTTCCTATTATGAAGTTAAGAAATAACTGTCGCCATCAAGTAAAATATTTTGCAGTATATACCATATATTTTGAGTAAGATAGGTAAGAAAGAAAATTTGGTATAACTCTTTTCCAAGAAAATATACATAATAAGTAAACGGTGAAATAAAAAATCTGTAATTTTGAAACTTTCCATCAACTAAAATTATATTTACCTGCCACCTCTGACCAAGCAGGCAATTGGAAATGCAACATTTCTTAAAGAGATATACAAAAAATAGTCAGGTAGTACTTATAATACAACAATTAGCAATGTTATCAATTAACAACACACACGCTACAGCCAAATTTGTATGCGCTCTTCTTCTTCCTTATACCTGCCGTGTGTTTTTAACGCGAGGTATCCCTAGTTTTTTGGCTTACGTTTCCAAAATGCAGAGTTTCGGCAATTTAGACTGTATCCATATGAAAGGTATATACTATAGCTATCACGCGTATGTGGTTCCGCATTGACTCTGTGATATTCTTTTTAGTTATATTCCACGAAAGTTCAAAAGTCCATTTGGTCATCTGCATATAGGAGATAGTCACATAGACATGCAGGCGTATCGCTTAGCCTTCTCTGATGAAAAAATGCATTGAGCGATCCGTGGCCAGTCAGCAGGAATCCAGAGCGCAGCGTGAAGTCCAATCTTCGCTCGCTGCAGACGAAGCTTGCGTTCCATCCCATTTGCATTGCCACTTGCACAACAGGTATTCGGCTAATCGCGTCAGCTTCTGCTCCAAGCGATGAAGCAACACCTCCATCAAGATGTTCCACATAATTGGACCACTTATAGAACCCTGCGGGAATCCTCTTGTCAACAGAACAGTGGCTACTCCATACCTGCTAATAATGCTCGCACTCCGACCAGAGAAAAAACTCCATCACAAGCTTGCTTCTCGGCATCCTAGCTCTAGGAGACGGTGTATTGCATTCCACTCAACGTTCTTGAAGGCCCTCTCCTAGACCGGCTGGCCGAAACTGTGCTCACGACGTGCTTTCAAGCATGCTCCATACAGCGTCCTTGTCGAAATCTAAACAACTCTGTCATCATCGTTCGATTCTCTTTGTAGCAATCGGACGTGTTTTTGTTTTGCGCTCCGCCTATCTGCCTTTTATCTTTTATAAACAGCCGGTGTTTTTTGAATATACCAATCTAAATAAACTTTAAATTACCTGCTTGATTAGAGCTTTTACGTAAGCGCGAGTGCATTCTCTTTAATTGTGTTTTTAGACATAATTTAATTATTTTCCTGTGTCGGTAGTCAATGTGTTTTGTTGTTTCCTTTCGTAAGTACACACAAAATCAAAATCTGCCGCTCTCTCCTAGTTGATCTATTGTTATATCATTCTCTTCCTATTACCCAAACCAACATAACTGTTCTTCCTCTCTCACTCTCAATACGTTCTGTGTAGTAGCGCCCTCTCTCTCTCTCTCTCTCTCTATCTCTCTCTCAACTGAAGCTGCAGTAACCGCTCTCCTCTCTTTCTTATTGCGCTTTATCGTTTATCTGGCACACTGGTCTGATATCTATTTGTTTTGAAATTTTATTTTTTTATTTTTTCATATATTTTATATTTTTTTATTTATTCTTTTTTTCTCATAATGGAATACACTGTTGTCTGTGCAAAGAAAACCTGCAAGAAGCAGATCACCCATGACCAGCCGAGTATCCCCTGCTGGCTCTGCGATAGCGTGGTGCACGCTAAATGCGCCGGGTTTTCCGGTCTCGTGGGTGATGCCATCTCCAAAAGAAATGGCCTGCATTACAGCTGTGAGGCATGCCGTCCGGTTGAGAAGAAGATGGCAGCATTTATGAGGCAGACCCGGCAGGGCTTCAGGGAGCTGACCGTGGGCTTCAAAGAGCAGTACGATCGGCTACTAGCCATGGAGTTTCAGTTTAGTGGTTTCAAACTACTCAAAGAGTCTCCTAGGCGCAAAAAGGTCATCCGCGGGATCTGCATGTGCCAACTTCCCCTCGGCCGGCCGATGCTGACAAGCTGACTCCGACCACCCCAATAGTGCAGCAGCTGATTTCGTTCGCTACTCCAAAGGCAACGACAGCTGCTGGTGATGAAAATTCGGTGGCCGAATTTATCGCGTCGGAGAGCATGCAGCCAAATCCGTCTTTAGCGTCCGTGTCCGTAATATCAAACTCATTAGCTGTCCTCGCAATTCCGACCCCACCAGTTAATATACGTCCCGGACTACCGGGTATTACGATCACAGGTGATAGGCCTGTGGTGCCAAGATTGGTGGGGATCCCAACAAAGAGACAAGTTTTTGTCTCGCGGCTAGCCCCTGATTTCACAATTAATGATATGACGGCTTATATCCAAATCCAAATAATTAGTTATTTACTTATTAATTAACAATTATCTGCTAATAATGCCATATAAATTAGGAAGAGAACTAAAGATAAAGTATAATAAAATTGAAACAAAAAATTAAAATTAAACTTACAGGTTAGCAGAGTTTAGGTGGTTGTAAATGCTAAATGCTATATGTTTAAGGGTTAGTTAAGGGGATATGATATGGTAAAGGGTATTATAATTATAGCATAAAACCCTGAAAGGTTCATGCTGGGCATAGTTTGACCTAAATAAGGGTAATCTGATAGGTCTAAAAGAACGAGTAGAACGAGAGGGAACCGTAAAGTCAATCTGACTCAAGAGAGTTCGGGAGTCCACCATCCCGAGAAGGAGCTTGTGCACGAACATTACCCCATTGCATATTCTGCGATGGTGTAACGAAGGTAGGTCAATAAGTTTTAGCCTAGATCGGTAAGGTGGCAGTATTCCACCAGAGTCCCAGTGTAAATTACGAAGAGCGAAAATTAAAAATTGTTTCTGAACTGATTCGAGAATAGCTTGCTGCTCCTTATACTGTGGGCTCCACACACAGGAACAATACTCCAATATCGGGCGCACTAACGAAATGTACAATTTTTTGGTCACATAGGGGTCGTCAAACTCCTTGGACCAACGCTTGATGAATGCTAGAACACCCTTAGCTTTATTGGCTGCTCAGCTATATGACTATTAAAACACAGTTTTTGATCAAATAATACACCAAGATCATTTGAACTCGAAATTCGATCCAATACATGATTACCAAGAGAAAAAGATACAAAATGTGTAGCACGAAGGTAGAATGTCATAAGCTAGCATTTCGAGAGGTTCAAAAATATAAGATTTCTTGAGCACCACAATAGCAATTCGTTTAGATCCAGCTAAAGGTGTGTGCAAGTACCAGTCGGAGTAGGGCAGACAGATTTTAACGTCATCTGCATACATTAATGTATGTGAGAATGTTGGGGTAGGCTTAGTACCCCTACTTGGGGTATGTCGTTCACAAATAAAATGAAGAGGAGCGGACCCAAATGACTACCTTGTGGCACACCAGATGTAACATTAACGATCTCTGATAAAAGATTAGTAAATAAGACCCGTTGTGTACGATTAGAAAGATACGACGAAATCCAACTTAGAAGATTACTAGGGAAACCTAATAAGGACAGCTTCTGAATTAATAGAGTATGGTTAACCGAATCAAATGCCTTGCTAAAATCCGTAAAAATAACATCAGTTTGCAAACCGCTCTGAAATCCACGATTGATTATGGAGGAAAACTCGAGCAGATTGGTAGTTGATAGTTGGTAGTTGGTTGACCGATGTTTAAAAAAACCATGTTGTGAAGGAGATATCAAGCTAGAACAAAGATGTTGCAATTGCCGGGTAACCAGGAACTCAAGGAGCTAAGGAATGGCAGAGAGCTTTGCAATGCCTCGGTAATTTTCTATGTTGGATCTGGAGCCCTTCTTGTGAAGCGGAATTATGTAGGACTCATTCCAAATTACGGGGAGACAAGACTGTTCCAAGGATAGAATGAAAAGAACGGTTAAGGGTTGGCATAGGGACACAATGTTTAAAAAATGCAACTAGGCACTCTATCAGGACCCGCAGAAAATGAAATTTTCAAAGACTTCAAGCCATCAAGCACAACGCTTTCCTCAAAATATGGTTGAAAAATGCTATTAGAGTGAGGCAAATGGTAGGGATACGGAGTTGATGCGTTATAAATATGAGAGGAGTAAGACGACTGGAAAAAGATTGCAAATAAGTTTGCAATGCCAGCAGCACAAGATTCAGAATTGTTTAGATAATGAAGGGACGGAGGAAATGCATTGGACTTGCGTTTAGAGTTGACAAAAGAAAATAATTTTTTAGGATCATTGCGGAAGTTTCTACTACAAGAAGAGAGGTAAAGATTGTAGCACAGACTATTTGTTGTTAGGAATTGAGAGCGGGCGGAAGAATATTGTACAAAGACAAGCAAGGAGACAGTTTTCTGGTACTTTTTGAAAAGTCTGGATTTCCTATTCTTTAAGTATGACAAATTCCTGGAGAACCAGGGAGGCTTGGACGATAATGGTACAATAATCTCCGGAACATAAGTATTAAGGGCAGAGTTTAAAATTTTATAGAATGAGAGTGGACCAATCGACATTCGAGAGGTGAATGTTTAAATTGTCGAAATCAGTTTTGCGAAAACACTTCATCCGGTGAGGAGTCGAGGTAATGTTAACACAACTAGAACTGGTACACTCTAAAGTTATAGATAGCATAGGATGGTATTGGTCTTCAGGAAGTGATAGTGGGCAGACTCTGGCAACTGTACCTAGAAAAGCATCCATAACGAAAATAAGGTCGAGAAGTCTGTTCCTATTATTTTTAATAGAATTAATTTGAGCAAGGGAAACATCCGTTAGATCATTGATAAATTCGTTATGAGTACTAGGAAGCAATTGGTTAGCGTCGTCGCAGGGCAGCCAAGAAAGAAGAGGTAAATTGAAGTCACCCATAACCACAATCTGATCAGCACAACCTAGCGAAGACACAACAGAACGGATAGCAGAAAGGTGCTTTGAGTAGACCTCAGCATCAGAATTAGGAGGAATATATGAGCCGGTTAGACAGATAAAAGCCATGCCAACACGGACTTTGACTGCAATGAACTCAATCCCATGGATATTGTGGAAAGGGAATAACTCCGATGAGAAGTCAGTTTTAACTGCAATCAGAACTCCACCAGCATATGATTCACGATCCATTCGATAAATGATGAAATTGTGACCGAAAATTTCATGATCATGAACAGTGGAGTTGAGCCATGTTTCGGAAAAACCGATAGCATCGAAATCGTAAGAGGCACTATCCGTATGTAGTTGGCGCAATTTGCCTAAAAGACTACGTACATTCTGATAGTGAACGGAAAAATAGTTAATTAGTTTTTTGAAATGACAGGGCAGGTAACATTAGGACTCTGATTAGAATTAGAATTGGCAGGGCCGGTAACATTAAGACTTTGATTAACATTAAGACTTTGATTCGAAGCTTTACGCACGAACTCATGCATAATTGTATGCTCTGGCCAAATAGAAGGGTCAAGAGATCTATCACGGTAAGAGTCAGGGACAAAAATCTTAAATGAGGAAATATTACGCTTATGATTAAAAGAAAACTTGGTCCCAATAATATCCTCAAGGGGAGCGCTAAGTTTTGAACACAGATGATGCTTATCCTCCGTAGTGGATAGTGGATCTTAACATCCTCCGTAGTGGCCTCAAGATTGAGTCGGGAAACAAAGATTGCTTTCCGAGGAACCACTCCCCTAATTTCAAGACCCGAGCGAGAGCCAGAAGGTGTAGCCATACCCCGAATAGGTCTCGGTGTGGGGGCAGTTGCGGTGCTAATAAGGTTAGGCGGCACGATTGGCATAGTGCTGGTTGAGGCGATAGCGATGGATGCCAAGTTTGAAGGGGCATCAACAGCCATCATGATAGCCGCGTCAGCATCAACAGGTGGTGGCCTAGAGGCGACAGGCATGGGTGCAGGAGTGGCAGATGCAACGGCACCGTTACCTACAGGCCCCATAGCATCAGTTACAGGCGGTGACCGAGCACGAGGTGCGGGTGGTACGACCGGCCTGGGCGCAGTGGCAGATGCAATGGCTCCAGGTTCCATACCAGGAACAGGCGGTGACCGAGCAAGAGGTACAGGTGGTTCAGGGGCTGCAGGAGAAAAATCATTATTAGTATTGGGTAAATACTTATTACCCTTCTTCCTCTTCGGAGACTCAGTCAAAAGCCGCTAATTTTAAGGTGGAAAAGTTTAAAAACTTTTTGAGAAAACTTTAACTCGGCACCTACAACATCTTTGCAGATCACTTATATCGCCAGCTCAACATGGATTTATAAGGCGGAGATCAACCACTACAAATTTATTGGAGTTTACCTCCTTTATAATAAAAGGCTTTCAAGGTAATTTGCAGACGGATGTTGTTTACACCGATTTTAGTAAAGCGTTCGATTCTGTAAACCATTCCCTCCTAGCACAAAAGCTCGACCTTCTAGGGTTCCCGCCCAATCTCCTGAGATGGATCTCTAGCTACTTTTGTTCTAGGTCTCAAAGAGTCCTTTTCAAAAACTCCCTGTCCTCTCCAGTTATGGTGACTTCGGGTGTACCTCAAGGCAGCCATCTAGGCCCCTTACTCTTTACACTCTTCATAACATACATAACTTTATAACATACTCTCGAGTACTTATGTATGCGGATGATGTTAAGCTCTGTGTCCAGTATAAGGACATTTCTTTTCAATCCAGTTTGCAATCCGATCTCGATAGATTTCAGTCTTGGTGTTGTGCAAATTTATTAAACCTTAATGCTTCCAAATGTAAAGTAATGACTTTTCATCGCTCCAGCGCCTTTCTGGTTCCTTACACCCTTTGTGGTGGTTCTCTTGAGAGAATTACCCGGGTTGATGATCTTGGTGTTCTATTAGATCCCAAGTTAAAGTTTTCAGAACACATTTCTACCATGGTGAATATGGCCATGGGCGTGCTTAGGTTTATAAAGAGGTGGCCAAAGGAATTTGACGACCCCTATATAACAAAGACTCTCTACACCTCTATGGTTCGTCCGATTTTAGAATACGGCTCTTGTGTATGGTGCCCTCAGTACAACGTACATCAGGACCGTATAGAATCAGTTCAGAAAAACTTTTTACTATTTGGTCTTCGCGGCCTCAACTGGGATGCAGGTGTGAGACTGCCGTCTTACTCTAATAGATTGCTTTTAATAAACCTTCCAACCTTAGCTAATCGTAGGAAAATGCTTGGTGTGATTTTTGTGCACAACTTGATCAAGGGTGACGTAGATAGCCCTGACCTGTTGAGTCGCATAAACTTCACGATCCCTATTAGAAACACTAGGAATTATACACCGTTGTTTCTTCCGCTTTGTAGATCGATTTATTCCTTGCATGAACCATTTAGGCTTCTATGCTCAGATTATAATTCCCTCTACCATATTATATCTACCACTAACGCCCTTCCTAGTCTTAAATTACTGATACTCTTATATCTTTCCCGTAATTAGTAATTACTTAATTTCTTTAGTTAGATTAGTTCTACTTTTCCTCGAACACTAGTCTAACACCTATCTTTCCTGTATGTCCGCGATCGGTTCGGTTAACGAGTCGCGCGTTATGCGGCAGTGCCCCTCGGTCGGTTGGGCGGGAGGTGGGGTGCTTTCTTGCCTGGGATCCGCGCGTAACAGCCATCGGCTGGTGTCGCTTGGGCCACTTGATGGTGCAGTCATTGCATATCAACGTCCTAAAGAAAAAAAATGTGCTGAGGGTTGGTTTGCCACGCTGCCTTGCAAATGGCACCTCCGATACCGTTCATGCCGGAAGAGCGCCTGCTCTTCAACCTGGCGACGAATACATCAACTTCGAAAGTTGCAAGGGCCGGTGGAGCCTCGAATGCAATGGCAATGTGTGCATTCGACTCCGCAGCAGGGAACCACACTCGCGCTGTCGGCAAGCCCTGTAGACGTACCCCCATGGATCGTCTCAGTACCAGACGTGACTGCAACATTTATAACGTTGTGGTCGCTGGTGTCCCATTCCCTCACTTCACAATCGTATGTGGCCCACACATAGTTGCAGCTTGGTTAGCGACTGTTACGTCGATGGTACTTTGGCCTTTGCGGTTATCGAACGTAAACACCTGACTGGCTTCGTTGAGCACGCCCCGCTCATAACTAGAAGACTGGATTGCGGCTGCTTAGCAGCAGCACCACATCCAAGTTCCTGAGGTACAGCGCCAAGTCGTTGTCGAATTGGCAGTATACGGAGCATAGAAAGATTGAAAGAAAGATTCCCAGATAAAATTTACAGAATGATCTCTCAGTTCTATTTAACGTGTCATGTTCCACAGGCAGGGTGTCTATTATATAAAATATATAATCACATGAATCTAGTTTGTTCGTTGCGCCAATTAACGCTCCAGGATAAGAAGCTTAAGCTCTGTAGACAGCGACTTATCCTAGCACCAATTGAATACAATCTGTTTTGGTCATGTCTTCCTCTATTGGTGTGGAGTGAGGCGACCTAAACCTCTACTGATCTTTGAGTCACAGCACCCAAGCCCAGGCTCCTCCTTTGAGTACCAACCCACGCCACCACGAAGCTTCCAAAGGGCCGTAACCATTGTCAGTACGGAACAAGTTCCGCGGCACCTTGACACCCGTGGATTCGTGTCAATTAAGACACTGCAATTTAGACTCCAAAACAGTCATGGGTTTGGTGACCCAAATTCGCCGCTCATTTTAGTTAGTATTAAGCTGTATGTATTACCTAATAGAATCCAACAAATACTACGAGGAGGTTGTGAATCCACTTGATCTGAAATTTCACGATTTACAGAATAAATTCCCTTCTGCGGATTTTTTTCCGGCCCATTTCTCCTAGCAAAAATGTTAAGCAGGTTACTTAATGGAATCTTGTTCCCGTTTTCCTTTCGGTTAAGCGTTTTGAACGCCTGACAGCATCTGAGGCTCGTTATAGCTACACCTAGTTATAGTCCGATAAGGCTTTCTCCACTTTGAAAATTATGACTATTTTAACCTTAAATCAAGCGAGTGAAATTCTCCCCAATACCAGCACTTTTCTGAAGATGCATTGCAGCTAGTTGTTGATGGCCATTTCTCTGTCTCTAGCCTTTTGAATTCGGTCCGGAATGATAACGAATATGGCGATCTTAACGGTTTTAGCTGTTTACTTCGCAGATAACGTTCCTAACTGGAGTTTTTTAACGTACCTTGAAGAGCTTGTTGCACGATTCCGTGAACATGTTCACTAGATGATTTAAGTACTGAGTGTCAAGGCGTGTTGGTGTTTTTGTGGGGAGTAATTCCTCCATTGCAGAACTATATTTCTCCCAGTTTTCTTTTCGTGGTTTAATATAGTCAGCAGGTTTTGGGTTCTCGTATAAGGAAGTATACATCTGTAGGGCATTTGATGCTTCACAGTGGTGGAAATTTATCTCCATAGTTCTCAGAGACATTATTAGAATTTTCCACCACTGTAGTGTCAGCGTCTAAGTCCTTTCGACACATCTCCTCAAAATTGAGCATCAGTTCTGTGTCCGACGAGTAGCGTTCTTGGGCTGGCTTCAGCTCGCCGTCAGGTGTTTCGAAGAGGCAATGTCCTTCCTAAAAGGGGATTTCGCATTACGCACATCGGCCACAGCGCACTATGATCCCACCAATCACTTTTCTTGGCCAAACCCTGATTTTTAAAAGTTAAAAAAAAAGGTGGTTTTGATCACTCTGCATTGAAAAAAGATTAAGCATTACAGTTTCGTTTCAGGAATTTCCATAGATGGCGCTACATTCGCCAAATCTGATGTGCAACCCTGCTAATCTTATCAAAAAGCTCTCACTGAAAATGTAATTTAAAAATTTTTTTTTATAATTTTAAATCTTTAATAAATTAGAACCATTACCTGATCACATTTTTGTTATGAATTTGAAAGGTCTGAGACAAGTTCTAGATGGACTGCCTTTGAGGCAACAAAAACGGCAACGTACATTTTACCGGGTGGCCTACCTCTGATTCTATAGCTAACATAGAACGCCACACAGAAATCTACGCCAGATACTCTGAATGACCGACCTTCACGAAGGCGGTCTTTGGTAGTTCCTAAGGTGTAAATGCCTGACAAAAAGGCTGAACAATTCAGATCCCTTTGGTAGCAAACAGGGAACTTAGCATTGTATACGATAGGGCCGTGTAGCACTCCTACTCCTACTCGAAATAACTCGAATTTAATGCCATTTTCGTCAAACTCGTAGATAAATGGATTTAAAGACTGCAGCATCAGAGCTAATACTGCCGATTTTTCCAACAATCTATACTCAGTGCTGTGTGTTGCGATTTGTACGACTGCGAGATTTAGGAATGCAAGGTTTCTTTCTGACGCAGATACAAGATGCGAATCACTTCTAAGCTGCCTGGAACAGAATCGAGGCACGTAAGCCATTATACGGACCAGCTTAGAAAATCTCGATTGCCGGTTGATTAATTGCACAATGCAATTAGATTCGGCGCCAGATACCCGTAGGCGTGACTGAATGCGTTAGCAAAGCCGTGAATTTGAACCACTTGGATTGAAATTTTGTGCAAATTCCGCACGGTAGTGGTGAACTTATTCCATGCAGTGTGTAGACTCATAGGATCATCCCAATCTAACTTTAGCCTCTATAAGTCCTGCAACTATATTTTTGCCTTAGTGACAATTGTACACAACAGACCAAGATGGTCAAACAAACGAGAGGCTATTGACAATATATTCCGTTTTGTTGGTTTCAGGGAGGCAAAGCTATCCACGTACTGATGGTATTTAAATACATCCTCTTGAGGTGTACAGCGCATTCCAAGCGTCTTGACTGAGCTTTGTTCATCAATTTTGATGCTGATTTCCTCATATTTACCAGATTGAGTCGGGCAATTGGAAGCCCACTTGGCCAATGGAAATCCTCCTCAGTTCAATATATCACGAACCTGTCTGCAAATTGTGTCCAGTTCTTTTAAACTGTCTGCACTTGCTAGCATATCGACGACATAAAAACAATTGCGAATCACTTCCGCTCCAATGGGATGTGAATGTGCGAAAATATTTGCCAATTCGAACAAGCAACGTACAGCCTGAAAGGGTGCTGACGCTGTACCGTATATAACAGTATTCAACCTGTACGCCTGTATGTTTTGTAAAGTGTTTGCTCTCCACAAGACAAGTTGGAAGTCGCTCTTCCTCAGAAACATTTATCTGCCTGTACATTTTCGAAATGTCAATAGTTGGTCCCACCATTATTGGTTCATTCGGCGAAACTGCTGTTGATGTTTAGCTGGAAGCATCGAACACAACACGAAGGTACTTTCAGGTCTGAGAACGCATTGATGAGGAATGTAGTAATACTGTTTTAGAGGAGCAGACTTTAGAATCGACATATGCCCCAAATCCAAATACTCTTTCATGAAGTCATGGTACATATTTCTGAGAGTGTCATCCTTTGACAGTTTCAGCAGTTTGAAAGGACAGGCCAAGAACGTTAGGGTCGGTCTTAAAGGGAAGTTTGACTTGGAAGCGACCGGAAGACAATCGTTGTACTGTTCTTGCAAAGCACAACTCACAGGCCTCTTGTTCAGCCGTTTGGCGAAAAGCCTTCGACTCAATTGGACATTGATCCAATTCCCAAAAACGGTTTACTAATGAGTCGAGAGAACAACTATACACTTGAGCTACCGAACTCTCACTACACTGTTGCCGAGGCGTCTGTCCAGTACATTTGCCTGCAACAATCCAACCGAGCAATGCATAATGGGCAGCTCGGAATGTAATTTTATTTGCCCAACGCACAATAGCCCATAAAACACTTAAGCTCCCAATAAAACATCCACCTTAGCTGGCTTATGGAATTCAGGATCTGTGAACTGAATATTTTTTGGGATTTTCCAGCTCGATGTGGAAAGTGATTGATTGCCCAGGCTGAGATGATAGAGATTGACTTTAATACCCAACACTCAGCGGAAAACGTGTGGGTATTCAAACGAGATTGAATTGATGCACAAACCTTATTATTATTATCGGTGGTTGCACCACCTACCATTGCAATGGCACGGGAAGTTGGCTCACGTTTAAGCCGAAGCCTATAGAGCCACTATCGAGCAAAGCTTTTGCTGGTTGCAACTGTCCGAACCTATCTTTAATATTTACTATCGCGGTAGCCAGATCGACTTGATCCGCATTGAGTACGTGACCTACGTATGCCTCCGACGCTGAGGCTTGAAGTGCCGCTGCTTCACCTTGTACTGATGCAGTGTACCTATGAAGGAGCGAATGGTGAGGCTTTGACACAGTTTTAGAGTTTTAGGATACTCAAAACGTTGCATGATGGAAATGGCACTAAATGACGGACAACAGTGTATATTGTGGTCTGCAGACCTGCAACAGGTACAGGCAGACGACGCCTTTTGACCTGCATTAGCACAGGCAAATTACTATTTCCGTTGAGGCTTCCTCACCTCGTTACGCACCCTTGACTTGTCACGAGTTGATTCTTCTGCTGCCAGGTACTGATACCTTCTATTCAGCTGTTTGGCACAGTCTTCCCAAGAAGGCAGCTTATTATAGCCAAGCTGCTCCTCAAAACGAGATTTGGTCACATGGTCGACCTTTGCCATGACCATATGAATGATCATTGCATTCGCAATGACAGCGATGAATATATCGCAGACACCGTATCTATCATCGACCTTAAACTCGATGCACATGGCTTGGTCATGCTTGGCAAATCGAATAACTGAGCAACAGTATCGAAGAATATCAGACATTTATTGTGGTACACTGACTTCAGACTGGCGTGGGCCTTAGGATAGTTACAGTCTGTCATTTGAAATGGCTTAAGTACACCCAATGCTTCATCTGACAAACACGATACTAGATGATTAAGTTTTTCTACGTTTGTCAAAGAAGCATCGTCGTCAATGAGGCTTTGGAACAGGCACATGAAGTTTTTATATTCAGAATGTTTACCACTAAACTTCGGCAAACGCATTTTCGGGAGCTGCGATCGCTGACTCGAATTCATTGTGCAGTCATGTTGCATGTGTGTGTCGAACCTTGGATTTATTGAGCAGTCATGCTGCATATGTGTGTCGGATCTTGGTTTAATTGCATTCATAAACAATGCTTTAGTTACGACGCACACTTCCTCCAACTTGGTATTTGTTTTAGGTACTGTTGGCCGTTCAACTGTTGGCCTTTCCACTGTTGGCCTTTTCAACACCTGCCTATCGGACTCAGACATGATTAAATTTAGAGACAGAAACTACCATCAACAACGCACCGAAAGTTTAACAAACCTTTCAATCTACCCTCGCACACGCACTGCAGCTATATACCGAAAACGCCAAGCTTGCTTACTCGAACACACACGCGCCCTGGCGCACTTGTACTTGGTATTCCCCCCATAGGGATTTGAGGAGTGCCAGTCTTATCAGTTTTTATTCTTCTTTTTTATATTTTTGTTTGTTTTTTTTTTGTTATTCATCTTTATCCCACGAGATGCAGAAAAGGAGAATGGTCAGACCGACTAAAAATTAAAATAAAACGAGAGGGAACGTTGTGAGCCGCGGCAAAGGCCGCGGCTCTACCTTATACCCGGTACTCAGTCAGTATATACATACATACATACATTTATGAGCTAACGATTTATGGAATTTATTATATGTTCGCAAAAGGGACGAACTAAATTTTGGGCAAAAAAAATATTTAAAATATAAAAAAATGAAGTCAAAACATTTTTGGAATTATTATACATGTTTCCATATTTGTTTACGTATGCTTTTTACATCTGCTTCTAAATTTCTACACGACATGTATAACTACATATTTGAGACGTACAAATGTTTGCGACAGAGAGAGAGGGAAGGAGTCAGCGCTTGGCAGGCGTTGCGTAGCCACTGAAATTTAATTTGTTTCTTCTGGCCATAATATTGATCCGATCTGATCCATATTCGGCAATCTGGTAGATATGGTAATTTTCCATGATTCTGCATTTTTGGATTTCTCGTTCCTTAAAAAATGTGGATTCCACAGATTTTCGTCCTTTGTGGGGGCGGAAGGAGGCGTGGCAAAATTTTGAATTCGTCCGGGTTTGGTATCACAGGAGCTTCGATAGAAAGTTTGGTTGCTCTAGCTCTTATAGTCTCTGAGAACTAGGCGTCAAAAAATACGAATGGGCAAAGCGGATGGGGTCGCGTGTGAGAGAGAGCGAGAGGGAATGATGACTTTCGAAATGGTTTTCTTCATTGTAGCTATAATAATGATTCGATCTGATCCAGATTCAACACTCTGATAGAAATGGTCATTCTCTATGATTCAGCGTTTTTAGTTTTCTCGTATCTTCAAAATTGTGTACGCCACAGACTTTCGTCCTTTGTGCGTGCGGTAAGGGGCGGGGCGAAATTTTGCAACACATTTGGAGTAGTGTGATCACACAGGAGACTGGATACAAAACTTGGTTGCTCTAGCTTAAATGGTCTCTGAGATATAGGCGCAAATGAAGACGGACAGACGGACGGACAGACAGACATGGCTATATCGACTCGGCTATTGATGCTGATCAAGAATATATATACTTTATGGGGTCGGAAACGCCTCCTTCTGGGCGTTACACACAACCGTTATCCCCATAAATCTAATATACCCTTAAAGTCTTCGAGTACCGGGTATAATTAAACGTTCTTTATTGGTCTAAAAAAATACATTTTATTCTTTTTTAGCTAAATATGCACCGGAGCAAAATCAACTTTGCACATTATTGCGAAGCTTCACGACGTCACACAGTGGGACATCAGACGCAAAGAGGTGGCAAAAGTCAAAGAATTTTATGAGTGCCTTGGATAAAATGAATTAACGAATCTAATTGAGAATTTCTCAGAGCTTTCAAGATAATCAGACTTTTAGTTAAGAAGATGTATACATACGTAACTATGTTACGTATGATTCTGTTTTTGGTGTGCCCTCTTAGGTATATTCATCACTACTCAATAAAAACCTGGTCTGTTGCATAGACAGTTATTAAGAAACCCGTATTTTAAAAATCATCTCATTTTTGGGCTGTTTTTCCGCTTTAATTTGACTATACAAAAAAGTAAATCAAATTTTCCCGAGATATTTATTGAATATTCCTTTACCTAAGTTTTTTTATTTATTTATTTATTTTATTAACAATTATCTGCTAATAATGATATATAAATTAGGGAGAGAACTAAACATAAACTATAATAAAGTTAAATAAAATTAAAATTACAGGTTAGCAGAGTTCAGGTGTTTAAGGGTTAGTTCAGGGGATATAATATGTTAAAGGGTATTATAATTATAGCATAAAACCCTGAAGGGTTCATGCTGGGCATAGTTTGACCTAAATAAGGGTAATCTGATAGGTCTAAAAGAACGAGTAGAACGAGAGGGAACCGTAAAGTCAATCTGACTCAAGAGAGTTCGGGAGTCCACCATCCCGAGAAGGAGCTTGTGCACGAACATTACCCCATTGCATATTCTGCGATGGTGTAACGAAGGTAGGTCAATAAGTTTTAGCCTAGATCGGTAAGGTGGCAGGATTCCACCAGAGTCCCAGTGTAAATTACGAAGAGCGAAAATTAAAAATTGTTTCTGAACAGATTCGAGAATAGCTTGCTGCTCCTTATACTGTGGACTCCACACACAGGAACAATACTCCAATATCGGGCGCACTAACGAAATGTACAATTGTTTGGTCACATACGGGTCGTCAAACTCCTTGGACCAACGCTTGATGAATGCTACAACACCCTTAGCTTTATTAGCTGTCGCAGCTATGTGGCTATTAAAACACAGTTTTTGATCAAATAATACTCCAAGATCATTTGAACTCGAAATTCGATCCAATACATTATTACCAAGAGAAAAAGATACAAAATGTATAGCACGACGGTAGAATGTCATAAGCTTGCATTTCGCGATGTTCAAAAATAGAAGTCAAACGGTTATAACTTAGCCGTTTATTTTTATATTTTTATAAGCGATACCTTAAACGACGCCTAATTAATGTGTCTATCTAAAACCAAAAATCAAGGCATACAAATATTTTTTTTTTCGACTTTTCCTGAGCTTTCAAAGTCAAAATTTCGGGTAAAAAATACAGAAAAAAAATTATGAAATTTCAATTTGGAAGCTTAATATCTTCCAGACGTTAAGTTGCAGCTACAAAGTGTCTGAGTCGGATTTATAGCTGCATTTGTCAGCTTTTTTTAAGCAAAGTTCAATACAACCAGTTGTAGGAAACTTAAGTTATGTGAAAAACTAATCCATAAAAAAAAAATTCTTTAAACATTTTTAAACATCCAAATCTATCAGAAAAAGTTATTTTTGGCGACAGCGGAAAAGTCGTGTCGACTAGTGTTACTTAAGCATCACAATAGAAATTCATTTAGGTCCAGCTGATGGTGTGTGTGCAAGTACCAGTCGGAGTAGGGCAGACTGATTTTAACGTCATCCGCATACATTAATGTATGAGAGAAAGTTATAACTTGGGGTAGGTCGTTCACAAATAAAATGAAGAGGAGCGGACCCAAATGACTACCTTTTTGCACACCAGATGTAACGTTAACGATCTCTGATAAAACATTAGTAAATAAGACCCGTTGTGAACGATTAAAAAGATACGACGAAATCCAACTTAGAAGATTACTAGGGAAACCTAATAAGGACAGCTTCTGAATTAACCGAATCAAATGCCTTGCTAAAATCCAAAAAAAAAACATCAGTTTGCAAACCGCTCTGAAATCCACGGTTGATTATGGAAGAAAACTCGAGCAGATTGGTAGTTGTTGACCGATGTTTAAAAAAACCATGTTGTGAAGGAGATATCAAGCTAGAACAAAGATGTTGCAATTGCCGGGTAACCAGGAACTCAAGGAGCTAAGGAATGGCAGAGAGCTTTGCAATGCCTCGGTAATTTTCTATGTTGGATCTGGAGCCCTTCTTGTGAAGCGGAATTATGTAGGACTCATTCCAAATTACGGGGAGACAAGACTGTTCCAAGGATAGAATGAAAAGAACGGTTAAGGGTTGGCATAGGGACACAATGTTTAAAAAATGCAACTAGGCACTCTATCAGGACCCGCAGAAAATGAAATTTTCAAAGACTTCAAGCCATCAAGCACAACGCTTTCCTCAAAATATGGTTGAAAAATGCTATTAGAGTGAGGCAAATGGTAGGGATACGGAGTTGATGCGTTATAAATATGAGAGGAGTAAGACGACTGGAAAAAGATTGCAAATAAGTTTGCAATGCCAGCAGCACAAGATTCAGAATTGTTTAGATAATGAAGGGACGGAGGAAATGCATTGGACTTGCGTTTAGAGTTGACAAAAGAAAATAATTTTTTAGGATCATTGCGGAAGTTTCTACTACAAGAAGAGAGGTAAAGATTGTAGCACAGACTATTTGTTGTTAGGAATTGAGAGCGGGCGGAAGAATATTGTACAAAGACAAGCAAGGAGACAGTTTTCTGGTACTTTTTGAAAAGTCTGGATTTCCTATTCTTTAAGTATGACAAATTCCTGGAGAACCAGGGAGGCTTGGACGATAATGGTACAATAATCTCCGGAACATAAGTATTAAGGGCAGAGTTTAAAATTTTATAGAATGAGAGTGGACCAATCGACATTCGAGAGGTGAATGTTTAAATTGTCGAAATCAGTTTTGCGAAAACACTTCATCCGGTGAGGAGTCGAGGTAATGTTAACACAACTAGAACTGGTACACTCTAAAGTTATAGATAGTGTAGGATTACAATCCTCATTCTCTAAAATAAACCGTTTGGCATCTAGATTGATTTAAATTACTATACCTCGCACGAAAAACAAGCAAAACAAAGGGCTGTCGCAGGGCTTAATCCCATACAAACTCATGTTTTTACAATCCGTTATTATTAATGAAGAACTGTTAAAGGGAATGGAATATGAGTGCATGTTACGGAAGTCGGTAGAAAAGTAAGAATAGAAAGAAGGTTATTGGAAGGAACAGAGTAGAAAAGTTAAAAAAATGAACGAATATATCAGCAATATCACAACCGCCTTCAGCATAAATGGTGTTGAGGAATAATGACAAGAGGAACTAACAAATATAAAAAATATTTAGGATCACGCTTGAAGTCGGCCAAGTGATTATTATATGTATGTGTAGTATTCAACAAACAAAAACTTTCAACTGAATACTTTGTATCTTTCCACTTTATTATATAAACGGTGTTTAACGTTCCATATGTTTATTAAAAGCGGAATGATCCATATTGGCCCTCTTAAGTTTCTCGAAGGGGAAATTAGATAGAAATACGTATTGGAAATGGATAAAACAATAGAGTGCATTTGGAACAAGCTCATTTTCTTGAGAGTCATCTAAGAAGTCATCTTTAAAAAGTGTCAAATTTAAGGAGATAGATAGATTTCTGATAGACTTACTAGAGCCCGAAGAAGCAACAGAACATATATTTTCAATGTGGGATGGTAAGGTTCTTCAGAGAACGATAGAAGCGATCCCTGCCGACCAGAGTACTCGACGATTCGGTAGCAAAGACGATTTCTAAAATCCCAACGACCTTATTGCATGTGCCATTTACCTTAGCCAACGAAGTATCGAACAGAGAATCAACGAAATCGTGCTGCATGGATGGGAGCATCAAGTAAGAGTCTTCAGAAGGAGACTTAGTGATATTTGGGAGATTAAAATAACCAAGGACAATAAGACGATCGGAATCATTAAGTTGGGATGAAACAGACTGAAGATGGGCAACGCGAAACATGTAAGTTGAAAATTCAAAAGATGGTGGGATGCAAGAACAAGATATAAATAGATTTAAAGAGCACGGTCGAATTTTAACTACTATTATTTCAAGGTTATTATGCGCTTCGATAGAAAAGATTTGGGAGGTTATGCACTATCTGTATATAAGTTGTTGAGCTTGCTGCAAAAGCCACGTGAATTCTGATAGGTTATCTGTAGAGGAAGGGCAGAAGGAGGGGTCGAGCATCATACCATGGACATGTTTATCAGGCGCGAGAATTTGGAAGAAGCTATATTACTATCGATAATCAATATTTAGTTAGAAAATATATAGTATACACGACATATTTTTATACCCGGTACTCGAAGAGTATAGGGGTATATTAGATTTGTGGTGATAACGGGTGTGTGTAACGCCCAGAAGGAAGCGTTTCCGACCCCATAAAGTATATATATTCTTGATCAGCATCAATAGCCGAGTCGATATAGCCATGTCTGTCTGTCCGTCCGTCTGTCCGTCTTCATTAGCACCTATATCTCAAAGACTATTAAAGCTAGAGCAACCAAGTATAGTACCCAGTCTCCTGTGTTATCACCCTACTCCAAGTGTATTTCAAAATTTCGCCCAGCCCCTTCCGCCCCCACAAAGGACGAAAATCTGTGGCATACACAATTTTGAAGATACCAGAAAACTAAAAACGCTGAATCATAGAGAATGACCATTTCTATCAGAGTGTTGAATCTGGATCAGATCGGGTTATTAATATAGCTACAATAAAGAAAACCATTTCGAAAGTCATCGTTCCCTCTCGCTCTCTCTCACACGCGACCCCATCTGCTTTGCCCATTCGAATTTTGTTACGCCTAGTTCTCAGAGACTATAAGAGCTAGAGCAACCAAACTTTCTATCCAAACTCCTGTGATATCAAACCAGCACAAGTGTATTTCAAAATTTTGCACGCCCTTTCCGCCCCCACAAAGAACGAAAATCTGTGGAATCCACAATTTGTAAGATAAAAGAAATCCAAAAACGCATAGTCATGGAAAATAACCGTATCTACCAGATTGCCGAATCGGGATCAGGTCGGATCAATATTATGGCCAGAAGAAACACATTCAATTTCAGTGGCTACGCAACGCCTGCCAAGCGCTGACTCATTCCCTCTCTCTCTCGCAAACACTTGTACGTCTCTAATATGTAGTTATACATGTAGAAAAGTAGAAGCAGATGTAAAAATCATATGAAAACAATATTGGAAACATGTATAAAAATTCAAAAAATGGTTAGACTTAATTTTTTTTATTTTAAATATTATTTTTTGCATACAATTTATTTCGTCCCTTTTGCGAACATATAATAAACTGTATAAATCGTAAGCTCATATATATATGTATGTATATATTGACTGAGTGACCGCGGCTCACAACGTTCCCCCTCGTTTTTTAATCACAAAAGTACAAAACCTGATATGGAAATGTTGGGTATGTAACTTTATATATAACTACCTATAATAACTATTTGTCGATATAAAAATAAAAAATGGTAACAAATATCGATTATGTAAATGTAATAAGGAACTTAAATTAAATGTAGTATTCGTAGTAAATGTATATGTGTGCATTAGAGAGGGCCATTTAGTATAAAGTAAAAAGCCTGCAAACATTTGGTCACCCGGGATGCGTGTATTGACTCATGGTCCTGTTGGAATGACCAGTCATCGCCATACAAATTCCCACCAAACTATAAACTCACTGCCCAGAAGATCTACATACATTTCGTCATTCATTCGGGTAAAGCCGAAGCACTTAGGTGACCTTCCTCTGTAGCAGATGATATGAATGAAAACCGCCAAAACCTCGCTTGAAATAGGATCGCCTGTCCTGTCGCATATTTCTCATAGTTTTTGCAACTGTCAATACCATCCAAAGTAAATTTCTTTTCATCACTTAAAATTAAATTATTTAATTTGGACTATTCGATTCATTATTTGTAGACCCATATGCTCCTTAATGTGTCCTCTACTCAAGGAATCAACCACAGAAAGCCGCTGAATCTGCCGTTTGCACCGTATGTCGATGTTAGTCTTCTGAGTGGGTTGGGTTTTTTATATAATTGGAAAAGCAGTTTCTGCGCGGGTTTATAATTTTTGCGAGATCTGTGATTTTAAAATTCCTTGTTCATGGTCAGACAAACTAGTTCCACGCGGCATTTTACGTAACCAATTGAAAAATATGAAAATCGAATGCACAATTTAGAACAATTAGTTCGCGCATATTTTTAAAGCAAGTTACAACGAATAAAAAGAGTAAGAAAATGTTTTTGTCGAATTTTTGAATGAGCGAAGCTTTGGTGAACAGCAGCAATTCACCGAAGCTTCGCTCACTCACAGAAACGGGATAATTATATTTATATGACTAAAACACAACAAACTAATTACTTGTATAAGGTAGTTTAAGGCATTTCTTGAGAAAACTCTACAGATTTTATAAAACTTTGTGCGCCCCCCCAGTCAAATTCAGCTTAAGAATCGAAGTTTCGCGTATCTCTAAGTCATACTTTCTTCTGTAGCATACTTGTTATCGTATTCTGCATACCTACATTAGAAATTTTATATTACTCAATGAAAAAACAGATTGGTCTCCGATACAAGCGGATCATAGACTTACACTGGTTCGATACTTATTGCTGTAAATCCATATAAAAGCATAAGTATATATAATAAGGTAAGATTCAAATCCGAATATAATCTATTAAACAAAATAATTATTTGCGAACACTAGACTTTTGATACTGTTCGGAGCGGACTCCCACCGGTTAGTTGCTTGGAAAATAGCAGCAAATTATTGGCCGTCAAAAACACATTTTTATACCCGGTACTCGAAGAGTAAAAGGGTATATTAGATTTGTGCGGATAACGGTTGTGTGTAACGCACAGAAGGAAGCGTTTCCGACCCCATAAAGTATATATATTCTTGATCAGCATCAATAGCCGAGTCGATATAGCCATGTCTGTCTGTCCGTCCGTCTGTCCGTCCGTCTTCATTTGCGCCTATATCTCAGAGACTATTAAAGCTAGAGCAACCAAGTTTTGTATCCAGTCTCCTGTGTGATCACACTACTCCAAATGTAATTTAAAATTTCGCCCCGCCCCTTTCCGCCCACACAAAGGACGAAAGTCTGTGGCGTACACAATGTTGAAGATACGAGAAAACTAAAAACGCAGAATCATAGAGAATGCCCATTTCTATCAGAGTGTTGAATCTGGATCAGATAGGATCATTATTATAGCTACAATGAAGGAAACCATTTCGAAAGTCATCATTCCCTCTCGCTCTCTCTCACACGCGACCCCATCCGCTTTGCCCATTCGTATTTTGTGTCGCCTAGTTCTCAGAGACTATCAGAGCTAGAGCAACCAAACTTTCTATCCAAGCTCCTGTGATACCAAACCTGAACAAGTGTATTTCAAAATTTTGCCACGCCCCTTTCCGCCCCCACAAAAGACGAAAATCTGTGGAATCCACAATTTTTAAGATAAATGAAAACCAAAAACGCAGAATCATGAAAAATTACCATTTCTACCAGATTACCGAATCTGGATCAGATCGGATCAATATTATGGCCAGAAGAAACAAATTAAATTTCAGTGGCTACGCAACGCCTGCCAAGCGGTGACTCATGCCCCCTCCCTCTCTCTCTCTGTCCTAAACACTTGTACGTCTCAAATATGTAGTTATACATGTCATGTAGAAATGTAGGCGCAGATATACAAAGCATATGTAAACAAAAATGGAAACATGTATAAAAATTCCAAAAAATTCATTTTTTTAATTTAAATATTATTTTCGTCCCTTTTGAGAACATATAATAAATTTCATAAATCGTAGGCTCAAATATGTATGTATGTATATACTGACTGAGTACCGGGTATAAGGCTTTGCCGCGGCTCACAACGTTCCCTCTCGTTGTTGTTACATATTGCCATTTTTTTTTGTTTGTTTAAGCTTTGACATGCCTGATAAGCGCTCTGTCGAAACTCGCTTTTTGTTATTTACGTTCTATGCTAATCTATTTTTGCCGAGCAAAGCTACGCTCATCAATCGGAGCGACACCGCAGTAATGTAAATAGCAAGATTCACTTGCATTTTGGATATCGCTCAATAATCTACTAATCGTAATTTTATTTGCACGCCGTGTTCTTGTTTAATTGGAATAATTATTCAGCCAATCGAGGATAAAAACATCCACATTAATTTTGGTGATTCCGACGTATCTTAATTGTAGGGTCACATAATTAAACAATCGTTTTCAGGTTGAACATACGTTAGCAAACATTAAAGGCACAAGGTGGATTGCATCCCGCGGTAATGGCATTTACCATGGATAGTTTTCTCACCAAGGAAGAGCTGGGCCGATTTATGTGAAGTGGAGCTTTTAACCCGCTTAGAGCAGACCGAGCGAATGATTACAGATTTCGATGCCGCTCTAACAAGCCTTGAAAAGCTGGATATGATGCAGTCTATGTCAAGGTCTGGTCCAAGGTGTCACGGGGGTTTACGGCTGCTCGCACGGTTAATGCTGATCATTCTACGGCTCAGCACATTCGTCTTCTTTTGCCTATGACATTAAGGGCCGTTCTCGACTGCCCGAGATGTCGATTTAGTGGAGACTAAATGGATTGGCCGGAATTCACCTCTAAAACCGTGCACAACGATGTGGATTATCTGGACTACGACGAGATTGGTAGCGAATTGTGCAACAACTTTGAGGCATTTGTCGTAAAGCTGAAGGCGATAGTTCTTTCGGAGTTAACTAAGATTTCCTCTTCCTTAACCATGTCAAAAATTCCACTTGGTCGATTTCTCGATCTGTGCTTTGTAACGGATCCAACCATAGCGTAGTTAAGTGTTTGAGAAAATTTTAACTCCGCATCTGCAGCACCTATGCACCTTATATCTCCAGCTCAACATGGATTTATAAGACGGACATCAACCACTACTAATTTATTGGAGTTTACCTCCTTCATAACTAAAGTCTTTCAAGGTAATTTACAGACGGATGTTGTTTACACTGATTTTAGTAAAGCGTTCGACTCTGTAAACCATTCTCTCCTAGAACAAAAACTTGACCTTTGTTCTAGGTCTCAAAGAGTCCTTCAATAACTCCCCGTCCTCACCTATTATGGTGACTTCGGGTGTACCACAGGGCAGCCATTTAGGCCCCTTATTCTTTACACTCTTCATAAATGACCTGCCTTCTGTATTAACATAATCTCGAGTACTTATGTATTGTTTATTGTTGTTTAAAGTTTAACAATGCACAGTTAGGGCAAGGCAAATACTCTGACCCGGTGGGACTGATTATTGACTCAATAGTCGATACGGTCCCACCAACGGCCAAATTTAGGTTAGAGAAAAGACAGTAGCCGAACTATTCCCAATTAGAGCTATTTAAATTAAGTTATTCATTAAGTTTCATTCATTAAGATCATTTTTACCTTATTATAGCTAGAATCAAAGGAAAAAAGATGGAAAAATAGGTTATAGTTTCGGCAAAGGCTACGGAAAGATTCATAATCCGAGTAGTTAAAAAGACAGAGTTGGAGATAAAGAGGAAAGTAATGCCTAGTCGGGCGGGAAGGGACAGCAATACTTATAGGGCTATGCGGATGATGTTAAGCTCTGTGTCCAGTATAAGCACACTTCATTTCAATCCTGGTTGCAATCCGATTTCGATAGATTTCAGTCATGGTGTTGTGAAAATTTATTAAACCTTAACGCTTTGAAATGTTAAGTAATGATTTTTCATCGCTCCAGCGCCTTTCTGGCTCCTTACACCATTTGTGGTAGTTCTGTTGAGAGAATTACCCGGGTTGATGATCTTGATGTTTTATTAGATCTCAACTTAAAGTATTGAGAACACATTTCTACTATGGTAAAAAAGGCCATGGGCGTGCTTGGGCTTATAAAAAGGTGGTCAAAGGAATTTGACGACCCCTATAAAACAAAGACTATCTACATCTCTCTAAGTCGTCCGATTTAAAATACGGCTCTTGTGTATGCCCTCAATACAACGTACACCAGGACCGTATAGAATCAGTTCAGAAAAACTTCTTACTTTTTGCTCTGCGCGACCTCAACTGGGATGCAGGTGTGAGATTGTCGTCTTACACTAATAGATTAATAAACCTTCCAGCCTTAGCTAATCGTAGGAAAATGCTTGGTGTGATTTTTATGCACAACTTGATCAAGGGTGACGTAGAAAGCCCTGACTTGTTTAGCCGTATAAACTTCACGATTCCTTATAGAAATACTAGAAACTATATACCGTCGCTCCTTCTGTAAAAAGATCGAACTATTCCCTGCATAAACCGTTTAGGGTCTTATGCTCGGCCTACAATTTCGTCTACCGTATCATATCCACTATTAATTCCCTTCCTCTTCTTAAATTACTAATACTCTAATATTTATTTTTCCCGCAGTTCGAAATTGCTAAGTTGCCTTATACCGATTTGTTCTAAGTTTTCTCGAATATTAATTTAAAATCTTGAAAAGTCTATTATTTTTTAGATTCTAAATGTTTACAAACAAAATAAGCGTGTGTTGGGTTCCGCAGCCCAGTCTTAGGCGTAGGTATAAAATATAGACAGCGGCGCACAGGAGGGCACGGGCAATTCGGTCCGCCTGCTTTTGCGGGGTCGATACCGATCTAATTCTACTTCGCTAATCTCGCTGTCGATATCCTATCCGCATGCCTTTCGCTATCCTATCCGCACAACTTTCGCCGTATTAACCGTATTAAACTAAACTAAAAGATGAAACTTTTAATATATCGCAAACTACGCTGCCGAAAAAGATCGGTAGTTCAACAGCGTGGATTTTCAATTTTATCTATTTTAATCCAATTCAAACGATGTTATTGCGGTGACTTTGAGCATAAGACGACAAGTGCCCGCCATCGCTCACCAACATGAGCGTGAGCCCCAGTCGGCCGATCGCACTCCAATTCGCCGTCGACAGATTGCCGATCGGCTTACGGGTTACCCGAAGATCTGGCGAGAATACTTGAATTGAGTTCATTTCTGAGTACTTGCCTGACATCTCCACTGACGATTTCTGTCCCACAAAGCTGGAGTAACACAGCTGGTTAAGAGTTAAGAGCTGCCTCCAGCCGATCGAGAGAGACAATACAGGAAGTAGCAGCACAAGTGCCAGCATGTTTAAAAACTGCGATCGAGTAATCAAGAGGTCAAGGAAGAGTTAGGGACGCAGCTGGTGCAGTTAGGACTATAGTGTATTCGCGTACAGAGGTCGGTGAGAGCAGCCATTTTGAAATGATAAATAAATTTCACAATCAAAACATGAAGTTGTTGACATTTCATTATTAAAAAAAATATTCTATAATGCCGACATGTTTTGGACCAATTTTAAAAGAAGAATAAAATGGCTTTTGTTTAGGAGCATTGTAGCGCATTAAAGCTTTCGGCAGAAATACCTTGAACACATAGCCTTAATGGAAAAGTAAAATAGCCATTATTGACTTCACGACCTGAGTCATTGTTTTCATTGCTACGTAGTGAAGAATCAGAATCGAATCATTTCATATGATGTTTTCAAATGACTATTCCGTGCTACGACTACACTCGTCAACACGACATTTGCGCTTTGGCCCAAAATGACTTTATCTGATGAGGTTGGAAGCTGCCGAGCTTTTACGGCAACTCTGACTCCACATGTACGAAATAATAATTCTCCGTTGGGTATAGTTTTGTGTTTTCTGTTCGATTTTTTTTATGTGCAATATTAGAGCCCTTGGCCGTCAACTTTTAGTTTTTTAGTGTTCTGGATATTCGAACGAAAGAATCGTTGTAGCGCTCTTGCGTAACGCTCTTCCGTTAGGCACGCGTTGGATGATAATTTGGCTAAGCCGCGATGCTGCGCTTTGACTGACTGTGATGTAAGAGATCGAAGCATTGTAATATAAGCAGATATAAATAATGTGTGTATGTGTAAGAACTGAGGGTGGAATTTGCATTGGTCACTTAAGAGCCTATATATGAAGGTTAGGTTAGGTTAACCCGGCCGGCGCTCATTGGGGCCTCTCACTGGCCAGTATGGCCCTTAGTTACCCGGATGGTTATGGCTGTCTACAACCTCTACTGTTTTCCTCATGTCAAAGACTTCCGCCTATACTATGCTGCAGTGGTCCGGTAGCTTATATGGATAGCCTTATTACGGGGTCTGAGCAGTACAAGCCAGCTTTTACTCCTCTTTCATCTTAGAGCCGTCTGTGTATATGTTGAGGTGCTGAGTCTGGTCTCGTCCTTTTTTCCATTCCTCGGGTCCCAGTCAATATAACTGATACCTGCCAATTAACTGTGCCCGTATGCTGTTGACTTCAGCGCTCCTGTGATACAGAGCAGAGTCTGTCGCTGAGTCTTTTCCATAAGCTTGTGGTACGTCTTCTTCCGGGTAGCTTGCCACCACACTTAGACCCCATACAGCAGAGTTGGTCGCACCACCAGATGTAGATCCAGTGCATAAGAGCAGGTGACAGGCCCCATGTGCT
The DNA here is from genome assembly GCA_035041765.1 of Drosophila algonquin. Lineage (NCBI taxonomy): Eukaryota > Metazoa > Arthropoda > Insecta > Diptera > Drosophilidae > Drosophila > Drosophila algonquin. The sequence continues at coordinate 265,481 of JAWNKY010000060.1, read as the reverse complement.
GCTGAGCATCTTCTTGGAAGCGTATAACGCAATGGGGCCACCATTCTTCACTCTTTCCACTACATTGGGTCGTCCGCCCACTCACATATCTCACTGAGTGTACGTTTCATGATGTAGCTGCATTGCCCCGGATGGGGCAAGTCGTAGTGCATTACCCTCATCCGGGAAAATGCAATGTCCATTGCACAGCCGGCACCTTCACCTTTTTACAAAAAATTACAAAAATCTGTGTGTGTATCGGTAAAATGGCATTTAGGATGGTACCAAACGGAATTTAACGGCTAAATTCATCATACGAAGGTTTGGTCAAACTGTTTTTACAAAGGATACTGTTTAGCTAGTGAGCCTTTTCACTGCTTTTGCGAAAAAAAACGGTGACAATTGGGTTTTGGTTATATATATGTGGTTTAATGCCAGATTTATTTAAGCTTGACGCATATAGGTATGCGTGTACGACGAACGATGATCTTTAGCGTTCGAGTATTCGCTCAAGACTGAAATGCAAGGGCTGACGGCGTAGTTGCCGTGCCCTATGAGGCAACGCTTAACGAACGGGAGAGAGTGCGATTATTAGAGAGCTCGAGCAGTTCGGGCTGCTGCTAATTCGAGTACAAAGAATGCTTATACATAAGTATGCGAAAGAAAGCCGCTGCCGTGCGTAGTCATATGCGGTAACAAACGAATTTACAGTGGGCATTGCAATAATTGACATCGAGATGTGCATTTACTTTATGGTTTATGTTATATGCTGATTGACCCGACAGGTACTTTAAACGACGCTTAACTATTGTAAATAAAAAATGCAGCCCAAGAAATAATTTTTTTTTGGACTCTTCCTGAGTTTTTAAAGCCAAAATGTCGGTAACAAATACCGCAAAAAATTACCAAACTAAAAATTAAATTAAATTAATTTAATTAAAAAAATTAAATTAAAAAAAAAAGTAAGAAAGAAGCATAAAAGAAACTGGCACTGCAGCGGGTCAACGCATGTCCATATATGGGTCATAGGACTGCGCCACTGGCCAGTTAGAAGAGGATGAAAAATTCAGGCTAAATGCCAGTTTTGTTGCTGTGCTAGTTTCAAGCGCAGTTCGGCACAGTGATGACCAAGTACAGTGTCAGAGGGCAGTTGGTGGAGTATACGGGGCAGTCTTTGAAGCCCTTGAAGCTAACAAAGTGCGCCCCGGGCTTAACAAAGGCCGCCTACAATACGGATCTAGGCTACACAGTAGAGATGGATAATAGAGAGACAATGACAGAAGTTGAAGGCACAGAATGATTGAAGATGTAGTGGCGGTACGAGCGATTGTTCGCGTAAGTTTTCGGCTTGGTTGAAGTATGGAAGAAGTATTTCACCCGCTTAGGGAAGAGGAGAAGCCGAAAGCCCCAAGTCATTGATCAACCAACCGTGGACCATTTAGATCATTGTTACAACCAAATTCAGCCGTTTTATAAAAGCGGTGGAACTCTAGTCCGCCAAACACCGTGTTCAAAACTAATTAAGCTTTTAAATTCAAATTTCATCAATATTTGCGGTATTTATTCCCGAAATTTTGACTTTCTAAACTCAGGAAAAGTAGAAAAAAAATATTTCATGGCTAACATTTTTATACTCGGTACCCGAAGAGTATAGGGGTATATTATATTTGTGGTGATAACTTATGTATGTGTAACGCCTAGAAGGAAGCGTTTCCGTCCCCACAAAGTATAATTATTCTTGATCAGCATCAATAGCCGAGTCGATATAGCCACGTCTGTCTGTCCGTCCGTCTTTCCGTTCGTCCGTCCTCATTAGCGCCTATATCTCAGAGACTCTAAAAGCTAGATAAACCAAATTTTGTATCCTGTGTTATCGCACTACTAAAAGTGTTTTTCAAAATATCGCCCCGCCCACACAAAGGACGAAAATCTGTGGCACGCACAATTTTGATAGTACAAGAAAACTAAAAACGCAGAATCATAGAGAATGATCATTTCTATCAGAGTGTTGAATCTGGATCAGATCGGATTATTAATATAGCGATACACGCGACCCTGTCTGCTTTATTTATTCGTCCTAATGAGCGCCTAGATCTCAGAGACTATAAGAGCTAGAGCAACCAAACTTTCTATCCAAGCTCCTGTGACATCACTTCAATACAAGTATTTCTAATTTTTGACACGCCCCCTTCCGCCCCCACAAAGGACGAAAATCTGTGGAATCCACAATTTTTAAGATAAAAGAAAACCAAAAACGCATAGTCGTGGAAAATACCCGTATCTACCAGATTGCCGAGTCTGGATCAGGTCGAACTACTATTATAGCCAGAAAGAAAAAATTAAATTTCGGTCGCTACGCAATGCCTGCCAAGCGCTTACTCATTCCCTCTCTCTCTCTCTCTCGCACACATGTAGAAATGTAGAGGCAGATGTAAAAAGTATATGTAAACAAAAATGGAAACAGATAACACTTGATAAATAAAAATCTAGCATAGGGTTCGACCTAATTTTTTAAAATTTTCTTTTTTGGCCAAAATTTAATTTGTCCCTTTTGCGAATATAAAATAAATTACATAAATCATAAAATCACATATATTCTGACTGAGTACTGGGTATAAAGTAGAGCACAACTTTCCCTCTCGTAGTTTTAGACACATTAATCAGTCGTCGTCGTTTAAGGTACCGCTGGTGAGAATTGGTGGATCAGGTTTAGAGAGAGCGGTGTTCAAGCAGACACGCTGAAAACTATCAAAAAGGTAAGAATTAGTCCAGTAAAGAAGCTAAGTCGAAAACCCTAAGAGAGATAATTTGTGGACTGAGTCAAAGGCTTTACTAAAGCCAGTGTAAACTACATCAGCTGGACACTGTTTAGCAAATCCGGTAAAAAGGTTAAAAATTCTAGGTAGAGAGGTAGGCAGGTAGAAACTGAGCAACGTTTTAAAAATCTGTGCTGAGATTCAGAAAAAAAGAAATTACAAATTTGTTGGAGCTGAGAACATATTTTCGAAAAGTTTATTAATTGCAGATAAATTGGAAATACTCCAGTAATTTGAATCATCAGATTTAGATCCCTTTTTATGAAAGATAACTTTAAAGGAGTCTTTCACCAATCTCGAGAGACAAGTTGAACATTTTGAGGAGGGGCATACAAAGATATTCAGCACAAAGTTTAAGAACATCACTCAGAACCGAATCTGGCCCAGTGGAGTACGAAAATGTACACGATTTTAAATTGGTTAAGGGGCCATCATTACGATGAAGGAGGGATATACACAACTAGAACTATTGAAAGGGATAGGATATGAGTACTTGGTCTGCAAGTCGTTTGTTGAGGCTAAAATAGGTGGAAGGTTCACAGAAGAGCAACGTTCGAAGAATGTCTCAACGTTCAGCAATGTCTCAATCGTTATCAGCATAACTACCATTTCTACACTTAAATGGTAGTTCTGCTGACAACGATGAAGGAAATTGAGGAGAATTACGTTTAGAGTTAACAAACCTGACGAATTAATGTTAAGCTTGCGTTTCACCAAGTAGTTATTGTAGCACAATGTATTAAATAAAGACAATTTCGACTTTGATATTGGGAAAAGTCTGATTGCGAACCGGATTTTTTGAATTTCTTGAACATACGGTATATACAATTCCTCTATTAATTTCGGGGTGAACCAAATAGGACCGAAAAGATTTCTGGAGGGGGTAACTAACGGAACAAACGTAGAAAAGATGGAAAAAATAGTGCTATAGAATTCATTAGCGGCAAACTCGATTTGTTGGAAACCGTTTAGGAATGACCAATCGATCCGAGTAAGGGCAATATTCAAATAGAGAAAATCTGCCTTTTTACAGCTAAAGATTGTTGAGGGCTTTGTGTAAGATTTGGTGGGACCAGAAGAAGGCAACTGAAAATCAATATCAAGGGTGGGGTCTTCAGGGAAGAATAGTGGATCACCACTACTGACCAGAGTACTCGATCTATCGGCAGCAAAGACGAGATCTAAGATCAAACCCATGTTATTATGCATACCATTTACCTGACCTACGAAGTATGGGACAGAGTATCAACGAAATCATGCTGCATGGATGGGACATTAAGTTAACTTAGAGTCTTCAGGTGGAGACCAAGTGATTTTTGGGAGATTAAAATCACCAAGGACAATAAGACGATCAAAATCATTAAGCTGGGACGAAACAGACTGATGGGCAGCGCATATTTATAAGCATATAAGCGAAGCATATAAGTTGAAAATTCAGAAGGCGATGGGATGTAAGAGCATGATATGAATAAATTAAAAGAACACAACCGAATTTTTTAATTTTAACTAGTTTCTTCTAATAAGGTCATAACTATCTTAATGAATAACTTAATTTAACTTTTATTGGATTGTTAAGTTAGCCTTAGTCTCTTCGAATTTTTAGTTGTCATGCCATTTTCCCCTTACAGTTTAACTGAACATTGTCAAACTTTAAAGACTAATAAACAATATGAAAGACAGAGATAGCAAGAGGCAAAATGCTAAATGTCGCTTAAACTCGGCTGGCGCTGCGCTGCCGTCAGAAAGACTGAAAATCAAAACTAGTGCATACTATCTGCATTCTCTGCTCTCTGCATTCTTCTTCCATTAAAACATCTCTGTTTTAGATATAAAACAGTTAAGTTTAATGTCATATAAGTTAGTTAAAATTGTTTGATTCGGCTAAACCGGAACACCAATTAAAATTTACCTCGACAGTTAAGTTACCAAAAATAATTTTTTAAATTTCGTAAACAAGAAAACAGTAAGTACATTCAAATTTTTTTATCTAATTAAAGGAACATGTTCTCAAATATCACGGCCGAAAAATGGGTTACTTGGACCCTCATGTGTTTGCTCTAGCTGAAGCTGCTTATAAAAGTATTGTTGATGATCAAATAAATCAGGTAAGATTATCTCTCCAATCAAAAAAAATTAATTAATTTATTTTATAAAGTTGTATAGATACATATTAGTTTATTTTTGCAGGCATTATGATTTTACCCAGATGCTTTCTACTCTTGAGACGTTTATTGACCCTCTTTTTACTCGTTGTTTTTTTACTGCATGCAGCATAGTCTAAACAGATTGAACGGCAGTTAATATTCTGTGAACCGAACGATTGTCGGATAGATAAGCCGTTGTGATACAAACAGATCCTCAGGGAGTTTTCCTGGCCGTCGAGGCTCACTGCTGTCTGGTCTTCGTTGCTGAAATTTGGGAGAAAAATTAATTAATACGTAATATCTGTCTTTTTGAAAGAATGCAGGTACAAGTTAAACCTGTTGTGTCAGCTACGTATAGCTTATGGTCTTGAGTCCTCAGACCGGAGTCCTCTGCATGAGTGTTAGAGACATACCGTATAACAGGTGGAAAGAGATTAGTCACCTGAGCCATAGCACATATGTCCCGAAAAGCCTTATTTAAGTTGTTGGTCGACAGGTATCGAGAGTGTGCATATTAGCGACCGAGATCCCCCTGGGCCATGCATCCCTCAGCATGTGACAGTGTCACCTTGGATTGTATTTATTTTACTGAGGGTTTTCTTTTTTCCGCCCGACTACCATTGGCCAGAATCCTGACCGTACCAAGACCTGTTCTAGCCGTCTTAACGGGGAGAGTATAGTCAGGAAGTACTGGTTCGCTCCTGATTCCCCTGTACTCTATGGAGTACAGTCACCTCGGATGAGTAGCACAAGAGCACCTGTACCCCAATACAAGTCTGGCGACTTGGCGACAGTTTTGGCGAATAAACCTGTCATCCTTTGACCCTACTTTAACACCCGACGGCTGCACGGTATTTTTGTTCTCGTCGAATTCATTCATTACTGTCGCCTATGATAACATTTTAGACTACTTCGAAAAGTTGTTTGATGCATTCAAAGCCCGCATTTTAGTTCGCTTCCCTAAGGCAAACTGCAATCATGCAATGAACAATGTTTGGGGTCCGTACTTTCAGAAGATGAAGTTGTAGATCGTATCTATTGCAGATATTCCTGTTTAAAAGGTTTTTGTTCATACCAATTTATCACAAATTTTTTAATACTCGAAGAGTATATTATATTAGATTTGTGGTGATAGAGGATGTTTGTAATGTGCAATCACATAAAGTATATTTCTTTGATCATCATCAGCAGCCGAGTCGATATAGCCATATCTGTCTGTCCGTCCGTTCGTCCCGATGAGCACCTAGATCTCAGAGACGATAAGACCAGAGACCCAAACATTCTATCCAAAATTCTATGATATATCGTTCGATTCTCTTTTTAGTGATCAGACGTGTTTTTGTTTTGCGCTCCGCTTATCTGCCTTTTATTTTATATAAACAGCCGGTGTTTTTATACCCGGTACTCGAAGAGTATAGGGGTATATTAGATTTGTGGTGATAACGGATGTGTGTAACGCCCAGTAGGAAGCGTTTCCGACCCCATAAAGTATATATATTCTTGATCAGGATCAGTAGCCGAGTCGATATAGCCATGTCTATCTGTCCGTCCGTCTGTCCGTCTTCATTAGCGCCTATATCTCAAAGACTATTAAAGCTAGAGCAACCAAATTTTGTATCAAGTCTCCTGTGTTATTACACTACTCCAAGTTTATTTCAATTTCGCCCCGCTCCCCTCCGCCCTCACAAAGGACGAAAGTCTGTGGCATACACAATTTTGAGGTACGAGAAAACTAAATACGCAGAATCATAGAGGATGACCATTTCTCTCAGAGAGTTGAATCTAAATCAGATCGGATTATTAATATAGCCACAATGAAGAAAACCATTTCAAAGTCATCGTTACCTCTCGCTCTCTCACACGCAACCCCGTCTGCTTTGCGCGTTCATCCAGATGAGCGCCTAGATCTCAGAGACTATAAAAGCTAGAGCAACCAAACTTTCTATCCAAGCTCCTGTGATATCACTTCAATAAAAATGTATTTTAAAATTTTTTCCACGCAAAAACGCATAGTCATGGAAAATAACCGTATCTACCAGATTGCCGAATCTGGACCAGGTCGAACTACTATTATAGCCAGAAAGAACAAATTAAATTTCAGTCGCTACACAACGCCTGCCAAGCTCTTACTCATTCCCTCTGTCTTTGTCGCAAAAACTTCCACGTTTCGTATGTGTAGTTATACATGTACATTATGAAATGTAGAAGCATATGTATACAAAAATGGAAACATTTATAAAAATTCAAAAATGACTTAATTTTTTTATTTTAAATATTATTTTTTGCCCAAAATTTAATTCGTCTCTTTTGCGAACATATAATAAATTTCATAAATCATAAGCTCATAAATGTATACATATATATACTGACTGAGTACCGGGTATAAGGTAGAGCCGCGTCCTTTGCCGTCCCGGACCACCGAGTATTACCATCACAGGTGATAGGCCTGTGGTGCCAAGATTGGTTTGATTCCACCAAAGAGACAAGTTTTTGTCTCACGGCTAGCCCTTGACTCCACAACTAAGGATGTGACGGCTTATATTCAAAGCAAAATAAAAGCCGTTGATTTGAAGGGGGAAAAGTTTAACTTCTCTTATGCCAGGGAGATAGTTCATTCAAAATAAGTGTCTCCCAAACTCACTTTAACACCATTTATTCGGCCAAATTTTGGCCGGAGCATTTAGTGGTGAAGGAGTTTAAGGCAAAGAAGAAGACAAGGCCCCCAATAACTCTTTTAAAAAATCAGACCAATGCGCCATCCTTATCTTCTCGCTCTACTTCCACCCGCAAAAAAAACCATTAAATTCTAATAGTTCTAATTGCAGTCCAGATTCAGGAGGGACTGGAATTCCTGTGTGTTAAATTGATTCTTCTCAGTTTTCATTTCATCTCAGCTTTCATATTCCACCTTCTTCGGATATCGCAGTGTACGAGCAGGACTTGTCCGCCAGACCCTCGCCATCAGATAAAGACCATATGATAGTTCTTGCTGACTTCAACTTGGAAGGAACTGGAACTATTTGGTCTTCGGAAAACGAGTCTAATAACTTAGTGCCCATGTCGCGACACGACTTTATTGACGACTTGTTTGATCTTTCTGTCTCAAGTTAACCATATCAAAAGCTCTTTGGGTCGACTGCTTGATCTGTGCTTTGTAACGGATGCGACCTTAGCGTTGTTAACTCGAGTCCCCCCGCTCACTATACCTGAAGATGCCCACCATCCTACTTTCGGAGTGTCGCTCGATATAGGACTAACTGCGTTAGATCGGTCGGGAAGACTACCTCAATGTGTCCGCTGCTTTCGTAAGGCCGAGTTTGCGGAGCTTCATAACCTCATTAGGGATTTTGATTGGTCCGCTTTATATTTGTGCAGTGATGTTACGACAGGCACAAACATTTTCTATGATGCACTGGACTCACTTTTTGTCTCTTGTGTCCCACTTTCCTGTCCGATTAGATCAAGAAAACCCCTTTACCAAGGAGCTATCTCATCTAAAAAACTTAAAATCAAGACTTTATACAAAATTTCCAGAAGTTGGCTCTCCTTCTTCTTTTTCTCATTATGTAATAGCTCGGTCAAACTTTTCAGTTCTTAACGCTCAATGTTATCAGAATTACCTATCTCGACGTAGGATACGTTTCTCTAAGGACCCCAAACAGTTCTACAGCTTCGAAAACAGTAAGCGTAGAACGTCCGCACACCCATCCTCGCTATCCTTCCTTAATACGTCAGCAGATAATGATTAGGCAATTGCCGATCTTTTTGCACGTTTTTTCCAAACTACCTATTCGCAGGACGTTTACTCTGGTCAGCCGTATCCATACGGTTTACCGAGGTCGAACGGCATTTTCTGTCCTTTGCTAAATGAAAGCTCGTTGCTTCATGATCTACGAACAGTAAAGCCGGTGTTCTCACCGGGTCCGGACGGAGTGCCCGGCTGTGTACTCAGGTACTGTGCCGAGTCTCTGTGTGGGCCGTTGCTTAAACTATTTAACCTATCCATAAATTCTTCATGCTTTCCCCCGATATGGAAGGAGTCTATATCTAAGTTATCCGATATTCCTAAAGTGTTTGAGAAAATTTTAACTCGGCACCTACAACATCTTACAACATCACTTATATCTCCAGCTCAACATGAATTTATATGGCGGAGACCAACCACTACTAATTTATTGGAGTTTACCTCCTTCATAATTAAAGGCTTTCAAGGTAATTTACAGACGGATGTTGTTTACACCGATTTTAGTAAAGCTCGACCTTCTAGGGTTCCCGCCCAATCTCCTGAGATGGATCTCTAGCTACCTTTGTTCTAGGTCTCAAAGAGTCCTTTTCAAAAACTCCCTCTCCAGTTATGGTGACTTCGGGAGTACCACAGGGCAGCCATTTAGGCCCCTTATTCTTTACACTCTTCATAAATGACCTGCCTTCTGTATTAACATAATCTCGAGTACTTATGTATTGTTTATTGTTGTTTAAAGTTTAACAATGCACAGTTAGGGCAAGGCAAATACTCTGACCCGGTGGGACTGATTATTTACTCAATAGTCGATACGGTCCCACCAACGGCCAAATTTAGGTTAGGGAAAAGACAGTAGCCGAACTATTCCCAATTAGAGCTATTTAAATTAAGTTATTCATTAAGTTTCATTCATTAAGATCATTTTTACCTTATTAGAGCTAGAATCAAAGGAAAAAAGATGGAAAAATAGGTTATAGTTTCGGCAAAGGCTACGGAAAGATTCATAATCCGAGTAGTTAAAAAGACAGAGTTGGAGATGAAGAGGAAAGTAATGCCTAGTCGGGCGGGAAGGGACAGCAATACTTATAGGGCTATGCGGATGATGTTAAGCTCTGTGTCCAGTATAAGCACACTTCATTTCAATCCTGGTTGCAATCCGATTTCGATAGATTTCAGTCATGGTGTTGTGAAAATTTATTAAACCTTAACGCTTTGAAATGTTAAGTAATGATTTTTCATCGCTCCAGCGCCTTTCTGGCTCCTTACACCATTTGTGGTAGTTCTGTTGAGAGAATTACCCGGGTTGATGATCTTGATGTTTTATTAGATCTCAACTTAAAGTATTGAGAACACATTTCTACCATGGTAAAAAAGGCCATGGGCATGCTTGGGCTTATAAAAAGTTGGTCAAAGGAATTTGACGACCCCTATAAAACAAAGACTATCTACATCTCTCTAGGTCGTCCGATTTAAAATACGGCTCTTGTGTATGCCCTCAATACAACGTACACCAGGACCGTATAGAATCAGTTCAGAAAAACTTCTTACTTTTTGCTCTGCGCGACCTCAACTGGGATGCAGGTGTGAGATTGTTGTCTTACACTAATAGATTAATAAACCTTCCAGCCTTAGCTAATCGTAGGAAAATGCTTGGTGTGATTTTTATGCACAACTTGATCAAGGGTGACGTAGAAAGCCCTGACTTGTTTAGCCGTATAAACTTCACGATTTCTATAAGAAGCACTAGGAATTATACACCGTTGTTTCTTCCGCTTTGTAGATCGAATTATTCCTTGCATGAACCATTTAGGGCCCTATGCTCGGATTATAATTCCCTCTACTAAATGAAAAAAATCGGACTTTTACTTGAGATTGGTTTAGTTTCGGTTTAGATTGTTTATATAAAAATTTTTTATTAAGCAGTCACACGCTAAAACTACATAGTGGCGTCAAATTTATCTTAATGAATCATTTTCATTCTTTTTTTTCCGTTTTCAATTAAGATTCGGGTTTTTTTTACATTAAAACCCGTTTACTTTTGATTTCGGCTAAGAAAATGTATCCGTTGTTAAATCAAGCTCTTTTTTTTGACAACGGAAAACCAATGTATTCATTAAATTGTTGTCCTACTATACAAATAATGCAACTTTTTCTTTTATTTGAAGTCTTGTGTGATATCTGGAGAATCAGGGGCTGGAAAAACTGAAACCACAAAGTTTATATTACAATATCTATGTGCCATTACTTCAAACGTTTCCTCTTGGGTTCAACAGCAAATATTGGAAGCCAATACTATTCTTGAATCTTTTGGTAAGTTTTAAATACAATGAAAGGCTTGCGTCTGTGACCTGAGTTTTTTAATAATGTACTACCAAATATGCTTGTATATGAACCGGAAAAAAACTCTTTGAGAAAAATATGAATTAACAGTTTAATTATATTAATTAATTATAATTATAAAAGAGTTTGTGTTCAATTCCCTCTTGTATTAAAGCTCTATCGACTTGGCTATTAAGCTTCTGGTTCTCACAATCTGTACGAATCGACACTTATCTTTTTTTTTTTAATTCCGGTTACACAAACTCTACCTCGAGAGAGGGTCAGATTTTATAAACTCGTTTTTGCTAGCGAACGGACGTGTTTCGTATGTGCTCCAGCAAATATACTTCATATGTGAAAAAATGTGATTAAAAAAAAAATATAAAAGTAAAGTGGAGTGATTCCCATTCATAGCTAAAGGGCCTTAAAAGAGTAATAAAACTATTTTTATATATAAAAGTTAATACAAATCAAATAAGTTCCACGAATAACTCGCGCAATATGAGCAGCGCCTGAACGAGAAATCATGGAAACTCCATAGAGATTTAATTTTTAATTTAAAGACGATACACGAAATCTCACAAGGGCATTAAGACTGATTAAGACTAATGGAAGCAACATAAGCCAGTCCTGTTGCCAAAACCGCACAAGTTTCCTACACAACCGTCATTTTTAAGGCCCTGATCAGTCTGATCGACTATGCAGGCAAAGCACTTAAGGGATGCATTTGCAGGTAGCTTCGAAAAGCAGTTATAGATGCAAGTGACCTATCTCGGTGAAGTTCAGCGTCATATTATCTGGTAGTGATCATCGAGGACTGCTTCAGAGATCGTATGATGCTAAAAAACATCAACAGCGTCACCGTGCATGTGACATGCAGCGTTCCTTAGGCAGTGTCCTTTGGCCAACCTTAAGAAAAGTGATGTATGACGCAATCCTCAAGCTGCAACGGAATGGGACACACGCACAGTAGGTGTAGTAGGTGGTAGCCAAGCACCTCGGCGAAGCGGTGGTTCGTTTTAATTAAGTGTGGTTGGATTCTGTGGACTGTACAAAAAAAGGAAGCAGTCCCCATATTCTAGCAGGTCGAGGTAGGGACCGTCGCAGTTTAAGTAGAGAACTGTCGCGTATGATGCTGAACACGAGGTGATCTAAACAATGCCGCAGATTTCTTTTTCTCGGGTCAGTCTGTAAATCGGCCATGTGCGCAGCACCAGCCTGGACTGAGGCGATGAGGATTTAGTCCCACAGGAGAGGGCTAGGCGCAATATACCAATTAGAAACTCTACCAGTCTGTGTGGTTTCCGAACTATCTCGAACGATGCAACACTTGACATAGCCAGAATGCTTCCCGTGGTAGACCTTGCCGGGGAAGAGAGGGAAATCTCATCAGAGCTCGAAGCAGCACCCAAAAGACGGCAGCGAAGGGAAGAAGCTTAACTAGTTGATAAGATTTACTATGAACATTTAGCCTACTACCAGACATCGGTATGTGGATTAACCGCAAGCATGCAACGACTGCTTTAGGAGCTTTCTCTTTCATTTTGGGCAACCTGCTCGACGTGCTAAGTACAGAGACCGCTCAACATATTCACCTGCTCAAGAGTCAACGAAAAGGTGTCGGTGGAGACACACTGAACGCAGAAAACCTGCGCTCTGCTCTAGGAAGTGTGTGTGAGAAAAAGGGAATGAGATGCGCGTTGTGTAATATCATTTGTTCCTTATGGCTATAATAATGATCTGATCTGATCCGGATTCGACAATCTGCTAGATATGGTCATTCTATACGGTTCTGCATTTTCGGTTTTCGCGTATATATTACACATATAGACTTCCACGAAAAATCTGATATATCCATGTATAGCAGACCATTTCTAAAATGTGCTCCAGCCCTGCACTTACATATAAACTTGTGCTCCAACCTTCAATTACGTGACATCTAGGAAGAACCTTTAGAACATATCGAATGCAGGCCTAGCGAAATAATAAAAGTCATCGAAGAGGAATTAAAGCGTGGCTTCGATATAAAGCCTGAGAAAATTATCATATATCTCCCCAGGTGTGCGGTTGTACAGCTTGATGCCAGCTCTTCAATGCGATCGCAAAACTTGATTACTTTCCCCGAAAATGGAACAAGTCAACTATAGTGATGCCTTCAAAGCAATGCTCGACACGGCCCTATCTAATGGATAGCAAAAGTCTCTGCTGCTGCTCTGTCGCTCACGGACACTAAAAAAAAGCAGCAAGTCTTCGTGTGGCTTTGGCTTTGGCTGTTTCTAGTGAAAAGCAATAAACTGATTTCTCCCTCAGGCATGTTCTGGTTGCTGCTACACACACCAGCGCACTTAAGTGTATGCGTGCCGAGCACAACTCCAAAGAAAGGAAAATATAAAACTCCCAGCCTCACGTATAAAACGATAGGGCTTCTAGAGCGCTCTCCCTCTCTGTCTCTTTCTTTATCTCTCTCTCTTTATCTCTCTCTCTTTATCTCTCTCTCTCTCTCTTTACCTCTCTCTCTCTCTATGTGTTACCAGCGCTAGGCCCTATGACACAAACGAGAGCTGTAGTCAATGAAAAACATATAATTTGCTTTGCTCTCATTTCGCTCCCACTTTTCTGGGCTTTACAAGCTCCAAACAATGACCGACGATATATCCGTCAGAGAGTTACCATTAGGCACTAGCGCGCAAAAAGAAGATATATATATCGATGTATATCGATATATAAAAGGAAGCGGTCACACTGACCACTATCGATTGGACAGAAAGATCAAAAGCGGGGGTGACAATGCGTCCACGCCGCGCCAAGATCGGGACTGCAACGCAGACCACGAACAAACGCACATGCAATTGACTCCATTCTCCGGCTTTCGCAACCGTACACCTGCTCCGACTAGACCCCTCTTAATTCGTACATCGTGCAATCGTCTACCGCGATCTACGAGTCATCTGACCGCGCCATATACGGGTTAAATCTATCGCGTCTTTCACGGTCAACACTACTGTCAATAGTCAGCAGACCCATTTCCCCCAACAGCGTTGATATATCCAAGTAAGTCAATCTTTTCTCGTGGTGCAGCCAGGGAAACAAGTGATGGCTTACTATTAATAAAGTTCTGAATAAAAATACAAAGTCGAAGTCACGAAGTTGTTTCTTTATTCGTATATATATATATGTATACGTTACCCGTTATACTCAAACCTCCCCTTCCCAGAAATTCCGTAATTCAACGAGCTGTCACATTAACGCATGGTTCCGTATTTTCCCCGGTATCTAGTGACTGTCGCGACAACGCGCAGACACTCCCCGTTAGAAATTCCGTTGTTCTACGAGCCGTCGCGATAGCGACCGGAGACATCCCTATCAAACAGGAATTTTTTGGTTTGAAAAATATTGGAAACTTCATCACCTGTCCACAGCGAACTCCAAATATTTTCATACACATGAGAATCGTCATGGCGACCCATTTAGTTGACACTTCTAGACGCTTAGTTTTTTCGCTGCACAGTTCATAAAGGAAATGCCCCGATAGCTTTTTACTTCCTTTATATTTCGTTACTTCAAAACTTCTTGCGAAGATAGCACTCTTTTCCAATGTCGCGTTTGGGTAAAATTCTGTGCTCTTCTCGGATAGTGAAGTTTTCAACTTTTCCAACGTAATGTCAATCCTCATCATTACTATACATACTGGCGTAGTACATAATTGGGGCGTTCTGATGTGTGTTGAGAAGGCTACTAAAGTAATCCTTAAAATCTCTAGCGTCTATGGTTGTGCCGACCCTTTACTTGTCCTCTTATTTCCTTAGCCAGCCTCCACCAGTTTTTGCCCAAGTGTACATTTGCGATCCGGGCTTTTAAAAGTTGTAAATAATTTCCTTTGCTGCTTCTGCAAAGCTGTGAATATTCTGATTGTAGTATTAAGTACGATTCCTTATTCTCCCGAGATTCCGTTGTCCGGAAGTTCTTGAGTGCAGCAAAAAACTTTTCTATCTGTTTTTTATTTTGTTTTTGTCCAAAGTTGCTAGTCCGCCTTTCGGTTTGTTTGCAGGAGATTTTTTATTTCAAAAGAGTTCCCAATAACAATCGTTTTCTTGTTGTTTAGAGAGAAGGCAATATCGTATGATTTCTTCTGTTTTTGTGGTACACCTTTTTATTTTTGTCCTTCCACAGGGCACTGGCAGAATAAGTGGTGGACTGACTTCTTCCCTTCCCCATCCCGACAACTTCTGCAAAAGTCGTTGTAAACAACTGATACTAAACACGTGAGTACTAATCGCCCAGTGGATGGATCGATGGATGAAACTCTACTAAGTCTATAGAGCTCTACCGTGCGTTTCTTCGATCAACATGGCCATGTCGATCGCAAGATTTTACAGTAATCTGCCATCGCTAATTTGCTTTTTGCTCGAAAATGTGCGTAGGGAGCCTTCAGGTAGCCATAGGCATCGCTACTGGCTCCCTGTCCGATAGCAGAGGAATGGTAGTGCCTGCCTGGCTAATTCGTCGGCAGCATCATTCCCCTAGAATTCCCAGCCCACCTCCCGCCCAACCGACCGAGGGGCGCTGCCGCTTAACGCGCGACTCGTTAACCGAACCGATCGCGGACATGCAGGAAAGATAGGTGTTAGACTAGTGTTCGAGGAAAAGTAGAACTAATCTAACTAAAGAAACGAAGTAATTACTAATTACGGGAAAGATATAAGAGTATCAGTGACTTAAGACTAGGAAGGGAGTTAGTGGTAGATATAATATGATAGAGGGAATTATAATCCGAGCATAGGACCCTAAATGGTTCATGCAAGGAATTATTCGATCTACAAAGGGGAAGGAACAATGGTATATATGTAGTTTCTGGTATTGCTAAAATGAATCGTGAAGTTTATGCGGCTCAACAAGTCAGGGCTATTTCCGTCACCCTTGATCAGGTTGTGCACAAAAATCACACCAAGCTTTTTTCTAGGCTGAACAAAACCTTCCATATTTAATAAGAGAAATCTTGTGACAAACCAATCAGAAATAATTCATGCGCATTCTTTCTGGAAATTGGACTGACGGTCGACTGCACCAATCATATCCCTTGGATAAAACTGGAATGTATAATGACATTATCAAAAGATTGGGTGTCATTTTAATTTTTTTAACTACAAAGAAATGCCTTGAGTACTGCAGCGCGGTTACTAAAAACCGATTCAAACATTTTTAGAATATGGTAATTTTTAAATTGAACATACGAGTCTACCAATTAAAGAAATGTCAGCGAAAGCTCAGGAATCGAGACACAATGATTACAAAAAGAACATGTGAATGAATGCGAGTACATACGTACAAGACGTTTCACAAATAAAGCAGGCCATCCTCAGTCGAATTTGCTCGACTAATTGTTCGTTGAACAAGAATTTCATTTGCCCACCAACGAGTGCAAACATTTAGTCATTCGTAGAAAATTTTCAGAGGCAACATGTCAGCGGACGTTTGCAAAACAGTAATTGCCCTTATGGTTATATTTTTTATGTTCGTTCCGCATTATTTTTGTTTTTGTATTCCTCACTTTTTGCCTACCACAGTGAGGGCTCATTTTGCAGGCAAAATATAATTTCGCTTAAAAATTGTTTTGACATTCCTGCCACGTTTTGTTGCTACACAAGTTTTTCCCAACTGAGGTTTTGTGCAAACATTGCCATCCACAGTCGAATTTGTTCGCGCAAACACAGCCAAGTTAGAATCGTTTCTATCTTTTTCGAACGAAACATCGAACATGAAATGTGGACGCGAACTCTACTACCAACGACGAAAATTTCGTGGAACCGAACATGATCGTCGAACAAATTCGACTGCGGATATCCGTCTTTAGACAAAACAAGGATATTTTTATTAATACGGCTATCAGAGCAATATTGATATTAGATTAGACTAAGCCAAATTAGCAGAAGTAGACAACTTCGAGAGAATAACCGTATTAAGCTAATTTATTCTTGTTGATTCATATATCACAGAAAACGATTTTTCGACAGATACTTTCCATGGCAGAATTTGGTAAGCGGGTCATCATTTGGACGCGTTAAAAAATGTCCGTATTTTAACAGTATTAACTAATTAAAAGCCTATTTCCTTGACTTTAGATCAATATTTTTGAGCTTCTATCTACTTTCCTAAATACAAAAATTGATGGAAACACACAGTCAGTGCCCGAAACTTATATTCATAATTCAATTGATATGCGAGTGTGATAAAAACAAAGTAAAATAACAGAGTATCAGTGACTTAAGGGAGTTAGTGGTAGGAAGGGGGACTAGGAAGGGAGTTAGTGGTAGATATAATATGATAGAGGGAATTATAATCCGAGCATAGGACCCTAAATGGTTCATGCAAGGAATTATTCGATCTACAAAGCGGAAGAAACAAGGGTGTATAATTCCTAGTGCTTCTAATAGGAATCGTGAAGTTTATGCGGCTCAACAGGTCAGGGCTATCTACGTCACCCTTGATCAAGTTGTTCACAAAAATCACACCAAGCATTTTCCTACGATTAGCTAAGGTTGGAAGGTTTATTAAAAGCAATCTATTAGAGTAAGACGGCAGTCTCACACTTGCATCCCAGTTGAGGCCGCGAAGAGCAACAAGTAAAAAGTTTTTCTGAACTGATTCTATACGGTCCCGATGTACGTTGTACTGAGGCCGTATTTTAAATCGGACGAACCAGAGAGGTGTAGAGAGTCTTTGTTATATAGGGGTCGTCAAATTCCTTTGACCACCTCTTAATAAACCCAAGCACGCCCATGGCCATATTCACCATGGTAGAAATGTGTTCTGAAAACTTTAACTTGGGATCTAATAGAACACCAAGATCATCAACCCGGGTAATTCTCTCAAGAGAACCACCACAAAGGGTGTAAGGAACCAGAAAGGCGCTGGAACGATGAAAAGTCATTACTTTACATTTTGAAGCATTAGGGTTTAATAAATTTGCACAACACCAAGACTGAAATCTATCGAGATCGCATTGCAACCTGGATTGAAAAGAAATGTCCTTATACTGGACACAGAGCTTAACATCATTCGCATACATAAGTACTCGAGAGTATGTTAATACAGAAGGTAGGTCATTTATAAAGAGTGTAAAGAGTAAGGGGCCTAGATGGCTGCCCTGTGGTACTCCCGAAGTCACCATAACTGGAGAGGGAGTTTTTGAAAAGGACTCTTTGAGACCTAGAACAAAGGTAGCTAGAGATCCATCTCAGGAGATTGGGCGGGAACCCTAGAAGGTCGAGCTTTACTAAAATCGGTGTAAACAATATCCGTCTGTAAATTACCTTGAAAGCCTTTAATTATGAAGGAGGTAAACTCCAATAAATTAGTAGTGGTTGGTCTCCGCCATATAAATTCATGTTGAGCTGGAGATATAAGTGATCTGCAAAGATGTTGTAGGTGCCGAGTTAAAATTTTCTCAAACACTTTAGGAATATCGGATAACTTAGATATAGACTCCTTCCATATCGGGGGAAAGCATGAAGAATTTATGGATAGGTTAAATAGTTTAAGCAACGGCCCACACAGAGACTCGGCACAGTACCTGAGTACACAGCCGGGCACTCCGTCCGGACCCGGTGAGAACACCGGCTTTACTGTTCGTAGATCATGAAGCAACGAGCTTTCATTTAGCAAAGGACAGAAAATGCCGTTCGACCTCGGTAAACCGTATGGATACGGCTGACCAGAGTAAACGTCCTGCGAATAGGTAGTTTGGAAAAAACGGGCAAAAAGATCGGCAATTGCCTGATCATTATCTGCCGACATATTAAGGAAGGATAGCGAGGATGGGTGTGCGGACGTTCTACGCTTACTGTTTTCGAAGCTGTAGAACTGTTTGGGGTCCTTAGAAAAACGTATCCTGCATCTAGATAGGTAGTTCGAGCATAACATCGAGCGTTAAGAACTGAAAAGTTTGACCGAGCTATTACATAATGAGAAAGAGAAGAAGGAGAGCCAACTTCTTAAAATATTGTATATCGTCTTGATTTTAAGTTTTTTAGATGGGATAACTTCTTGGTAAACCAAGGAGGTTTTCTTGATCTAATCGGACAGGAAAGTGGGACACAAGAGACAAAAAGAGCGTCCAGTGCATCATAGAAAATGTTTGTGCTTGTCGTAACATCACTGCACAAATATAAAGCGGACCAATCAAAATCCCTAATGAGATTATTAAGCTTCGTAAACTCGGCTTTACGGAAGCAGCGGACAAATTGATCCTAGTGTCCTAGACCTAGTCGTTGTGTATTAATAGCTGCTTGGCTGTCCGAGAAGACGAACACTAGGTTTGCAGAAATTAGAAAAGGGCTCATTGATTGCTTCAACTTCCCCTTGAAACACACTAGAGTAATCCGGGAGCCTAAAGCAGTGACTTATGTTGAGCTCGTTTTAATAGACTCGTCCTCCCACGTGGCCGTCTAGCTTAGAGGATTCGTTTTCATAATGTACACTCTGGCTAGTAAAACTACATTTATATTTTTGATTTTAATGCAGCCCTTCAAAGTCCGTTGGTCGATTTACCTTTTCTTGAGTTTATTATCTTGTTGATATTGTAAATTTAAAGGAAAAGTGAGTGTAAAAATTATATCAGAATGTCTATATAAGAAATGATTGTGTTCAATTTGTTAATTTTTGTGCGTGCTTGTTTCGGGCTTCTAAAATTCAACAAAACTTAACAAACTTGTCTCTCTATTGCTGCTGTCCTCACAACTTTTTTCGTGCCATATTGTGCCACTAACTATGTTAAATTAATGTTAAAAATGTTTAATTACTAATTTATATTAAATTTACTACGAACCTTTGCGACCATTACGGTTATTTTCGTTGTTTAGGTTAGGCTGAATTTTTCTATATCATGCTGTCAATTTTTGGATTGATATCATTAGAAATGTGTCCACTGTTGTGATCTTGATTTTTAAACAACTGAGAACATATGTTTAACTCAAGCGCGGTGTGGGGATAATGATTTTTCTTCCCGATCGGACGAATAATTATTTCGAATAAATAATTCGTGTCGCAGAAATAAAATGGCGATTAGTTCATTATTAAATGATATCCAATGATATCGCAGTTTTTCCGCCTGCTCATGGCACTCGTACAGCTGCTGCCTGCGTTGCTGCTCTCGATCGGCCGCCTCCTGCTGCCGTTGAGCCAGCTTGCGGTAGTCGAACATTGTGGGAATAAAATCGTGAGTGGAGATGTGAGGGGAACTCTCAAAAACAGCTAACGCTGCACGCTAACCTCTGAGCTACTTATGCTTCCTGATGCTATCCATCCAAGCTTTGTCTTTTGCAATATTGGCTGTTGCGCCAAAAGTCGTATCTGTTTGACGCACAATAGGTCGAAGAATAGGCTAGGAATATCAGCAGATCGACTCGTCCGTCTTCATGAGCAGCAAGATCTCAGAGACTATAAAAGCTAGAGCAACCAAATTTTGTATCCAGTCTCCTGTGTTATCACACTACTCCAAGTGTATTTCACAATTTCGCCCCCCCCCCAATGGACGAAAATCGATGGAATTCAAAATTTTTAAGATACGAGAAAACTCATAAACTTACAGTCATCGAAAATAACGGTATCTACTAGATTGTCGAATCTGCATCAGGTCGAATCACTATTATAGCCAGAAGGAACAAATTAAAATTCAGTGGCTACGCAACGCCTTTCAAGCGCATACACATTCCCTCTCTCGGACACACTTCCACGACATATACAGTGACTCACACCCTCGATGATGCAGTGTCAAATAAAAAGTTTAAGGTGCTACAGATTTTAGACTAGAGGAAAAACAAAAAATGTTTAAACGCCAATTTGTTTCAAAATTACTTCGCACGACCGAAAAAGATACCCTGTATACGTTTAAAAGCACGAACCGCAAGGAAAAAGATTACAGCTAATGCGTTTAGCTGTATGAGCTGTTCGATTCAGCTTTGTGCTCCGTTTGTACTTGTTTGTTAGTTTACTGCACTGCCCAATACGATTGCCTCGGCCTTTTGGAGACTCTGACCAGCGTCCCTGTGTGTTCCTTCTCCTTCCCTTACCGTAGGGCCCCAGAGGGTGCCGTCCGGCGAATGGCTGGACGCTGGACAGCGTCACTGTACGTTTCTTACTAAAATTCTACGTCTAAGAAGGCTACCAGGGTGTATTCCTTGCAGTTTAAAGACGCTTCGATGGTTGATGTGATCGTGTGTAGGGCCGTATAGGTATCCCTTCCGATGGCCGTGCTGAAAGTCTGAGATTAATCTGGGCGGAATATTCGCCATAATACGCACTCCCAGAAGCCGTTTTATCGTCTTCAAAAGGAAGGACGACAGACTTATGGGTCTGAAATCTTTGGGGCAGAATGCGATGGCTTGCCTGCCTTGGGAATGAAAACTACTTTGATCTCAAATTGTCAGAGATGTATCCATAGGAGAAAACTCCCTCGTAGGTACTTTTCAGCCAGTTGATTGCTTTTTGTCCTGCATGGCTCAGTGGGGCAGGATTAATGCCATCTCTTCCAGCAGACTTGTAGGGCTTAAAGCTTTTGATTTCCCAGGAAATATTTTCTTCACGTAACAGGCTCAGGATAGACCTGTAGTCAACAGACGGAGCTCATTTAATTCTGGATTAGGCCATTTGGGTTTCTTCCGGCCCTGGGTTTTCTAGAGGGGTAGGATTTATCGAGTGCCTCACTATAGGCGTCGGTAAAAGTTTTAACAAGACGGGCGGTGGCCTCCCGCGAAATCTCCTCTTCAGTGGCGTACACAGGGAGAATACGGCACAGGTGATTCGAAAACCGAGTCCAGTTTGTACGCCTGGGGTTCCGGAATCGGACTGGACTTGGTAGGAAAAAAAAGAATACAGTTTTCATGTACTTGTGGACAAGACAGAGTTCTTCTAAATCGCATGAGAGGTAAGAATGAGGTGCAGGTCCTCCTTGCGTTTCTTTTCTTTAGGACGTTGATGTGCAATGACTGCACCATCAAGTGGCCCAAGCGACACCAGCCGATGGCTGTTACGCGCGGATCCCAGGCAAGAACGCAGCCCACCTCCCGCCCAACCGACCGAGGGGCGCTGCCGCATAACGCGCGACTCGTTTACCGAACCGATCGCGGACATGCAGGAAGGATAGGTGTTAGACTAGTGTTCGAGGAAAAGTAGAACAAATCTAACTAAAGAAGCGAAGTAATTACTAGTTACGGGAAAGATATAAGAGTATCTGTAATTTAAGACTAGGAAGGGAGTTAGTGGTAGATACAATATGATAGAGGGAATTATAATCCGAGCATAGGACCCTAAATGGTTCATGCAAGGAGTAATTCGACCTACAAAGCGGAAGAAACAAGGGTGTATAGTTCCTAGTGCTTCTAATAGGAATCGTGAAGTTTATGCGGCTCAACAGGTCAGGGCTATCTATGTCACCCTTGATCAAGTTGTGCACAAAAATCACTCCAAGCATTTTCCTACGATTAGCTAAGGTTGGAAGGTTTATTAGGAGCAATCTATTAGAGTAGGACGGTAGTCTCACACCTGCATCCCAGCCGAGACCTCGAAGAGCAAAAAGTAAAAAGTTTTTCTGAACTGATTCTATACGGTCCTGGTGTACGTTGTACTGAGGGCACCATACACAAGAGCCGTATTCTAAAATCGGACGAACCAGAGAGGTGTAGAGAGTCTTTGTTATATAGGGGTCGTCAAATTCCTTTGACCACCTCTTTATAAACCCAAGCACGCCCATGGCCTTGTTCACCATGGTAGAAATGTGTTCTGAAAACTTCAACTTGGGATCTAGTAGAACACCAAGATCATCAACCCGGGTAATTCTCTCAAGAGAACCACCACAAAGGGTGTAAGGAACCAGAAAGGCGCTGGAACGATGAAAAGTCATTACTTTACATTTTGAAGCATTAGGGTTTAATAAATTTGCACAACACCAAGACTGAAATCTATCGAGATCGCATTGCAACCTGGATTGAAAAGAAATGTCCTTATACTGGACACAGAGCTTAACATCATTCGCATACATAAGTACTCGAGAGTATGTTAATACAGAAGGTAGGTCATTTATAAAGAGTGTAAAGAGTAAGGGGCCTAGATGGCTGCCCTGTGGTACTCCCGAAGTCACCATAACTGGAGAGGGAGTTTTTGAAAAGGACTCTTTGAGACCTAGAACAAAGGTAGCTAGAGATCCATCTCAGGAGATTGGGCGGGAACCCTAGAAGGTCGAGCTTTACTAAAATCGGTGTAAACAACATCCGTCTGTAAATTACCTTGAAAGCCTTTAATTATGAAGGAGGTAAACTCCAATAAATTAGTAGTGGTTGGTCTCCGCCATATAAATTCATGTTGAGCTGGAGATATAAGTGATCTGCAAAGATGTTGTAGGTGCCGAGTTAAAATTTTCTCAAACACTTTAGGAATATCGGATAACTTAGATATAGACTCCTTCCATATCGGGGGAAAGCATGAAGAATTTATGGATAGGTTAAATAGTTTAAGCAACGGCCCACACAGAGACTCGGCACAGTACCTGAGTACACAGCCGGGCACTCCGTCCGGACCCGGTGAGAACACCGGCTTTACTGTTCGTAGATCATGAAGCAACGAGCTTTCATTTAGCAAAGGACAGAAAATGCCGTTCGACCTCGGTAAACCGTATGGATACGGCTGACCAGAGTAAACGTCCTGCGAATAGGTAGTTTGGAAAAAACGGGCAAAAAGATCGGCAATTGCCTGATCATTATCTGCCGACATATTAAGGAAGGATAGCGAGGATGGGTGTGCGGACGTTCTACGCTTACTGTTTTCGAAGCTGTAGAACTGTTTGGGGTCCTTAGAAAAACGTATCCTGCATCTAGATAGGTAGTTCGAGCATAACATCGAGCGTTAAGAACTGAAAAGTTTGACCGAGCTATTACATAATGAGAAAGAGAAGAAGGAGAGCCAACTTCTTAAAATATTGTATATCGTCTTGATTTTAAGTTTTTTAGATGGGATAACTTCTTGGTAAACCAAGGAGGTTTTCTTGATCTAATCGGACAGGAAAGTGGGACACAAGAGACAACGAGAGGGAACGTTGTGAGCCGCGGCAAAGGCCGCGGCTCTACCTTATACCCGGTACTCAGTCAGTATATATATACATACATTTATGAGCCTACGATTTATGAAATTTATTATATGTTCTCAAAAGGGACGAAAATAATATTTAAATTTTAAAAATGAATTTTTTGGAATTTTTATACATGTTTCCATTTTTCTTTACATATGCTTTGTATATCTGCGCCTACATTTCTACATGACATGTATAACTACATATTTGAGACGTACAAGTGTTTAGGAGAGAGAGGGAGGGGGTATGAGTCAGCGCTTGGCAGGCGTTGCGTAGCCACTGAAATTTAATTTGTTTCTTCTGGCCATAATATTGATCCGATCTGATCCAGATTCGGTAATCTGGTAGAAATGGTAATTTTCCATGATTCTGCGTTTTTGGTTTTCATTTATCTTAAAAATTGTGGATTCCACAGATTTTCGTCTTTTGTGGGGGCGGAAAGGGGCGTGGCAAAATTTTGAAATACACTTGTTCAGGTTTGGTATCACAGGAGCTTGGATAGAAAGTTTGGTTGCTCTAGCTCTGATAGTCTCTGAGAACTAGGCGACACAAAATACGAATGGGCAAAGCGGTTGGGGTCGCGTGTGAGAGAGAGCGAGAGGGAATGATGACTTTCGAAATGGTTTTCTTCATTGTAGCTATAATAATGATCCGATCTGATCCAGATTCAACACTCTGATAGAAATGGGCATTCTCTATGATTCTGCGTTTTTAATTTTCTCGTATCTTCAACATTGTGTACGCCACAGACTTTCGTCCTTTGTGCGGGCGGAAAGGGGCGGGGCGAAATTTTAAATTACATTTGGAGTAGTGTGATCACACAGGAGACTGGATACAAAACTTGGTTGCTCTAGCCTTAATAGTCTCTGAGATATAGGCGCAAATGAAGACGGACGGACAGACGGACAGACGGACAGACGGACAGACGGACGGACGGACGGACAGACAGACATGGCTATATCGACTCGGCTATTGATGCTGATCAAGAATATATATACTTTATGGGGTCGGAAACGCTTCCTTCTGTGCGTTACACACAACCGTTATCCGCACAAATCTAATATACCCTTTTACTCTTCGAGTACCGGGTATAAAAAGAGCGTCCAGTGCATCATAGAAAATGTTTGTGCTTGTCGTAACATCACTGCACAAATATAAAGCGGACCAATCAAAATCCCTAATGAGATTATTAAGCTTCGTAAACTCGTCTTTACGGAAGCAGCGGACAAATTGATCCTAGTGTCCTAGACCTAGTCGTTGTGTATTAATAGCTGCTTGGCTGTCCGAGAAGACGAACACTAGGTTTGCAGAAATTAGAAAAGGGCTCATTGATTGCTTCAACTTCCCCTTGAAACACACTAGAGTAATCCGGGAGCCTAAAGCAGTGACTTATGTTGAGCTCGTTTTAATAGACTCGTCCTCCCACGTGGCCGTCTAGCTTAGAGGATTCGTTTTCATAATGTACACTCTGGCTAGTAAAACTACATTTATATTTTTGATTTTAATGCAGCCCTTCAAAGTCCGTTGGTCGATTTACCTTTTCTTGAGTTTATTATCTTGTTGATATTGTAAATTTAAAGGAAAAGTGAGTGTAAAAATTATATCAGAATGTCTATATAAGAAATGATTGTGTTCAATTTGTTAATTTTTGTGCGTGCTTGTTTCGGGCTTCTAAAATTCAACAAAACTTAACAAACTTGTCTCTCTATTGCTGCTGTCCTCACAACTTTTTTCGTGCCATATTGTGCCACTAACTATGTTAAATTAATGTTAAAAATGTTTAATTACTAATTTATATTAAATTTACTACGAACCTTTGCGACCATTACGGTTATTTTCGTTGTTTAGGTTAGGCTGAATTTTTCTATATCATGCTGTCAATTTTTGGATTGATATCATTAGAAATGTGTCCACTGTTGTGATCTTGATTTTTAAACAACTGAGAACATATGTTTAACTCAAGCGCGGTGTGGGGATAATGATTTTTCTTCCCGATCGGACGAATAATTATTTCGAATAAATAATTCGTGTCGCAGAAATAAAATGGCGATTAGTTCATTATTAAATGATATCCAATGATATCGCAGTTTTTCCGCCTGCTCATGGCACTCGTACAGCTGCTGCCTGCGTTGCTGCTCTCGATCGGCCGCCTCCTGCTGCCGTTGAGCCAGCTTGCGGTAGTCGAACATTGTGGGAATAAAATCGTGAGTGGAGATGTGAGGGGAACTCTCAAAAACAGCTAACGCTGCACGCTAACCTCTGAGCTACTTATGCTTCCTGATGCTATCCATCCAAGCTTTGTCTTTTGCAATATTGGCTGTTGCGCCAAAAGTCGTATCTGTTTGACGCACAATAGGTCGAAGAATAGGCTAGGAATATCAGCAGATCGACTCGTCCGTCTTCATGAGCAGCAAGATCTCAGAGACTATAAAAGCTAGAGCAACCAAATTTTGTATCCAGTCTCCTGTGTTATCACACTACTCCAAGTGTATTTCACAATTTCGCCCCCCCCCCAATGGACGAAAATCGATGGAATTCAAAATTTTTAAGATACGAGAAAACTCATAAACTTACAGTCATCGAAAATAACGGTATCTACTAGATTGTCGAATCTGCATCAGGTCGAATCACTATTATAGCCAGAAGGAACAAATTAAAATTCAGTGGCTACGCAACGCCTTTCAAGCGCATACACATTCCCTCTCTCGGACACACTTCCACGACATATACAGTGACTCACACCCTCGATGATGCAGTGTCAAATAAAAAGTTTAAGGTGCTACAGATTTTAGACTAGAGGAAAAACAAAAAATGTTTAAACGCCAATTTGTTTCAAAATTACTTCGCACGACCGAAAAAGATACCCTGTATACGTTTAAAAGCACGAACCGCAAGGAAAAAGATTACAGCTAATGCGTTTAGCTGTATGAGCTGTTCGATTCAGCTTTGTGCTCCGTTTGTACTTGTTTGTTAGTTTACTGCACTGCCCAATACGATTGCCTCGGCCTTTTGGAGACTCTGACCAGCGTCCCTGTGTGTTCCTTCTCCTTCCCTTACCGTAGGGCCCCAGAGGGTGCCGTCCGGCGAATGGCTGGACGCTGGACAGCGTCACTGTACGTTTCTTACTAAAATTCTACGTCTAAGAAGGCTACCAGGGTGTATTCCTTGCAGTTTAAAGACGCTTCGATGGTTGATGTGATCGTGTGTAGGGCCGTATAGGTATCCCTTCCGATGGCCGTGCTGAAAGTCTGAGATTAATCTGGGCGGAATATTCGCCATAATACGCACTCCCAGAAGCCGTTTTATCGTCTTCAAAAGGAAGGACGACAGACTTATGGGTCTGAAATCTTTGGGGCAGAATGCGATGGCTTGCCTGCCTTGGGAATGAAAACTACTTTGATCTCAAATTGTCAGAGATGTATCCATAGGAGAAAACTCCCTCGTAGGTACTTTTCAGCCAGTTGATTGCTTTTTGTCCTGCATGGCTCAGTGGGGCAGGATTAATGCCATCTCTTCCAGCAGACTTGTAGGGCTTAAAGCTTTTGATTTCCCAGGAAATATTTTCTTCACGTAACAGGCTCAGGATAGACCTGTAGTCAACAGACGGAGCTCATTTAATTCTGGATTAGGCCATTTGGGTTTCTTCCGGCCCTGGGTTTTCTAGAGGGGTAGGATTTATCGAGTGCCTCACTATAGGCGTCGGTAAAAGTTTTAACAAGACGGGCGGTGGCCTCCCGCGAAATCTCCTCTTCAGTGGCGTACACAGGGAGAATACGGCACAGGTGATTCGAAAACCGAGTCCAGTTTGTACGCCTGGGGTTCCGGAATCGGACTGGACTTGGTAGGAAAAAAAAGAATACAGTTTTCATGTACTTGTGGACAAGACAGAGTTCTTCTAAATCGCATGAGAGGTAAGAATGAGGTGCAGGTCCTCCTTGCGTTTCTTTTCTTTAGGACGTTGATGTGCAATGACTGCACCATCAAGTGGCCCAAGCGACACCAGCCGATGGCTGTTACGCGCGGATCCCAGGCAAGAACGCAGCCCACCTCCCGCCCAACCGACCGAGGGGCGCTGCCGCATAACGCGCGACTCGTTTACCGAACCGATCGCGGACATGCAGGAAGGATAGGTGTTAGACTAGTGTTCGAGGAAAAGTAGAACAAATCTAACTAAAGAAGCGAAGTAATTACTAGTTACGG
Organism: Drosophila algonquin; assembly: GCA_035041765.1. Classification (NCBI taxonomy): domain Eukaryota; kingdom Metazoa; phylum Arthropoda; class Insecta; order Diptera; family Drosophilidae; genus Drosophila; species Drosophila algonquin. The sequence goes on along the minus strand of JAWNKY010000060.1, from coordinate 237,164 downwards.
GAAAGATATAAGAGTATCTGTAATTTAAGACTAGGAAGGGAGTTAGTGGTAGATACAATATGATAGAGGGAATTATAATCCGAGCATAGGACCCTAAATGGTTCATGCAAGGAGTAATTCGACCTACAAAGCGGAAGAAACAAGGGTGTATAGTTCCTAGTGCTTCTAATAGGAATCGTGAAGTTTATGCGGCTCAACAGGTCAGGGCTATCTATGTCACCCTTGATCAAGTTGTGCACAAAAATCACTCCAAGCATTTTCCTACGATTAGCTAAGGTTGGAAGGTTTATTAGGAGCAATCTATTAGAGTAGGACGGTAGTCTCACACCTGCATCCCAGCCGAGACCTCGAAGAGCAAAAAGTAAAAAGTTTTTCTGAACTGATTCTATACGGTCCTGGTGTACGTTGTACTGAGGGCACCATACACAAGAGCCGTATTCTAAAATCGGACGAACCAGAGAGGTGTAGAGAGTCTTTGTTATATAGGGGTCGTCAAATTCCTTTGACCACCTCTTTATAAACCCAAGCACGCCCATGGCCTTGTTCACCATGGTAGAAATGTGTTCTGAAAACTTCAACTTGGGATCTAGTAGAACACCAAGATCATCAACCCGGGTAATTCTCTCAAGAGAACCACCGCAAAGGGTGTAAGGAACCAGAAAGGCGCTGGAGCGATGGAAAGTCATTACTTTACATTTTGAAGCATTAAGGTTTAATAAATTTGCACAACACCAAGACTGAAATCTATCGAGATCGGATTGCAACCTGGATTGAAAAGAAATGTCCTTATACTGGACACAGAGCTTAACATCATCCGCATACATAAGTACTCGAGAGTATGTTAATACAGAAGGCAGGATAATGAAGGTGATTATGAAGGTGGGATAATTTCCCCAATTTAGAATGAGACATTCTTGTCAGAGACATTCCTGACTTCTACCTCCACCATTGTTCTATCATAGTCTGTATGGGGGGACGCCAACTCCTCCATTACATCGAAGAGCCGAAGACCCCTGGCTAGGTTGCTCTCATCAGACTCATACCCGTCTGAGATGTTATCCGATACGACAGACGCTACTTCCGAATCCGCGGGTTTGACCTCCGCGACCGAAGGCTCTAGTTCCATTTGCAAGGGACCACGGTAACCGCTTCATAACGGTAGTCCACCATTCTGCCTGTGTTTTCGTCACCTCATCACCCCTGCAAATTACATATTTGCCGTATTTGACATATTTGCAACTTTGGCTGGCTGGTAGATTGGTAGGACTGTTTTGACCTATCGTCTATATTCCATCCCCTGGGCGGATGCCAAGGATACTGGATCTTCGTTGGCAAGGATGTAAGAGATGAGAGATGTCTTGAAGCCTTATCCTACTTTTGGGACAGAGGACTTCGCCGGTCCCAAAACACCTACCAACCTCGATTTCGCTCTGCTTTGCGGCCACGCCGGTACCGGTTCGGACCTGGGGTCCCTGACATACATAGCTAGGCCGGATTAGCTTTTTGGACCTATCTTCGTAGCGCTCACTGCTTCGATATGTTCGGACCGACTTAGTCTACTTCCATGTAATTTTTGGCATTGGTTTCCCAGAAGCAGAGATATATTTGATATATTTGAATTTAGTATATTTGGAAGTCGGGAAGGGGCTAGTCACCCGAGGCATAGCCCGCACGTTCCGGGAAGTATTATTTACGCTGTTGGTCGACAGGTATCGAGAGCCTGCATGATAGCGACCGAGATCCCCTTGGGCAATGCATCCCTCAGCATGTGACAGTGCCACCTTGGATTGTATTCATTTTACTGAGGGTTTTCTTTTTTCCGCCCGACTACCATTGGCCAGTATCCTGACCGTACCAAGACCTGTTCTAGCCGTCTTAACGGGGAGAGTATAGTCAGGAAGTAATGGTTCGCTCTTGATTCCAATGTACTCTATGGAGTACAGTCACCTCGGATGAGTAGCACAATAGCACCTGTACCCCAATCCAAATCTGGCGACTTGGCGACAGTTTTGGCGAATAAACCTGTCATCCTTTGACCCTCCTTTAACACCCGAAGGCTGCAAGCTATTGTTGTTCTTGTCTAATTCATGCATTACTGTCGCCTATGATAACATTTTAAACTACTTCGAAAAGTTGTTTGATGCATTCGAAGCCCGCATTTCAGTTCGCTCCGCTAAGGTAAATTGCAATCATGTAATGAACAATGTTTGGGGTCCTTACTATCAGAAGATAAAGTTGTGGATCGTATCTACGTACGAAAGAGCTAAAAAGTGCATTGTAGTTGTTAAACTGATTCTCTTCCATAAGAGCTTCAATTAAAATAAAGATATCGAATGAATTCTCTAAATATTTTTTTATTTTACAATCCATGAACATTATGCTAAAACTTTCAATGGGGACGACCTTACAGGGATATTTTCTACAATTATACATATAGCGGGACACTTTTACTATCCAGTTTTTTTGGACGATTGTGTTCTAATAGGTTTTTATATTATATGTATAGGTATGCCCCTAAGGACTTCGCCACGAACTTCCTGCTGAATAGTGCAGCCCTCCTCTTGTTATGTGGTTTTCATCGAACTTCATCCACTGCACGTCTGCTTATTCTTACGATACTGTAGGGATGTAGGTACAGTTCACCATACTGTAACAATTGAATCAATTGGGCTTTCGAAAAAAGCACAGAACTATTAAGCACTTAAACCGCATAGCGTGAGAGATATGTAGTGCGTATCAACAATGCACAATGAGGCCTTCGTTAATATTGATATTTTTCATTCTCAGATGCTTTATTTTCTGTTAAAGAAGCTCCTATTTCTTCCGGAAAAGAGTGTAAATAAGTTAAAAGAATAAAATTTAGTTATTAACAATTAATTTATTTGTTTAAGCAATGCTTTGCAATGTTATGCAGATCTGATTATTTCTGCAGACTAACTAAAGTCAGCAGAAGTCATCGAATTAGTTTATTTGGTCTAAAGTCTACAAATTTCTCAAAATTCAGAGCACACATTTTTTGTTTGTTTTTCTTGTCCGCTGGTTTTTCAATGGATGCTAGATGGTGGAATGTGGCCTGAGGGAATCGAGTTTTCACATCTGTAAGAAAATCAAACCATTCCCCGTAACTGTGCTGTGCGGGTAACGGCTATAAATAACGTTTAATAAACAGTGTGTGTGTTTTTTTTTTTAAATTTGTGGAAAATGTTTTTTATACTCGAAGAGTATATTATATTAGATTTGCGGTGATAGAGAATGTATGTAATGCCCAAAAGGAAGCTTTTTCGACCCCACAAAGTATATTTATTCTTGGGCAGCATCAATAGCCGGAGTGGATACAATGTGACGCCCAGCGCCACATTATAAATGTATAATATTAATAAATAATTTGGTCTGTTAATAGCCCTTAACGACGCTTTAGTTGACACGCACAATTCTTTGAGGTCGGTCAAACGTTAGATATCCCACAGAAATCACTCAGCCTTTATTAGGCTCTGTTGAATTCAACGATGAGAACAGATGATGCGATGGGAAAAGGTGCTGGATTAAGTGAGACGAACGAATTCGAAAAATCACTCAAGTATATGATCGGTCGTGTTCGCTCTAACGACGAGAACAGTTTCTATAATGAGTGAGAAAAGCTACACGAACAAGATACACCGATCTCAAGCTGTAGACTTGCCACAGATGTTTGGCTATGCTGTTTTATCGCTAAGAGATAGTCTGAGCGCAACGAAATAGCCGCACCAAGCATTAAACTTGTGGGCTTGGCTCTGCTGGCTATGCTCTGCTATGCAATGCAATACGTTGCTATAATGGACTATAATGGCCGTTACGAGAGCTAGAGAATTAGAGAGTGTTTAGCATGGACCGTTCGGTAAAGCATAAACGAATATCTGTGACGACGACTGGCGAGGGGGGAATGATGCGCAGCGGTCAGAGCCGTTTCTTTGAGGTGTTGTTTTTTGACCACAAGTACAGTGAACACTCAAGTTAAAACCAATATAAATTGAATATATATATATGAACGTATACATACATTGGGCCCTTTCACTTTTGTTGAATACTTTATTCATAGGCCGTTTTATTTTGAAAATAGTATTGGGCACTTTAATTTACCTGTGGTACTTGTTGAGGGTAAATTGAACAAGAATGCACCATGTCCATACGAACCAGGAGTACCAACGATCAGAAACAAGATTTAGCGATGCTACGGTCCAGCGGTCCAATGACAAGCTCAGGAACAGCAACAAAAAAGAGCTAGGGATGATATCCAATGGAGATATCAAACAAAAAGCCAAGTTTGATCCAATCCGACTTCTATCCAGTATCAGATTCAAGTGTCCATCCGAGGGCGTCAAATTTTTTGTGCCAATCCAATAATGTACTAAATTCTGTTTGTGCCGCTTAGCACAGTTTATTCGTTTTCAGGAACCGGACAGACCGACAGAAAACACTTGTGCGCTGTTTCGACTTAAAATTATAAGTTTTTTTATTCTGGCAGTATCGCCCTCTTCATGAGCGGCCGCTTCCATCATGAGCTTCGTTTGTAAAAGAGACCTTTCATTTCGACATATCATTTCAATTCAAGTAAGACTTTAACATAAATTGAACATAATAGCTACAGGCAACGTATTTGCCTCAACACCCAAGCTTATCAAAGGTCTGCTTTTGTACCTCGTCGAACTGTATGGGAATAGTTTTCAAGCGCTGCTTGCTGATGTTACCATTCTCTCCTCTCAAAATGCAGAAAATAGGCCTTGCTATCTGAGCGAAGTCCTTTATGAAACACCTGTAAAAGCTGTCAAGATGCAAGAATGATCCTACCGCAAACGGGGTGTAGGGTTTTCTGAATTCCTGAATATCTTTGACCTTATCGGGTCTTGTTCTTGTGCCCTCGGTTGACATCACAAAATCAAGGAATTCCACTTGTCCCTTAAAAAATTCTGACTTCTCCTTTGACACCGTCATGTTTGCGTCTGCGGCTGCTGAGGGTGTCAATGTCTCTGACATTATCCGCCTCACTCCTTGAAAATACGTTTTCTTGCGGCATGGCCAGCGCTGATGGCAAGTCCTAGGCTGCGCCGAAAACAGTATGTCACGCCTCTTCTTCGGCCTGGTATGAAGACACAGAGTGCGTCGGCCCTATACTTTTCATAAATATATATTGGGCTTGCGCGGTGTCTTGTGATATGATCGTCTTGTGTGTAAGAAGTGTGAGTTTCTTCTCAACCTTTTCATAGAACTGTATGATGGACATACCACCTTGCCAAAGCGCGGCAAGCAGTTGTTGACAATTGTTTGTCTGCATATGTGAACTCGTGGCGATAGATGATTGCCTCAAAGTTCAACACTGCGTTAAACGACGATAAGAGCGAGTCAGCGGAGCCTCTAATCTTATATCTGATTCTGACGACCGCTTGGTAATGTTTTGGTTTTTCTGCAAATCCCTCGTAAAGCTTGTAGTCAGCTATTCCTGCCTGGCGGCCATGGAACTCTGGCAACGTTTTTACCGCAACCGGAGCCTCATCGCAAGTTATCTCTCGATTTAAAGTAATTGGCTCGTAGGCCTTGGCCTCGGGGGCCTGAACTCTAGCAGCCTGCAGCTGGTCAGCTACCCCCCGCAAACACTCCTCTAATTTAGCTTTTTGCGATGCCAGCGCGGAGCTGACCGCCGCAGTTATAACGGCTTGAATCTGTGCCGCATCCATTACTTCTACTCTTTCCTCGGGTCCTATTTCAAGGACTAAACTCTTCTAGATCGTTGATGTTTTTGTAAGCAGGTTAGGTTACCCCGGACGGCCCTCAACGGGGTCTCTCACAGGCCAGTGTGTCCCCTAGTTATCCGGATGTTTTATAGACCATTACGATAGTGTTACTGGAGTTTTAAAGTCCCCCAGTTTCCCTGGCCACCTTTTGGAGGCATCTTCCAGCGGTTCCAGTTGCAGATGAGATTTTTCAGTGTTTCGATGGCCCCAGGTTCATCATATTTCCTACAGCTGTCCCTGTTGGTGATTTCCAGCTTTGCGGTATGTGCCGCAGCCAGACAGCTCCGTGTGAGTATCCCCACTAGAACTAGTAGGTTAGGTTACGTTAGGTTAACCCAGACGACCCTCCTGGGGTCTCCCATAGGCCAGTATGGCCCTTAGTTATCCGGTTATTTATGGACCTTTACGCGGGTGCTAGTTAGGTTTTTATATCACCTAAGATTGAGGTGTTTTTGGCGAAGGCCAGCAGTTCCTTTGGCGACCTCTTGGAGGCATCTTCTAGCGATGTCCGCGTCGGTGTGCCCAGGTACCTTCTCCTGGCCCGTGAGAGAGCCGGGCCGCTGCAGATTAGATGTTCTAGGGTTTCGATTACCCCAAGGTCATCGCATTTCCTGCAGTTGTTCCTGTCGGTGATATTTAGTGTGGCTGCGTGTGTTGCGGCCGGGCAGTGACCTGTCAATATTCCCACCAGCAGTCTGCAGTCTTTCCGTGGAAGGTGCAGCAGATAGTGGCTGAGTTTCTCGCTACGTTTTTTGCACATGATTTTCGAGATTTTGCAGTTGGTCGTGCTCCTCCACCTGCTCTCGTTTTCCAGTTTTCTAGATCGCCCTGTAGCGTTCTAAGTGAGACAGGCACATTTTCTGCTCTTTCTGTCGCCAACCCGACGCCTTCCTTTGCCAGAACGTCCGTTGCTTCATTTCCTTCGATGGCCTGATGGCTGGGAACCCAATAGATCCGTACTGACTTGGTCGTGCATAGTAAGTCCAAGGCTTCCCTGTTCGCCAGGACACTTCTAGAACTGACCGTGGACGACTGCATGGATTTTATCTCCGCTTAGCTGTCTACAAACAGATTGACCACGTTATGTGATCGCCCTGCGTGTTGTGTAACCTCCGCTGCTTTCTTGATGGCAAAGACTGTGGATGCCCAGGGGGTCAATTCCAAGTATGGTTTCCATTACTTTTGTTGGGGTTTACCTCAGTGCCCCTGTAATACAGAGCAGATCCTGTCTCTGGGTTCTTTCCATGAGCTTATGATACTTCTTCTTTTCGGCAGCTTTCCACTACACTAAGACTCCATACCTCCCTCCTCCCCCTCTCCCTGAGTGTCCAATTCATTATGGAGCTGAGGAACGATGGAAATACACCCGTAATAAGTATGCTTATGTCATCTGCATAGGCCGTTATTTTTGGGGGCTTCCTTCCTCTCTTCTCTCGCCCAGATTCTACAAGAGGGGCGACAGGACTACACCGAAGTATGCCTCGCTTGGCCAAGGAAACGGTGCCCAACTGTGATTGCAACCGTCTACAACTTAGGAGGTTATCTAACCAGAGGTTGATTGCTGGGTTTGTGTTGGTTGTTCCTTGTCGATCCATTATTGCGCTTGTAGACACGTTATTAAAATTTCGGATATATCAACAAATACTCCTCCTAGTACATATTTCTTGGTGTTGAACGCTTTCTCGACGGTAGATTCTAGCGAGTGTAGTGCTGTTTCCACCGATTTTCCCTTCGTGTAGGCATGCTGGTTGGTTGACATCAGTCCCCCCTCACCTATTTTCTGATGTGTAAATCCATAAGCTTTTCTAGTGTTTTCAGTAAGGAATATTGCATTTTTTTGTGGGTTATTGGATCTTTTGGGAGGTTTTGTTTCCCGGTTGCTAGGTACTATTGCGTTGCGGCATCAGTGACCTCGGTGCATCTTTGGAAGTGATTCTCTTAGTGTTTTCAGTGTTTCTTCTCTACCCTCCGACCACTGCCCGCTGTTTAGCTTGAACTGACTGTGTATGGTGGATTGCTTTGAAAGCGCCTTCCTGAGATCCTTTCTTGATGTTGGAGCGGAAGTTCCTCCACGAGTTACGTTGTGTTTTACGTATTTCTTTCTTGTAGTCCCTGAGTAGAGTCTTATATACCGCGTTGATGATCTTTCCTCTTCTTGAAGAATTCCTTGAGGTTGTTTCTTTATTGATAGGATCCCGGTTTCATCAGAATGGCTTAGTGCTCTTCTTTGTTGCCAAGGGTGGGATTGATGCGTGGTAGGCATCCAGTAGATCCATGGATAGAGCCTATAGGGACTTCTTTCCTTTAAACTTTTCCCAGTTTGCGTTCATGGGGTTTCTATATACTGTTAGTTTGTATTCGAATTCACACTCGAACTGAATGCTAGCCGATGTTGGGTAGAACGAGTTGTATTTTGAAGACATTACTCCGGCGACTGAATTGCCTGATGCGATTCATAGCTCCTGGACCAAAGCTATGTCAGCGGGCCCTTGCTCCATGGCAATGTGGAGCTCCGCCGACGCCTCATTGCTATTATGTCTCTGAGGTTGCGCTTCTTGAGGCGCAGGTACAGACTGCCCAGGCCCCACGCCATTGTCACGTATCTAGGGTAGAGGATGTCCTCTGCTTCTTTGTTGATCTGGAGGATCATATGTGGCTCCCTTCATTGAGTAGTAGGCTACCAGCATGCAATACCTTTCAGTCAGCTGTCGGTACGTCTGGGTTCTGTCGCTGAAGGAGCTTCAGCGCACCTTTCCCTTGGATGGCGATGGGAAAAATTACCTTTGGTATGGCCCCCTCCCACATCGCTTCCAAATGGCAGACCGTTTGCGTCAGCCACTTCAGCGTCAGGTCGTCTTTACACTTTAGGATTTTGACACAGTTCAGCCACCCAGCACCATCGAAAGTGGGCATGGGAGCTGCTGGGTCTTTCTCCATCCGTGTAAACAGGGAGTTTACTAGTCGCGCGTGGACCAACTTCCACTGCGCCGCTGTCATCCTCTCGTTCTCATAACGTCTGTAGATTAGAGCTATGATCAGGTATCTCCTGGACACGTCACTGATCTTCGCGTTTGGCATCTGCTTTGCCAATCTCGGTAAAGGTTCCACTCTCTTGGGCCTGCGTTGCCGCTTGCTCTCCGAAGTGAGGGCATTGTCGGTCGAGCGCTGCCTCTTGGTAGCTAGCACGTCTCCACCCTGTTGGCGTATTCGCTAGTCGATGCCTTCATTTGGGGCAACTGTGCGTACTACTTGCGGCCCTCCTCTACCTTTACCTTGGCTCGAACTAGCTTGGATTTCTCCTCCTGGGAGATATCCGTCTTGCTTTGGAGCCTGCTGCATATCTATAGGGCTGCCTAATACGTAGTACTACCTAGTACTTTAGCCTTCATCCCTTCCCTTGTACGCTTCGGCCTTTCCCTACGCAGGGAGCTGGAACCTGGTTCGGGTGAGCTAATAGGGCGAGATGTTGTGGCAGCAGTACTGCAACTGACGTGACCTGCTCCCGCCAAATCAGAGGTGTGGTGAATAGCGACACGCAGAGAGGATTGCTCCTGCCCGTGCCTGCCGGTGGTTGCAGCCACGCTTCCCACCGACGTTTTGGTTGAAACCCCAATCCGTGCTTGAAAGGAATACTTTCGCACCATATTCGGCCGTAAGGTCCATACGTTTTTAGTGTTTAATGCACTACCCGTGTATTAAGTATTAGAAATGTTCCAAAACTCGATAATTATTTTTACATAACATAACATAAAAATTCACCAGGCAGTTACGAATCTCTCAGTAATAACTGCGATTATCAGTCGATTTATTTTGCCATTATGCAGACAGTATTTTATTTTTTCGGCTTCCACCAATCGCTTTGGCGTATTGAAAAATAAAATTCATAATGAGAACATTTTGAAATCATAGTCAAAAACATGCTGAAGCACATTCACACACATAAAGTAGTTTAGGCTCTAGAAAGCATTGCTGATGACGAATCACAAAATACTGGAGCTCGTTATGAGGCGACGTGTATGGCAAATAAAATGCAAAATTCCAAATTTGGTTTCATTTTGATTGTATTCTAATGCTATGCGTTAATTTATTAATACATTGCAAAGAAGATTTTCAAACGGCTATTTTTTTGTACCGATCGTTAGAAGAGAATTTGGGATAATTTCGCTTTGTGATTAGATTATAGATTATACTATGCAAACAACATTGAAAAATTTTTCCCGCTGTTAACCAAAACGACTTTTTCTAATAGATTTCGACCTTTACAAATTTTTAAAGAATTGTTGTTTTTTTTGTTATGGTTTACTTTTTATATTCAAAATGTTAAAGAAATGGTATTTTAAGTTTTTTTAAAGGTAGTGCTGTTTTTCTCACATAACTTAAGTATCTTACATCCGGTTGTATTTAACTTTACAATTCTGAAAAGATTATAGGTACAGCTATAAATCGGAATCAATCTGCTGCTCATCGTCTATAAATTATTAAGCTTTAAAATTCAAATTTAATACTTTTACTAGATTCTAGATCTCAAAGACTATGAAAGCTACAGAAACCAAATCCCCACTCCTGTGATATCATACGGTTACAAGTATATTTAAAATCACAAAAATCGGTGGCATGTGCAAATTTGAAAATACAGAAAAATAACGAGAGGGAACGTTGTGAGCCGCGGCACAGGCCGCGGCTCTACCTTATACCCGGTACTCAGTCAGTATATATGTACTTATGTACATATATGCGATTTATGCAATTTCTTATATGTTCGCAAAAGGGACAAATTAAAAAAATGGGAAAAAAATAATATTTAAAAAATTAAGTTAATTTTTGGAATATTATACATGTTTCCGATTTTGTTTGCATATGATTTTTACATCTGCTTCTAAATTTCTACATGACATGTATAACTACATATGTATTTGAGACGTACAAGTGTTTAGGACAGAGAGAGAGAGAGGGCATGAGTCAGCGCTTGGCAGGCGTTGCGTAGCCACTGAAATTTAATTTGTTTCTTCTGGCCATAATATTGATCCGACCTGATCCATATTCGGCAATCTGGTAGATATGGTAATTTCCCATGATTCTACGTTTTTGGTTTTTATTTATCTTAAAAATTGTGGATCAGGTCGGACTACAATTATAGCCAAAAGAAACAATTTTAAATACACTTACATATATACAAAACAGATGTAGTCATTTATTTAAGATTCTAATGAAATATCAATTAGCAGATGCATTTCTAAACAGTGAAATAGCTCTTCAGAATTTTCATTAATGATCACAAATTGTTCTGCCGAATGATCCTTTTCATAATTAAAGCCAATAACAGCTGCTGACAGAGCTACAATGCATTGAATCAAATATACTAAAGAATACTGAGAAAACAGCATGTTTTAAGTCTAAATTAAAATGAAAATCAATTTATTGAAAAAATTATTTATTTATTTTATTATTTTATTTTATTTTTTTTTATATATTTATTATTTATAACCTTTTATTAAAATTGAAAAAAGAAGGGAACGGGCTTAAAAAATGGGAGGAACCCCGAATTGATGGTTGCTTAGGGTCCTTAGGGAGGGTTGATCCGGCCGTGGGTTTCATAATGAAAGTGGCCTGAATACTGAAAATAGTTATTTATTCACTTAAAGAAAGTTTAAAAGTGATTTTGTTTTTAATTATTTTACATCAAATGTATATTCGTGACCTTCGGAAATGCACGTTTATGCTATGTATTCTAGTATGATTACAAAAAGAAAGTTAGAACATGAGAAGCTAAAAAAATGTTAGTAAGATTAAGAAGACATAGTCGTTTTTCAATTTCAAATGTGCGTGCACATTAGAGTCCTACAAAATTCTTACGACTTGTCTTGTATAAAAAGCCTATTACTTTTGTCGCGTCCAGCCGAGTACATTTTCAAAGTCCAAATAAATACATATTTAATTGCAGTCACCGAACGTTATCGCGTTGGAAAAACTATTCCAAAATTACAACTTTTATTTTCAAGGACAAGTTTTAATTTCAATTTAATTAATTTCCGTTTTTAAAACGGAAAAAATCTAGCATTCTGTGAAATTTGGAGCACCCATTTTTTCCTTTTCAAAAGTAAAGTGGAATATTTTTCGAAAGTGAAAACAGGGCGTGCCTAAATGTACAAGATTTTGTTTAATGATGCATTTTTATTCTAGGAAATGCTAAGACGATACGAAACGACAACAGTTCCCGCTTTGGAAAATTTATGCAAGTGTGTTTTGATGATACGAACTGTATAAAAGGCTGCATTATTCAAGATTATCTGCTCGAACAATCCCGGATAACATTTCAAAGTGAAGGAGAACGGAATTATCATGTTATGTATCAATTGGTTGCTCAGGGGCTGAAAAATATGGAAATGGCACAAGCCCTCAATTTAAGACCACCAGAATTTTATAAGTATCTTAACACTTCGGACACATTAGCAATAGATGTTAATCTTGAATCAGCTAAATTCGATGCTCTGACAATGGCGTTTACAGTTTTACAAATTCCTCAAAGCGTAATAGATGGTGTTTTCAAAGTTTTAAGCTCGATATTATGGTTAGGCAATATTGATTTCATGGACATTGATGGTGAGGGATGTGATTTTTCAATTTCGGATCAAGAAATTATCTTCAATATATCAAAACTCTTGGGACTGAAGCCTAGTGATCTCAAAAAGGTTCTCCTAATGCGACAAATAAACGTTAGAGGAAATATTACTGAAATACCCCTAAAAATGCAAGAGGTAAGTATCATCTTCAAATATTACAATGATTTTTAACCTGAATTCTTTGGAGAGAAATGTTACATTAATATATAAAATTATTATTCATTTGTGATGACCTATCTCAGGCTGAGTTAAGCTCTATCCTCAGTAAGCCCTGGATCTTTCTAAAAAAAATTGGTAGATCGCAGGAACCTTAGGAGGAAAAGAGGGTCGACCCAAAATTAAAAAGGAGGCGGGAGACAAGTCAGGCTTGAGAGGAATTGATGAGGCAAAGCCGGATGAAGTTGAAACGGTAGGAAAAGATTGATCAGGCCACTGCTAATATCTCTGACAATAAATAATTTTCTTGGTTTTGGCATTCACTAACAGCGTGCAGTATACAGAATAGCCGTCAGACTATGTACAGGACAAGTCGGGTCGATCATGTGATCGGGAACATAGAGAATTCTGTCATTCATTCATTTGACTGTTCTTAGTTGAGCTATTTTTGTTATGCTCACTCAACAAAAATTTCTAGAGAGCGATCCAACTGAGCGCTCACACATATAGAATCATCAGACGAGCAAAAAAATAAAAGACTATTCGTAAACGGTCTTTACATATTCGCATACATGCATACGTACTTCAAAAATTGTTGCTTACTGACCTGAAAAACTCTGAATGCCCTACAGAAAACTATTAAAACTTGAAGTCACGTATAAAATACATAATGTATTTTTAAATATGTATGTACATTATTCGTTCATTATAATAGTTTATAGTACATTAATAAAAAAAAAACGATATAACGGATATACAAAATATTACTTTTTATACCCGGTACTCGCCGAGTATATGGGTATATTAGATTTATGGTGACACCCAGAAGGAAGCGTTACCGACCCCATAAAGTATATACATATTCTCTTGATCCACATCAATAGCCGAGTCAATATAGCTATGTCTGTCTGTCTGTCCGTCCGTCCGTCTCTACGTTTTCATTAGCGCCCAGATTTCAGTGACTATAAAAGCTAGAGAAACCAAGTTACACCTGTTACAAGTGTATTTCCAAATAGGCCCGCCCTTTTCCGCCCGCACAAAGGACGAAAATATGTTGCATGCACAATTTAAGGTTAGGTTACCCCGGACGGCCCTCAACGGGGCCTCTCATAGGCCAGAACGGTCCTTAGTTATACGGATTTCGTATGGACCTTTATGAGGGTGTTTCTGAGGTTTTGAAGTCCCGTACAGCAGAGTTGGTCGCACCACCGAGATGTAGATCCAGTGCATAAGAGAAGGTGACAGGCCCCATGTGCTGCTGAGCATCTTCTTGGAAGCGTATAACGCAATTGGGCCTCCATTCTTCACCCTTTCCACTACATTGGGTCTCCATGCCAGCTTGCTGTCCATTACTGTGCCGAGGTATTTGACTTGTTTTTTTGGGGTTAGCCTTGTTTGTTTGATTTTCGGGGCCTGTACATGCCTGTACCTTGTACCTCTTGGTGAAGAGGATGAGGTCCGTCTTGTCCGCGTTAAAACTGAGTCCTACTTCGTCCGCCCACTCACATATCTTCCTGAGTGTTTGTTCCATTATGGAGAGAGTCGATGGACATACACCCGTAATAAGTACGCTTATGTCGAATCTCTTAGACATGCTGCGTATATTGCGAGAAGCCATGGGGTGATCACCTCCTTGGTCACTTGCTGCATGGCTGGGAATATTTCGTCTGGTCCAGGTGCTTTTATGCCCGTGAAGGAATCTTTAGCCAATTGGATTTTCGTGGGGGGGATTTATTCCTCAGTTGCTAGGTCCTGATGCGTTTCGGCATCGGTGACCTCGGTGCATCCTGGGAAGTGGGCTTCTATTAGTGCCATCAGGGCTTCTTTGCTGCCCTCCAACCACTGTCCGTTATCTAATTTGAGCTACGTTTGTACTGTGGTTTGCTTTGACACCAGCCTCCGCAGTTTTTCCGATTCAGGCACTTTCTCAATGTTGGAGCAGAAGTTCCTTCATGAGCTACGTTTTGCATTACGTCGTTCCTTCTTGTACTTTCTTAGTAGCGTCTTGTATTCCTCGTTGATGTTCTCATCGCTCGCAAATTTAGCGAGCTTGAAAAATTCCTTGAAGTTTTTCTTTGTAGAGAAAGGTCCCGATTCCACCAGAGTGGTTTGGACTTCTTTCTTGTTATAGACGGTGGGCATGATGCGTGTTAGGCCTCCAGCAGTTCCGTAGATAGGGTCTCTAAGTCTTCTCCATGTCCGCCTGAATTTACAACATATATGCTTCACGCTGCCCATCTCCAGTCCGTTTTGTCTCAGCTTAGTGATTCTGATCATCTTATTGTCCTCGGTGACTTTAATCTTCCTAATGTCACTTGGTCTCCAGCCAATGACTCAAACTTAATGTTCCCATCTATGCAGCATGACTTCGTTGATTCTCTGTCCGATACATCGTTAGGCCAGGTAAATGGCATACGTCATAGCATGTGTAGGACCCTTGATCTCGTCTTCACTACCGATGCTTCGAGCACTTTGGTATGTCGAGGACCACCTCAAAATTCCCTGAAGACCCATACCATCCCACACTTTCAATTGATTTCCTGTTGCCCTCTTCATGTCCTATAATGTCGTTTATTAAGCCTTCGAATATCTATTGCTTTAAGAAGGCTGATTTTCGCTCCTTGAATACTGCTCTATCTTAGATGGATTGGGCATTTCTTGACGATTTTTTTCCATCTTTCCCATGTATGTTCCTTTAGTCACCCCCTCCAGAAATCTTTCTGGTCCTATCTGGTTCACCCCGACATTAATAAATCTGAAGAATTTAAAATCCCGTATGTACAAGATTAAAAAGATTAAAAAATCCGGTCTGCAATCAGACTTTTCGTACTCAATTTCAAAATCGAAATTTTCCTTATTTAATACATTGTGCTACAATATATACTTGACCAAATGCAAGCTTAACTTTAAACGCGACCCTAAACAATTCTTCAGGTTTGTAAATTCTAAACGTAAATCTTCCCGGATTTCTTTCTTCTCTACACTTAAATGGTAGTTATGCTGAAAGGGATTGTGATATTGCTGATCTGTTTGCTTCCTTTTTCCAACGTTGCTACTCTGCCCCTTCTATTAACTTTCCCTCTATCCTAGCCTCATCGAACGACTTTAGTAGTAGTTACTCTTAACTCTTAAATCTGATGTTTTAACTACCGCTGTATTTCCAACTTATCTGCCATTCCTAAGCTCTTCGAAAAAATCATCACTTCTCAGCTGCAACATTTTTGTAGTTCTGTATTCTCTGAATCACAGCATGGATTCATTAACTGTCCCTCAGTTTTTACTAATCTCCTTGAATTTTCCACCTTTGTAACTTTGGGATTTGCTAAACAGTGTCAAACTGATGTCGTTTATACTGACTTTAGTAAAGCCTTCGACTCCGTCAATCATAATCTACTTATTCACAAACTGTCTCTTCTAGGGTTTCCGACTAAGCTTCTATATTGGACTAATTCCTACCTTTGTAACCGTTCTCAACGTGTCTGCTTTAACTCCTCTCTCTCTAAACCTGTTATTGTCTCATCGGGGGTTCCTCAAGGTAGCCATCTGGGTCCCTTGCTATTTAACCTATTTGTTAACGATCTTCCACAAATGTTATCTCATTCCCGTGTCCTAATGTATGCTGATGACGTTAAGCTATGTTTTTCCTACAGTGACCCCTTGTCCCCACTATCTTTGCAGTCAGATCTTGATGCCCTTAACAAGGGCACCAGCTAATCAACATTCTACCTCTTAACATTTCTATGTCTACTATCTCTAACAAAGCCAAAGGAGTCCTTGGATTTGTCAAAAGATGGTCTAAGGAATTTACAGACCCGTATACTACAAAACTTCTGTATGTTTCTCTGGTCCGGCCTATCTTGGAATATGGTTCTTGTGTCTGGTCTCCTCACTACCAACAATTTCAGGATATGCTCGAATCAGTACAAAAACAGTTCCTCATCTTTGCCCTCCGTGGACTCAATTGGGACCCTTCGATCCATCTTCCTTCTTATGAAAGTAGGTTACGCTTAATTAACCTCCACTCTCTTAAATCCCGTAGAACCTGCCAAGGAGTTCTCTTCCTCCATAAGCTTCTCTCTGGTGAGGTCGAATCGACTGCCCTCATCAACCTTATTAGTATTGCTGTTCCTTTCCGCCCGACTAGGCATTACTTTCCTCTTCATCTCCAACTCTGTCTTTCTAACTACTCGGATTATGAATCTTTCCGTAGCCTTTGCCGTAACTATAACCAATTTTTCCATCTGTTTTCCTTTGATACTAGTTCTAATATGGTCAAAATTATCTGAATCAATAACTTAATTTAATTTAAATAGCTCTAATTGGGAATTGTTCGGCTACCGGCTTTTCTCTAACCTGAATTTGGCTGTTGGTGGGACCTTATCGGCTACTCAGCCGATAATCAGCCCCACCGGGTCTGAGTATTTGCATTAGCGCTTTCGTTTAATTATTTGATATGTAATTTTACCCTTACAGTTTAACTGTACATTGTACACTGTACATACGAGGGACATATGGCCGAGACTTTCATACGCCTGCACGAACGATTTGTACTGCCGAATGTCCAGTAGACGAGAGAGACGTATCTCAATGGCAAAAAATCGACTTCGAGCTGTGTGTACCGAATTTCCAAGGCATCCTGGGTCTTCTTGGAATGGAAAGCGAACGACAATTCGGCCACTGGCATCCTTATGTGTTGTAACCCTGTAGTGTTCCTCACAGCGATGATGATTTGGAAGGATAAACTCAGGACGGTCGACAATCGAGTCAACTTTCCATAGGTGCTGCAGGTTTTCATCGATCGACTCCTCTACCGTCGCCAAGCACAATGGTGGCTGTCTGTTACGTTGGCGCTGGTACCTGCCAGCAACAACCCATCCAAACTGCGTCTTTTGTAGAGTGGAAAGGTTCGGGCCAATGCGAATCTGTCCAATAGCTAGGATTAGTGATAGCAAACAACGAGTTTATCTGGTGATTGCAATGATGATTGAACTTATCGTTTTCAGCCTTTCGTTGCGACGAAGTACCATATGAGGCTCCAGACGAATGAACGAATTTACAGTGCCGTTCCACAAACTGTGTGCATGTTAGTCAGGTCGGTAGCTGTTGGTAGTCCAATTCCTTCCACTTCTTTCGAGTTAGCTGATCACACTTGTCCATTACAATGTATATCAGTATCGATTGAGCGATGTCCTCAGGCTTGCCGATGGACTCCAACGAGCTAAATATAGCAGACGCCTTATCGAATAGGCTGCGAAGTTGTTGACAGTTGGCCTTTTCAATCGGTTGCAGTGCAAACAATGCCTGGAATGTGACCTTGAATGCCTGAATTTTGTCTAACGCCGGACCCTTGAGGCAGCCCATCAAGTAATTAAACTTTTCAATGTTAGACAATCCAGACTCAGGCACAACCAGTTTTTCGAACGAATTAATGAAGTTTTTATACTTCGCATAAGTTCTATCAAAGGTGGGCAACGACAACCTTGGTAACGATGACCGAACTGGCGGTGGGTGATAGTCTGGCGCAACTATGCTAGTGTTTAAGTCTCCTCCTAATTTGTCCTTTATGGATAGCTTAATTGCTATGTAAGTATCTTCCAAGTCTGTCCGTCCTTCATCATTTGGGTTAAGATCTTCAATGTCCGCCTTTATATTTAGAACCTTCTTAAAGTACGTTTCCAATATGCTTAAACGATAGCAAAGCTTATCATTGCAAATCGGCTTTTCCGTCTTTCTTTCCACTACAGATTTCATCCGAGATAGTCTCTCGAGTGTCGTCATTTTGCTGTGTAGTGTAGTCAGCGACAATTGCTCCGTTGCTTGCGTTTTGGGTGACAAGGGAATGATAAAATTAGCCGAGAACAGCGAGAGCAAGGCGAGGATGATGACCCCGCAATCGAGACGATAGATAATGGGGTTTCGGCAATTTCTATGGCAGCTGCGAAACTAAATGAATACTGCAGTTGTTGTATTTTCAAATTATGTATCGACGAAAATTGTTAATAGAGATTGTACATAAATGTTCCCCACGTTGGGCGCCAAAATGTTGGAATGTTCTTTTCGTTCTTTGTGGGGGCGGAAAGAGGCGTGGCAAAATTTTAAAAACACTTGTGTTGAATTGATATCACAGGAGCTTGGATAGAAAGTTTGGTTGTTCTAGCTCTTATAGTCTTTGAGATCTATTCGCTCATTTGGACGAATTTGGAGTTGTTGTATTTACAAATTATGCACCGACGAAAAGTGTTAGTAGAGATTGTAGAACTTAGAACTTGACCTTGTCACTGAGGCAGTGATTCTCGGCGTAGAGTCTCTAGAATAAGAGATCGCTCCGCTTCGGTAAGGTCTCCGCTGGCAAGATGTCAAGATAACTTACGGCAGCGCTTTATGCGTATGTCCTTCGCTTTATGCGAAGGACATACGCTCGGACTCTAATAGCCCTGTCAAGATTAAAGAAACGTTCAAGGAACTCTTCGGATGGGCTCGGTGCTAAATGGAACCGTACCGCACGTAGCTCTAGAGGCATAGCGGCAGATACCTCAGGTTGTTCTGGCCATTGATGTCGGGGCTGTCGCAGCCACACTGGTCCGTGCCACCAGAGTTGGTTAGCAACCAGATCTGGCACGCGGGCTTCCTTAGCCAGGTGAGGACCATGGTGGAATCGGTTCAATAGTGACAGTTCGTACTTGCCGTCGGCATAGTCGGCAGGATAGCCGTCAACATTTCAGACAAGAGCACGGCACCAGGAGCCGTCGGTTCTCATATCGACCTCCCATGCCGCCTCGAAGTCGTCGTTGGTCAGCGGGGACTTCTCAACGACTTCTGTCGGAGAATGGACAGAATAGCCGCTAATATGCAGTTGGCGAAAAGGAGGTCGCGAAAAGTGCATAGTAGTGGTACTTGTGGATAAGTATATACAGATGTATGCATATCGCCACTGGTCTTAGTGGAGAGGTAGTACAGCTTCTCCACAGGAGACATCTTTGGGATTTTGGATTTAAATCGCGGAAAAAGATCCCGGAATGTAGGCCAACGGACGTAATCCACACCGAAAACTTCTATATCGCATGGGGCAGTCGACAGCCGCCATGTGAGTCTGGCTGTGCAGAGGACGGACTGCCGGGCTGGCAATTTGGACCTTGAGATCAGTTATCGACGTCATTGCACTTGCCATACATGGTTTGGATTTCCTTTTATGTGTTAGGATCTCGTCAACCATCGCTATGGAACAGGCCTAGAACTCAGCGTCCACCTTTGCCCACATACTCCGTAATTGGTCACTGCGGACCTGAGAGATAGCGGGGGATGGTGTGCTGGTACCGGAAGTGGTAGCTCGGGCTTCCAAAACGGTCAGCCTGCCGATGGCTGCTACCAATTTCGGACAGGTTAGGTTAGGTTAAGGCGGTTGTCCAGCTCCACAGGAGCCAGTCACACTTACGCCGGTTTCGGCCGTTGTAATACCGCGGGAGGTGTTCCCCTTATCCATCTCATGAGACCCGAACATATCAGCAGTTATCCCATCCTGACGCTCTTACGAAGTTTGCAATCTTTCTGGGACAGATTTTTGACATTTCTGAAATGTCTGAGACATAGGGCATGCCCAGGTATTATAGCCTTCTCCTGCTGAGAGCCGGACAGGAGCAGAACAGGTGTTCCACGGTTTCCTCCTCCTCCTCATCTCTA
The DNA here is from genome assembly GCA_035041765.1 of Drosophila algonquin. NCBI lineage: Eukaryota > Metazoa > Arthropoda > Insecta > Diptera > Drosophilidae > Drosophila > Drosophila algonquin. The sequence goes on along the minus strand of JAWNKY010000060.1, from coordinate 216,946 downwards.
CAGCTTCGGCAGAAATCATTGTATGGGGCTCCCAGCCTGTTGGCGTGGGAGCCTATCAGCCAGTGCCCCGTGAGGGAGCGGATGACAACGCTGCACCTTTTTCTGCCGAGCTTACAAAGCTCTAGTGTGCGTTTCCTGTCAATGGTAGGCCATGTTTGCCTGGATATGCGACATAGTGGTGCTGACCTCCACGCATTGTCTGCTCGTCGCTTATATAGCTCTTTTATGATAAGCCTACAGGTGGCCATTGGCTTGCAAATATCCTCCTTCTCTTGAAGAAGGGGTATTGTGGTACCAGATCTGGCCAGCTCGTCTGCCTTGCAGTTGCCCTCAATATCCCGGTGACCCTGGACCCAAATAAGGCTGATGGCAAATTGTTGGGCCATCTCGTGAAGAGATTTGCGGCAATTTGCCACTGTGGCCGAGTTCGAGGAAATCGCATGAAATGATTTAATCGCAGCTTTGCTGTCTCTGTAAATGCTTACAGTTGTTGTTTCCAGTGAAGCCGTTGTGGCTGTTTGAAGGAGCTTCAGTGCCTCCATGATCGCAATGACTTCCGCTTGGAACACACTGCAGTGATCTGGGAGCCTAAAGGGGTGCCTGATTTCGAGTTGTTCGGAGTAAATCCCTCCTCCAACTTTGTTATCCAGCTTCGAGCCATCTATAAAGATGCTTATGGCCGTGTCCTGGCCTGGTGGTCCCTCAAGCCACTCGTCTCTGCTAGGGATGATTACATTGAATGGGGTACCAGTGTGTTCCCTTGGGACGCAGTAGTCCGTCTTCGTAGGGACGGTACTGCTGATAAGTATACATGAGTGACCCCTGATATGTGACGTCCATTGTCCGGAGTCTCTCAGACGTATCGCTGCAATTTCTGCCCTCTCTTTTCCCTCAAGTCCGAGGCTTTGGAGATTTAGGATGGCGTTTAGTGCATCGTTCGGGGTGGTGCGTAATGCTCCACTAATGTTTAAAGCTGCGGTTCGCTGAACCTTGCCGAGTTGTTTGGTTGTCGATCCTTTTCCTAAGGCCGGCCACCAAACTGTAACTCCATAGAGTAAGATTGGTCTTACTATTGCTTGGTATATCCATTGGACTACGCTTGGGTTCATGCCCCACTTCAAGCCAATAGCTTTTTTGCAGGAGTATAGGGCTATCGTAGCCTTCTTTACTCTTTCTTTTACGTTCAGGTTCCAGTTCAGCTTCTTATCAATTACCAACCCTAGGTAACTTGCGCTGTCGCTGAAGGAGAGCCTGCATCCATTTAGTATAGGGGGGGTTGAGGGGCGGAACCTTGTACTTGCGTGAGAATAGCACGAGTTCCGTTTTTGTGGGGTTTACTCCCAATCCTCGCGATTTTGTCCATTCTGACAGTCTCGCGAGCTTAGTGCTCATAAGGTCACACAGTGTTTGAGGGTATTTCCCCGAGAAACTGATTGCAACATCATCCGCGTATGCCACTATTTTACACCTATGCCACCTATTTCCGGTAGGCATGTTGTGCTCCTGACAACATTTGAGGACTAATAATTTTCCTCAGATGTAGTCCGACCAGTCTCTCAAAAGTTTTGACAAGAAACGACGATAGGCTGATTGGTCTAAAGTCCTTTGGAGTCGAGTGCGAGGCCTTTCCCGCTTTGGGGATAAAGACTATTTTCGCCTTGAGCCATTCTTGTGGTATGGTCCCCATAGCTAGTATCTTCCTGAAGATACATTGTAGCCAATTAATGGCTGGGTCTCCGGCCTTTTGCAGTTGGGCCGGAATGACCTGGTCCGGACCTGGCGATTTGAACGTGTCAAAGCTGTTTACCGCCCAGCTTATGTTCCGTTTGGTAAAAATATGGTCCATCGTGGCTGTTTGGCCTCCCCTTTGGGTTAGCGCCGGCTTGATGGTTGTGCACCCAGGGAAGTGGGTTTCAAGCAGTACATGGAACGACTCCTCACTGGAGTTGGTCCACGTACCGTTGTTCCTTTTAAGGTACCCTACCGAGGGGGTGGTTTTTGAGAGGAGCTTGCGCAGCCTTGCGGCTTCTGACGTCTCCTCTATTTCTGAGAAAAATGTTTGGCAAGAGGCCCGTGAAAGCCTTATTGCATGCATTCGTGAACCTGTACACTATACGATCTAAATCGTCTTGAGTGTCTGGGCTCATTGGTGCCTCGTTGGTGCCTTGTTGGGGAGTAATTCCTCCCTTACTGAACTATATTTTACCCAGTTGGCTTTCCTGGGGTTAATATAGTCGGTGGGTTTTGGGCTCTCGAGGGATAAAATCGTCTCGATGTACCTATGATCAGAGAAGGAATGGTCCTCTCTCTCCAACTTTTCACTTTGTCTGACAAATTGTGAGACACTAGTGTGAGGTCAATAACCTCCTGTCGGTTTTTTATAATAAATGTGGGGTCGTTACCCCGATTACATATGGTTAAGTTCGAGTTCAGGATAAAGCTAAAAAGTGACTCACCCCTTACATTTGTGTCCGTGCTCCCCCATTGATTGTGGTGAGCATTGGCATCGCAGCCTATTAGTAGGCTTGTATTTGACCTCTCGCTGTCGCTGGCGAGCTTGCAGACGAGGTCGTGGGGAGGATCGCTTTCCTCATGGGCCATGTAGGACGACATCAGCCTCAGATGTGTCCGCTTTAGCTCTAGGCTTTCCTCATGGGCCTTGTAGGACGACATCAGCCTCAGATGTGTCCGCTTTAGCTCTAGGCTTACCGTTGTATTGGCGCCATTGCTGAAGTTATGGAGCAGAAAGATATTAAGGTGCTTTCTTGCGAGAATGCAGGTACGAATTTTACTTTCGGTTTGGGGTACAATGAGCTTGTACTCCCTCGTCGCTAACCCACAGACCTTGGCTCCGACTATCCAAGGCTCCTGGATTAGGAGCACGTCGGCTCCGCTTGCATCCAAGCGGAGTATGAGTGCAGCAGATGCTGCTTTACAGTGGTGGAGATTTATCTGAAGGAGTCTCAGAGACATCTTCATGGATCTCCACCACTGTAGTGTCGGCGTCCGAGTCGTCGGATATTTCGTCTCGACACATCGCCTCAAAATCGCGCATTAGCTCTGCGTCAGAGGAGTAGCCTTCTTTCGGCTCCAGCTCGTTGTCGGGTGCCTCGATCTCCGAGGCCACATCCTGCACGACTGGGTTGTCGACAGGACGAGCCTCGGCCGTGGCAGCGTCCGACTTATACACCTTTATGGTGACCGAGCTGAAGCCAAAATTCAGATCTCCTTTAGCTGCCCCTATGGGGGCCAGCGATTCCTTGCTCAGGATGATGACGGCCTGGTTTGTCGCCCCCTTTGACTCCTCAACCTTGACCACCTTCCAGTCATGAGTTGGAAGTGTCGGGTTGCACCTCTGCAACATCTTGAAGATGCGCTCAGGCTCCTTGAAGGTAGCCGGCACCCATAGTCTGGCCCTCGGTCTACTGGGCACCTCGCTCCAGTCTACCGCGACGAGCTTCGCCCCAGCGTAGACCTCTCCGATCTGCGCCACCGCTGCTTTGTATAGCTTTACGGAGCGCTCGTCATCGCAACTCGAAGCAGCGGCCAGTGCCGCCTCCACCCACTTCCATTTGCTCCTTGGAATCTTTCCCTCCGCGCTGCCTTTGTCGAGGACGCCAATTAGCGTCCTCTCCTTGGCAATCTGCGCGAAGGAGATGTTGGCCACCACCCTCGACCTTTTCGCGGCCGGACCGGGTGTCTCTTGCGACCGTTGTCTCTTAGGTTGAGAGACCATTTCGAAGTTTGGGAGCACCGATGTGGCCCACTCCACCTTCTTGAGCCAGTCCGCTGAAGGACTGACCTCAGTATTGGCATTTTGCCGACGGAGTATATGCCCTGCACTCCTCCTTTCGGCATAAGTGTGCTTTTTGGCCTGGGCGCTGGTCGAAGGCAAATCATCACCCTCCACCTTACCAGAAGGTCGGGCAGCCGCAATATTGCTTAGCTCCACGGTGTCGGTGTTGGGAGCTGGTCCGCCCCCCACCCCAGGTTCGGGATGGGACCCACTCGGATTCACCCCAGCGCTTTCCGCCTTACAGGTCTGTCCTGCTGTTGAGCTGGTCGGGCCGGGCCTTTGGGCCGATGCCTTCCCATGCGGGGGATTGCTCCCATTTGACATTTGGGGAGTGTCAGACTCAGATTTGTTTTTTTGTGTTTTTTTGTTTTTGTTGTTTTTGTTATTGTTCATAATTACATCCCACGAGATGCAGAGAAAGGGAACGGTCAGCCCGGGCAGAGATCCACGTTGCCCGGGTAAGGCATCATTAGAACAGGGGGCTGCCAAGTCCCTGAGCTCTCCGTTCGAGACTGAGCTAGTTTTTAGACCGGGCCCCCAGCCAGGCTGACTCTCGGCACGGGTCGAATGACACCTTAGCCCAGCCCGGTGTGAGGTGAGTGTGGGGGATGGGATGTGGGTAGGTAGTGTGTGGGGGGAAGGGGAGTGTGTGAGCTACTTATACGAGGCGGCACCACAAGCGCATCGTCAGTGTTGCTGCTTCGCGCACACCCGCTGGCTGTCCGGGACTGCTTATTTTCGGGGATCTCCCTAAAGAGAACCGATTATTCACAGCTGACCTACCTTTTTTAGGGGTAGGCCTTTCGCTATCCGCAACCTGCGACCCGTCCGGTGGCCTCAGCTAGGCCCCCGCTGAGCCACCTCACGCGCTCATCAGACCAGATATTTCGGACAGAATAGCCTCTAATATGTAGTCGCCGAAAGGGAGGTCGCGGAAAAGGAGGTCACGAAAAGTGCACAGAAGTGGTACTTGTGGATAAGTATATACCGTGGACTCGGATGGAACACAAAATCCCGGCACTTATGCTGGTCTTGTATGAGTCATACTTATTTGTGATCTGGTGGAGCGATCCGCCTATGCTTTGCTAGGGTGAGCTTCTCCTTATTTGGTGAAGATCCGGCTCGAAGGACCAGTGTCCAAAGGGGATCCAAAGTCAACACGTCGATTTGTTTGCACTCTCGTTTACTTAAGTTTATTTAAAATTTCTTAGTTCTAGGTCTAACTAATCTTATGTTGAAGGGGTACGTATAGGTATATATGTATGTAACACGAAGACGTAGGTAAAAACTGGATATAAATCGAAACCGAAAAGCAGTCGATGGTAACGGTGGTGGGAGCGTAATTTATCATCCATGCTCATGCCAGTGGCCGCCCGAGCGACGTGTGGATCGCAAGAGTGCCCGAGAGCGAGTCAATAACGGAGCAACAGTCGGCAACAGTCGGCGGCTGCCCTGAACAATAAAGAAACGCACAATGAGAACCTGGTATAAATACTCACAAAAAATAAATCTTTTTAAAATTTCAATTAGTCTATCAAAGTTTGATCAAAAGCGATTTTTTAAGTAATAATTAAGGTTAGAATTAAAATTTTTCTTGTTTTCTCTTTATTTTGTATCCTTCAATTTAGGCTATAGAAAATCGGCATGCGATGGCCAAAGCATTGTACTCCAGAACCTTCACATGGCTTGTTATTAAAATTAATAGCTGCACAAATCCTGGAAAAGATGGAGCTCAGTTTCTCGGTGTTCTCGATATATTTGGATTTGAAAATTTTTCTCACAACTCATTTGAGCAACTTTGCATAAACTATACAAATGAAAAGTTACACAAATTCTTCAATCACTATGTATTCGCCTTAGAACAATCAATTGTGAGTATTAAAGTATTTTATTGTAATTATTATTTTGTTTAATGGTTTATTAGTTTATTAACTTACAGTTAATGAAACAAACAGCTTTTGACATATACATTTTAAAATTAAAAAAAATAAAAAACGGGAACGAAATTACATCACAAAAGTATTGGCAGGATTTTTCTTCTTTGATTATCCTCTATTGCATTTTATTGCTGTCTATTGAACAATTGACAGATTTCTTGACAGATTTTAATTATATATATATATATATATACCCGGTACTCAGACTGCCAGAGTAGATGGAGTATTTCTGTGTTAATGTATGCAGCAAGAAGACTCAAGCAATTGTTTTTTACTCCATAGAGCGTATTTATTCTTGACCAGAATCAATAGTCGTTTTGATCAGAGATTGCAAAACCATTCATACATGAACAAAACAAAAACTAACCTTAGCGAACAAGGTATCACACTTGCATGAGCACATATATTCGCTGTTCCTTTTAAATTAGTTGCGTTTACTCACAAAAATGTCTACGCATACACAATAAGAATTCTCCCTTAAAAATTTTATTAAAAGAAATGTATTTATTTCTACAAGTCTTCAGCATAAATATCGTATAGATGGTTGTCTTCACCGCCTTCCTATTTTGTATAGAATTTAAAATATGAAATCACCTCGTATACGTTTTTTGTCTTCTTTTTTTCAGTATAAGCAAGAGGATATAATATATACCCACGTAGAGTTCACAGATAATTCCCAATGCCTGGAACTTATTGAAAAACCTCCCAGATGTGTATTTAAGTTGCTTACGGAGCAGTGTCATATGCCCAAAGGTTCAGACTCGGCCTATTTAAATAATATGCATGCGGAGTTTGAGTTTCATCCAACTTATATAAAAGGTTCTGATCGTCGTCATTGGGAAACTGAATTTGGCATTAGACATTACGCTGGTAGCGTTATTTATGCTGTTGATGGATTCGTTGATAAAAATCGAGATGTTCAGCAAGACGTTTTATTTGATTATATGAGCCGTAGCGAAGATTTATTTGTAAAGGATCTTTCTAAATATCAGGTAAGCTCCTATTTTATCTCCTTTTAACTTCCTTTCTATATAAGAATATGAAATCTTTTCGAAATGGAACTATGTGTATTTGCTCGATAGCCAGAAGGAAGCGTTTCCGACTTAAAAATTCCGTTTCAATACAGTATCTCTCTATTATCTAAAATAGTTTTGACCCGTCGTTATTGTCATCGTCATCTTCGGAGCTTGGACAAAATACAATAAGCCCCTTTAATTGCTACAACTACCGCTTGGAGCACACAACTGTGATCCGGGAGCCTGAAGCAGTGGCTTGTGTTGAGATTATTACAGTAGACTTCTCCTCCTAAGCGCTGGCTAGGTAAAATTTTTTCTTACCCAGTACTTGAATGGTATATTAGGGTATATTCGATTTGTGGTGATAGAGGATGTGTGTAATGTGTAACCACATAAAGTATACATATACCTTTGTTCAGCATCAATAGCAGAGTCGAAATTGTGGAGCTACAATTTGTTTGGGATTGATTTACAGCTTCATTTATTTTAACTTTTCAGAATTCCAAAGTTCAATACGATGTAAGACACTTAAATTATGCGAAAAAAAATTCTTTAAAAAAAAACTAAACCATAAAAAAGACTATAACTCCTTCAAACATGTTAAATTCTCAAATCAATAAGAAAAAGTTAAAATGTCATGTTGACTTGTATTACCAGCGTTTGTAATTCCTACTCCGTAGCAGCAAGAGGAATGAAGCAAGCTTGTGGGCAAGCTATAGTCCTATAGACTATGTCCTATAGTCAAAATGTTTGATCAATTATAAAGTAAAAAGACAAAAAGACACAAAAGACAAATTATTAATATTTTGTATATCGTTTCGTGGCTCAACAAGAAAACGAGAGCCGTGGTCAATGAAAAAAAATCGTTTGCTCTGCTCTCATCTCGCTCCCAGTTTTTGACTACCGCTCCAGAGAGCGGAGCACATCGTTTTATTTTTTTGCTCTTGCTATAGCCGTAATAAATGAAACGAAAAAGCTACGGCTATAGCAGAGCAAATACTTTTTTTTCTGCTACGGCTCTGCTACCGCTACCGTTCAAAACGAGAGCGGTAGCGAAAGCAAAACGAAAAACTACGGAGCAGCGTAGCATTTTCAAACGCTGTGTATTACACTAGTCGACACGACTTTTCCGCTGTCGCCAAAACTTCATATGCCGAATTTCGCCGATAATTTCGTCGTTAGCCGACGTATAACCGTTTTTTTCCTACAAAAATACGAAAAATCTGTGTTTGTAACAGTTTTTAACGGTCAAATGGCATTTGGGATAGTGCCAAACGGCATATGAAGTTTTGGTCAAACGGTTATAACTTAGCCGTTTATTTTTATATTTTTATAAGCGATACCTTAAACGACCCGTAATTAATGTGTCTACCGAAAACCAAACATCAAGGCATGCAAATATTTTTTTTCGACTTTTCCTGAGCTTTCAAAATCAAAATTTCGGGTGAAAAATACAGTGGCTAACAGCCAAAATGATGCAGTGGCAAATAAACTGTTTAACTGTGGTACAGATTTTAAACTAGAGGAAAAACAAAATGTTTAAATACACCAAAGCTTCTAGAAACTAGAAATCCGACTTGATTTCCGGTTTGGCGTTTAAACATTTTTTGTTATTCCTCTAGTTTAAAATCTGTACCACAGTTAAGCAGTTTATTTGACACTGCATCATTTTGGCTGTGAGCCACTGTATTTCAACCAATATATTTTCAGTCAAAGATATTTCACTAAATATACTAAGAATCAAAAACGTGTTGTTTATTCTCATATTTAAAGTTTTTTTTAGATATTTTTTCGCTTCCGTTTAAGACTACATTTGTTTAAATGTTTTAATTTCCAATAAACCCAGCTACTAATAATGAAGATTTCCCAGCTAATAAAATATGTATGATGTTTTCAAATCGGTAGAGTTATTACTTCTTTTTATTTATTGCTCTTTGAGCTTTTAATTGGATTAAGTATATGAAAAACCAATCGGTTCACTTACGTTAAGACATAGTCAATTCTTTCAATTCTGAAAGACAAGAGAGAAGTCCCAGCCCATTATATAAACTAATTTTTTTTTATACCTGGTACTCGAAGAGTATAAGGGTATATTAGATTTGTGGTGATAACGGATGTGTGTAACGCGCAGAAGGAAGCGTTTGCGACCCCATAAAGTATATATATTCTTGATCAGCATCAATAGCCGAGTCGATATAGCCATGTCTGTCTGTCCGTCTGTCCGTCTTCATTATCGCCTAGATGTCAGAGACTATAAAAGCTAGAGCAACCAGATTGTGTATCGTCTCATGTGTGATCACACTACTCCAAATGTGGGGCAAAATTTTGCCCCGCCCCTTTCCGCCCGCACAAAGGATGAAAGTCTGTGGCGTACACAATTTTGAAGATACGAGAAAACTAAAAACGCAGAATCATAGAAAATGACTATTTCTATCAGAGTGTTGAATCTGGATCAGATCGGATCATTATTATAGCTACAATGAAGAAAACCATTTGGAAAGTCATCGTTCCCTCTCGCTCTCTCTCACACGCGACCCTGTCTGCTTTAACTATTCGTCCAAATGAGCGCCTAGATCTCAGAGACTATAAGAGCTAGAGCAACCAAACTTTCTATCCAAGCTCCTGTGATATCACTTCAATTCAAGTTTATTTTAAAATTTTGACACGCCCCCTTCCGCCTCCACAAAGGACGAAAATATGTGGAATCCACTATTTTTAAGATACAAGAAAACGAAAAACGCAGAATCATGGGAAATGGTCTGATTATTATTATAGCCAGAAGGAAAACATTAAATTTCAGTCGCTACGCAACGCCTACCATGCGCTTACTCATTCCTCTCTCTCTCGCAAACACTTGTACGTCTCGAATATGTAGTTATACATGTACATTATGGAATGTAGAAGCAGATGTAAAAAGCATATGTAAACGAAAATGGAAACATGTATAAAAATTCCAAAAATGGTTTTACTTCATTTATTGAAATATTATTTTTTGCCCAAAATTTAATTCGTCCCTTTTGCGAACATATAATAAATTTCATAAATCGTAAGCTCATAAATGTATGTACATACACATATACTGACTGAGTACCGGGTATAAAGTAGTACCGGGTACAACGTTCCCCCTCGTTTTAAATTACAAAATTATAAAATTTTTATTAATTTGTGTCTTACACTAAACAGTTGCTATAATTCCTTAATCTTACATTAAATTATGTTTAAAAGCAGTGATGGGAACGCAAATCTTCCCATGTTTTGCAGTGTGTTAATCTGCGTAGACAGCAGGGAAAACAGAATATTATATTGGTAACATCCACTGTTCTACACGTGTACCTACATATGCGGCAGCGCATAACCTATGCACATAAGATAAAGCCTTGCCGATAGTTATAAAGTCGTAACACAGATATACAAAATATTATACATCATTAAAATAATTAAAATGTCCTACATTTTTTTAGGATCCACAATTCCTGAACGTTATACAAAACTATTCGACTTATCCACGCGGCTCAACGAAAACGAAATGTACAGTTAGTGATAATTTTCGGCACCAGCTGCAGTCTCTAATAGATGTTCTTCAAAGTACGAAACCATGGTAAGTTCTTGCACCTTACCGAAATGTACACTGTTCTTTTAAAAACGAAACGAGCGGGAACGTTGTTAGCCGCGGCAAGGCCGAGGTTCTACGTAGATACCCAATACTCAGCCAGTAAATATGTAAGCCTTTGATTTATGTAACCTGTACAATATACAGTGCCGTGCCGTTCAACTGAATAAATTTAACAATTTTCAAAAGTAAAACCGCTATGTCTTTTTTACCAACTTACCGATTTTGATGAAATGTTTCTAGGAAACGTATATAAAAGATTCTTTTGTTTACTGAAAAATTAAAATAATGTCCTTATATTTAAGCTTAACTGAATAGGTTCAAAAGAAATGATTTTTGTTTGTAGTCTGTATCCAGTCTCCTGTGTTATCACACTACTCCAAGTGTATTTCAAAATTTCGCCCCGCCCCTTTCCGCCCGCACAAAGGACGAAAGTCTGTGGCATACACAATTTTGAAGATACGATAAAACTAAAAACGCAGAACCATAGATGATTACCATTTCTATCAGAGTGTTGAATTTAGATCAGATCGTATCATTAATATGGCTACAATGAAGAAAACCATTTCGAAAGCTATCGTTCCCTCTCGCCTGTGATATTAATCTAGCACAAGTTTATTTCCACGCCCCCTTCCGCCCCAAAAAGGACCAAAATCTGTGGAATCCACAACTTTAAAGATAAGAGAAAATTAAAAACGCAGAATCATGGAAAATAATCGTATCTACCAGATTGCTGAATCTGGATCACGTCGGATCATTAGTATGGACAGAAGGAGCAAATTAAATTTCAGTGGCTACGCAACGCCTTCCAAGCGCTTCTCATTCCCTCTCTCTCTCGCACACACTTACACGTCTCGTATGAATAGTTCTACATGTACATACATGTAGAAGCTGATGTAAAAATTATAAGTAAACAAAAATGGAAACAGATAACTTTTAATATATAAAAATCTAGCATGTCCCTTTTGCGAACATATAATAAATTACATAAATCATAAGATCACATATTCTGACTTAGTACTGGGTATAAAGTATAAAGTGTCTTCAACTTGCCAGGAACTGTTTGGTCTTTGGGAAATGAGCCTAGCCTAGCCTAGTGCCCATGTCACGACATAACTTTATTAACGGCTTGCTTGACCTGTCTCTGTCTCAACTTAGCCATGTTAAAAATTCTTTCGGTTGATTTCTTGGTCTGTGCTTTGTAACGGATCCGACCATAGCGTTGTTAACTCGAGTCCCTCTGCTCACTATACCTCGATGACTACCTCAATGTGTCCGATAAATCCGTACCTTAAAAACCTCATTAAGGATTTTGATTGGTCCGCTTTGTATTTGTGCACTGATCTTATGATACGCACGAATATTTTCTATGATTCACTGGTCTCGCTTTTTGATTATTGTCTCCCTCTTTCCTGTCCTATTAAATTGGGGAAAACCCCTTGGTTTACCAAGAAGGTATTCAGTCTAAAAAACGTAAAATAAAAACTGTACAAAGAATTTCAAGAAGTTGGGTCTCCTCTCTCTCGCTATATATTGTCTCGGTCGAACTTTTCAGTTCTTAACGCTCAGTGCTATAAGAACTACCTATCTCGATGCAGGATACGTTTTTCTCAGGACCCTAAACAGTTTTACAGTAACAGTAACCTAAACAGTTTTCGTAAACAGTAAGCATAAAACGTCCGCACACCCATCCTCGCTTTCATTCCTGAATACGCCAGCAAATAATGTCCGGTGTAAGCCGGTGTTTCACCGGTTCCCGGCTGTGTATTCAGGTACTGTGCCGAGTCTCTGCGTGGGCCGTTGCTTGAACTATTTACCCTGTCTATAAATTCTTCATGCTTCCCCCCGTTATGAAATGAGTCCTTTATAATTCCTCTCCATAAGCAATTAAGCAAGTCTGACGCAATGAACTATAGAGGTATATCTAAGTTATCCGCTATTCCTAAAGTGTTTGAGAAAATTTTAACTTCGCACCTGCAACACCAACACCTATGCAGCTCACTTATATCTTCAGCTCAACATGGATTTATAAGGCGGAGATCAACTAAAATAAATTGATTGGATTTTGTCTCCGTCATCATTAAAGGCTTTGAAAGTAATCTACAGACGGATGTAAACCATTGTCTCCTAGCACCACCTAGCACACCAATTATGGTTACTTCGGGTGTACCACAGGGCACCCATATAGGCCCTTCACTATTTACTCTCTTCATAAATGATCTGCGTTCTGTATTAACATACTCTTGAGTACTTTTGTATGCGGATGATGTTAAGCTCTGTGTCCAGTACAATGACACTTCATTTCAATCCAGGTTGCAATCCGATCTCGATAAGTTTCAGTCATGGTGTTAAGCATTATTAAATTTGCTCCATAACGCTTTGAAATGTAAAGTAATGATTTTTCATCGCTCCAGGGCCTTTCTGGCTCCCTACTTTCCTCCCACTACTTCTTTTAGTGGTTCTCTTGAAAAAATTACCAGGGTTGATAATGTGGTATTCTATTAGATCCCAAATTAAAGTTTTCAGAACATATTGCTACCATGGTAAATAAGGCCATGGGCGTGCTTGGGCTTATAAAGAGGTGGTCAAAGGAGTTTGACGACTCCTATGTAACAAAGACTCTCTACATCTCTCTAATTCGTCCGATTTTAGAATACGGCTCTTGTTTAAGGTGCCCCCAGTACAACGTGGGATGCAGGTGTGAGATTGCCATTGTGAGATTGTTTTTAAGAAACCTTCCAACCTTAGCTAATCGTAGGAAAATTCTTGGTGTGATTTTTGTGCACAACTTGATCAAGGGTGACGTAGAAAGCCCTGACTTGTTGAGCCGCATAAGCTTCATGATTCCCATTAGGAAAATTAGATACTATATACCGTTGTTCCTTCCGCTTTGTAGATCGAATTATTCCTTGCGTGAACCGAAGACAATATAAACACTAAGAAGTCTCACGCTCATACAATTCTGTTTTGTAGGGAGCGACATTTTTACAAAGAGAGAAAATACACGCTGTCTCGCTCGCAGATCTAACGAGGGGGAACGTTGTGAGCCTATACCTACCTTATACCCGGTACTCAGTCAGTATATATATACATTTATGAGCTTACGATTTATGAAATTTATTATATGTTCGCAAAAGGGACGAATTAAATTTTGGGCAAAAAATAATATTTCAATAAATGAAGTAAAACCATTTTTGGAATTTTTATACATGTTTCCATTTTTGTTTACATATGCTTTTTACATCTGCTTCTACATTCCATAATGTACATGTATAACTACATATTCTAGACGTACAAGTGTTTGCGAGAGAGAGAGAGAGGGAATGAGTAAGCGCTTGGCAGGCGTTGAGTAGCCACTGAAATTTAATTTGTTCCTTCTGTCCATAATAATGATCCGACCTGATCCAGATCCGGCAATCTGTTAGACACGGTCATTTTCCATGATTCTGCGTTTTTAGTTTTCTCGTACCTTAAAAATTGTGGGCTCCACAAATTTTCGTCTTTTGTGGGGGCGAAAGAGGGCGTGGCAAAATTTTGAAATAAACTCGTGCTGGTTTGATATCACAAAGTCAAAATTTCGGGGGAAAAATACCGAAAAAAAATGATGAAACTTCAATTTGGAAGCTTAATATCTTCCAGACGTTAAGTTGCAGCTACAAAGTGTCTGCGTCGGATTTATAGCTGCATTTGTCAGCTTTTTTTTTAACTGCAAAGTTCAATACAACCAGTTGTAGGAAACTTAAGTTATGTGAAAAATAGAAGCACTACCTATCAAAAACAATACCAGATTTTTTAAAAATTCTTAAAAAAGAAACTAAACCTGGAAAACTATAATTCTTTAAAACATTTTAAATCTCCAAATCTATCAGAAAAAGTCATTTTTGGCGACAGCGAAAAAAAAAGGTTGAATTTTGTCGAGTAGTGTAATCAACCCGTTACATATAAATGGGTAAGAAATGAGTCCGTACAAATTTTAGTGTCATACTTGTGCATCAAATTGGAAATCATTCCTCTTGTTTTGATGCAAATGTCCATCCAAAGAGAGAAACTGCAAGTACGTACATACAGTGGCTCACAGCCAAAATCATGCAGTGGCAAATGAACTATTTAACTGTGGTACAGATTTTAAACTAGAGGAAAAACAAAATGTTTAAATGCACCAAAGCTTCTAAAAACTAGGAATCCGACTTGATTTCCGGTTTGGCGTTTACACATTTTTTGTTATTCCTCTAGTTTAAAATCTGTACCACAGTTAAGCAGTTTATTTGACACTGCATCATTTTGGCTGTGAGCCACAGTATGTGTGTGTACATGTGCAGATCTGCACAAATTTCGAGACCGAACACATTTCTGAGATTTATTGTGCTACAAATTTATTTCCTGAGTTTTTCTTATTGACGCGACGCACAAATACCCTACAGACATTTATTTCAATGTGAAGTTTTGCATGACATACATTATGGTATTTTACATATTTACTTTCGTTCATTATATCCGTTTATGATACATTAAACAAAATTAGCATATAAAGGATTTACAAAAAATACAATTGTACTTTGGGCAAGCGTCATCATAAAATCATAATCTCCAATCAATTCTAAAGTAATGGGTGTTTTTTGCGACAGATGCGTCGTTAAGAACCAATAGAAACAAGCAGACCTACAATATGTGCACACATACAGTTAAAGTTCAGCCTCTTGTACAGAGGGTTTGCCACTAGAGCGCTCTCTGTTTCTGTGTCTGTCTCTTTAAAAATCCTGACGGAGAATATCGAGCTGACATTTTTTTATAGCGCGGCACATCCTTCTGTAAATATTGTCTTTGCATGAACCGTTTAGGGTCTTATGCTCGGATTATAATTCCCTCTACCATATCATATATTCTACCAACTCCCTTCCTAGTTTTAAATTACTGATACTCTCATATCTTTCATGTTATTAGAAATTGCTTAGTTTTTTTTAGGTAGATTTTTTTATTTATTTTTCCTCGAACACTAGTCTAACATGTACCCGAACGATTCGGTTACCACGGCCGGTTGGGTGGGAGGAGGGTTGCGTTGTTGCCTGGGATCCGCGAGTAACAGACTTCTGCTGGTGTCGCTTGGGCCACTTGAAGGTGCAGTCATTGCATATCAACGTCCTAGAGAAACACAATACGTACAATACTGACATAGAGGCTGACATATAAGGCTGTATATTGGTTGACATATAGGTTTTATTTCAACACAAATATGTACATTAGAGTAGGTAAATTTGTGTGGAATACAAAAAATGCACCTAGAGGTTGTTAAAGTAATAATTTACATGGAATTCTAAGAAGGGTTGCTGAAGAAACCATGGGTCTAAAATCTAAAACTTTTTCGTATTTTATACAGCGAAGTCCGGCTATCTTAAATACCTGTGGCTTGAATTGGCTATATTTTCTATGGTTTGACCTATGGAGGTTCCAAATTATTTTTTTATGCTAAGATTCGATTAAAAAAATTTTCAGGTGTACATTCAACATATTCCGCCAGTTGAAAGAACAGTGTCAATTTTATTTGTGTATTTGTAATAGTAATGGGGCAAGCTTATGGATTGGGCGACGGTAAGCCCCTTTAGCTGTGTTTAAATCGACCACTCGGACTCGATCATCATAGCCAGGGATTTAAGAAACGATTTAAGCCAGTTGACAGTGTTTCTTGTACATCTACTTCCTTTTTAATCTACTTTTAACGAAGCTGCTGTTCCTGCAAATAGTCGTGCCACCATAGCTCCAACAGCCGCTGCTTTAGGAAAGTGATGCTTTTCAATTTTAAATTTTAATTGCTTCATCTTTTCCGTTGCTTCAGTCTGGTCTGAGAGTGCCTGTTAAGATGAACCAATTTAAAATTGCGCTGGAGTAAGGACTTCCCCGTCATTTGGGTCCTCAAATAGTGCAGTGAGAGGTCTCGAATTCAAATTAGCTCTAATCTCGGTCACGACCGTCTGCAACTCTTCGAAGGTCAAGTTTGATTCTGTTGCGTATTTCACAAGCTGTGTCTTCATTAACTTTACGGCCGCCTCCCAAAAGCCACCGAAATGTGGGGAACGATGCGAAATTAACATAAAGTCGCATTTCATTTCAGTACAAAACTGTTGTTTTGCAATAGTCGATGCATTCTTGAAGAATTATTCCTTAAAGTTGTCGAGCTGAGTTCTTCCACCAACAAAGTATGTTGCTTTATCGCAATATATGCGCACAGTCTTCCCGCGGCGTGATACGAAACGCTTTAAGCAAAGAAGTAACGAATTGTACCGTACCGCCTTTTTTCCAAAACAAACGAACATTGCAATATATGTTTTATAAGGTGCCTTGCCGCGAATTCAATGTGGGTTTAAATGGACGACATAGATCTACTTCACTGACATAAAAGGGTCGATGGTCCAAAAATCTGTCAGCAGAGAGAGAGCTCGGTATTTGATGACGAAGTTTTGGTTTGAAGTAAAATCAATTTATGCACCTTCGTACGACCTGTCTAAGTAGCCTTCGAACACTGACTATCCAAATTTTTTATATGTCGATACCAGCTAAATTCGACAAACGAAGGTTTGGTCAAACGACTGCAACTTAGGCGTTTATCCATCGATTCTTGCAAACGAGACCAATCAAACCAATAAATATTTTTTTTTCTACTTTTCCTGAGTTTTCAATGTTAAAATTTCGGGAAAAAATACCGCAAAAAATTATGAAATTAAGCTATATATCTTCCAAACGTTAATATGCAGCTACAAAGTTTCGAATTTATAGCTGTATTTGTCAGCTATTCAGAACTGCAAAGTTCAATACAACCAAGCTTCAGAAACTTAAGTTATTTGAAAAATAGAAGCGCTCATGAAACCAAAATTGCATGCCAAGAAATATTTTTATTTACTTTTCCTGAGTTTTTAAAGTCAAAATTACAAGAAAAAAAACAAAAAAAAAAGATTGTCTAATTTTAATTTGAAAACCTATTACACTACTCGACAAATTTCAACTTTTTTTTTCGCTGTCGCCAAAAATGACTTTTTCTGATAGATTTGGAGATTTAATTTTTTTAAAGAAATATGGTTTTTTCATCATCATTTTTTCGGTATTTTTCCCCCGAAATTTTGACTTTGAAACCTCAGGAAAAGTCGAAAAAAAATATATGAATGCCTTGATTTTTGGTTTTAGATAGACACATTAATTAGGCGTCGTTTAAGGTATCGCTTATACAAATATAAAAATAAACGGCTAAGTTATAACCGTTTGACCAAAACGATCCAAATCTCATTTTATCTGAAAAAATACCGAAAAATACTTGAATTTATTTAAGTGTTATGATACTTAAATATTTTTATTGTTATTGCTTGTTAATATTTTTAAAATGGTTTGTCTGTCTTCTTTTGTCATTTAAGTCAGATTCTCTTATGAGAGTCCACACATAGTCGCCCAACATATTCTCATTCCAAACACCTTGATACCGTCGTTCCATAGCTTTTAATTGTTGGTGAAATCTCTCTCCGTGTTCATCACTAACATCCCCAAGGTTTGGCGGAAAAAAGTCTAAGTGGGAGTGCAGGAAATGGATTTTGAGTGACATGTCGGCTCCAATTTGTTCATAATTCTTAAGTAGGTCTTGAACGATATTAACGTAATCATCACTCTTTCTGTTACCAAGAAAATTTGTTGTAACCAGTCGGAATGAGTTCCAGGCTGCTTGTTCATTCGTAGATAAAATATTTTCAAATCCATCATCTTTTAGTAGTTTTCGAATTTGGGGTCCATCAAATACGCCTTCTTTAACTTTTGCCAGCGACAGACGTTGAAAAACAGTTTTGAGGTAATTCATCGATTCACCTTCGTTATCCAGTGCTTTAACAAAATTTTTTATCAGTCCTAGCTTAATGTGCAATGGTGGTAATATAATGTCTTGGACTTTCACAAGACACAAGTGCAATGGTGGTAATATAATGTCATGGACTTTCACAAGAGCTGCATTTTGTACGTTGTGATGTCCCAAAGTATTTTCTTTCCGTTTTTCCCAGTTCTTTCTTGAGTAATGCTCTTTTCTATCTCGGCTATCCCATAGGCACAGGAAGCAAAATTATTTTGTATAACCGCCTTGCAATCCAGTTAATATGGCTACAGCTTTTAAGTCACACGCGACCTTCCACTGGTGTTCTTTATATTTAATATTTTCAAACAATTTAGTCTTTGTTTGATAGGACTCTTTCATATTAACAGCATGGGCGATGGGAATAGACGGCTTTTGATTTCCATTGTGTAGCAAAACAGCCTTTAAACTTTCTTTACTGCTGTCAACAAATAACCTCCAATCGTTTGAGTCGTAATCTTCACTCAGTTCCTTGAAGAGGCCGAAAATGTCGTGACAAACGCACATGTCATCCTTCGTCATATAAAACTGTGCGTGAACCAAGTGACGCGTCCGGAAATGAGTTGTTTAGACATCTTCCTTCAATAAACGGGCATCCTTTAAAATAGATCCAAGAATCTGAGCTTTACTTTTAGGAAGTTCCAGGATCCTTTTGGGCCACATCTTATAGTTTTCTTTATACTGTTCTTGGAACTTTTCGGTAAAAACGATTTTTTCTTCTTTGCTGGTCATATACATTCCACATATGTAGCAAAACGAGTCTACTCGGTAAGCACATGAAGTTGACCGGCTTGAGTTGTCGATTTCAATTAGAAACAATTGGTATTTTTCGAAAACACACGATCGTATTCTGCTGGAAGTCAGAACTACACTGAGGCAGGGATACTATAGGTACAGAGTTATATATCCTTTTTTATGAATAGCTTGAACGAGATATATCTGCGGGACCAGCACCTATGAAAAAGGTCAAAATTTGACCCTTAAATATGTTTTCGCAAAACTGATTTCGACAATTTAAATATTCACCTCTCGAATGTCGATTAGTCCACTCTTCTTTCCTTACCGAATATTGATGTAACAGTCAACTCATTCTATAAAATTTTAAATTCTGCCCTTAATACTTATGTTCCGGAGATTATTGTACCATATCGTCCTATCGTCATATCGTATCGTCCAAGCCTCCCTGGTTCTCCAGGAATTTATCATACTTAAAGAATAGGAAATTCAGACTTTTCAAAAAGTGCCTTGTTTGCTTGTGTTTGTACAATATTCTTCCGCCCGCTCTCAATTCTTAACAACTAATAGTCTGTGCTACAATCTTTACCTCTCTTCTTGTAGTAGAAACTTACGCAATGATCCTAAAAAATTATTTTCTTTTGTCAACTCTAAACGTAAGTCCAATGCATTTCCTCCGTCCCTTCATTATCTAAACAATTCTGAATCTTGTGCTGCTGGCATTGCAAACTTATTTGCAACCTTTTTCCAGTCGTCTTACTCCTTTCATATTTATAACGCATCAACTCCGTATCCCTACCATTTGCCTCACTCTAATAGCATTTTTCAACCATATTTTGAGGAAAGCGTTGTGCTTGATGGCTTGAAGTCTTTGAAAATTTCATTTTCTGCGGGTCCAGATAAAGTGCCTAGCTGCATTTAAAACCATTGTGCCCAGTCTCTATGCCAACCCTTAACTTTCTTTTAAATCTATCTTAGGAACTGTCTTGTCTCACCGTAATTTGGAATGAGTCCTACATAATTCCGCTTCATAGGACAGGCTCCTGATCCAACATAGAAAATTACCGAGGCATTGCAAAGCTCTCTGCCATTCCTTAGCTCCTTGAGTTCCTGGTTACCCGGCAATTGCAACATCTTTGTTCTAGCTTGATATCTTTAGGACGTTGATATGCAATGACTGCACCATCAAGTAGCCCAAGCGACACCAGCCGATGGCTGTTACGCGCGGATCCCAGGCAAGAAAGCAGCCCACCTCCCGCCCAACCGACCGAAGGGCGCTGCCGCTGCAGGAAAGATAGGTGTTAGACTAGTGTTCGAGGAAAAGTAGAACAAATCTAACTAAAGAAGCGAAGTAATTACTAGTTACGGGAAAGATATAAGAGTATCTGTAATTTAAGACTAGGAAGGGAGTTAGTGGTAGATACAATATAATAGAGGGAATTATAATCCGAGCATAGGACCCTAAATGGTTCATGGAAGGAGTAATTCGACCTACAAAGCGGAAGAAACAAGGGTGTATAATTCCTAGTGCTTCTAATAGGAATCGTGAAGTTTATGCGGCTCAACAGGTCAGGGCTATCTACGTCACCCTTGATCAAGTTGTTCACAAAAATCACACCAAGCATTTTCCTACGATTAGCTAAGGTTGGAAGGTTTATTAAAAGCAATCTATTAGAGTAAGACGGCAGTCTCACACTTGCATCCCAGTTGAGGACGCGAAGAGCAAAAAGTAAAAAGTTTTTCTGAACTGATTCTATACGGTCCTGATGTACGTTGTATTGAGGGCACCATACACAAGAGGTATAGAGAGTCTTTGTTATATAGGGGTCGTCAAATTCCTTTGACCACCTCTTTAAAAACCCAAGCACGCCCATGGCCTTATTCACCACGGTGGAAATGTGTTGTGAAAACCTTAACTTGGGATTTAATAGAACACCAAGATCATCAACCCGGGTAATTCTCTCAAGAGAACCACCACAAAGGGTGTAAGGAACCAGAAAGGCGCTGGAGCGATGAAAAGTCATTACTTTACATTTTGAAGCATTAACGTTTAATAAATTTGCACAACACCAAGACTGAAATCTATCGAGATCGGATTGCAACCTGGATTGGAAAGAAATGTCCTTATACTGGACACAGAGCTTAACATCATCCGCATACATAAGTACTCGAGAGTATGTTAATACAGAAGGTAGGTCATTTATAAAGAGTGTAAAGAGTAAGCGGCCTAGATGGCTGCCCTGAGGTACCAAAGGTACCTGAGGTGCCGAAGTCACCATAACTGGAGAGGACAGGGAGTTTTTGAAAAGGACTCTTTGAGACCTAGAACAAAGGTAGCTAGAGATCCATCTCAGGAGATTGAGCGGGAACCCTAGAAGGTCGAGCTTTTGTGCTAGGAGGGAATGGTTTACAGAATCGAACGCTTTACTAAAATCGGTGTAAACAACATCCGTCTGCAAATTACCTTGAAAGCCTTTTATTATAAAGGAGGTAAACTCCAATAAATTTGTAGTGGTTGATCTCCGCCTTAAAAATCCATGTTGAGATGGAGATATAAGTGATCTGCATAGGTGCTGCAGGTGCGGAGCACCTGGATACGGCTGACCAGAGTAAACGTCCTGCGAATAGGTAGTTTGGAAAAAACGGGCAAAAAAATCGGCAATTGCCTGATCATTATCTGCCGACGTATTAAGGAAGGATAGCGAGGATGGGTGTGCGGACGTTCTACGCTTACTGCTTACGAAGTTTTAGAACTGTTTGGGGTCCTTAGAAAAACGTATCCTGCATCGAGATAGGTAATTCTGGTAGCATTGAGCGTTAAGAACTGAAAAGTTTGACCGAGCTAATACATAATGAGAAAGAGAAGAAGGAGAGCCAACTTCTGGAAATTTTGTATAAAGTCTTGATTTTAAGTTTTTTAGATGAGATAGCTCCTTGGTAAACCAAGAGGGTTTTCTTGATCTAATCGGACAGGAAAGTGGAACACAAGAGACAAAAAGTGAGTCCAGTGCATTATAGAAAATGTTTGTGCCTGTCGTACCATCACTGCAGAAATATAAAGCGGACCAATCAAAATCCCTAATGAGGTTATTAAGCTTCGTAAACTCGGCTTTACGGAAGCAGCGGACACATTGGGGTAATCTACCCGACTAATCCAGTACAGTTCGTCCTAGGTCGAGCGACACTTCGAAAGTAGGATGGTAGGCATCTTCAGGTATAGTGACATATCAAGAAATCGACCCAAGGAGTTTTTAACATGGTTAACTTGAGACAGACACAGGTCAATCAAGCCGTCAACAAAGTCATGACGTGCCATGGGTACCAGGCTATTAGACTCATTTGCCGAAGATCAAACAATTCCTGGCAAGTTGAAGTTACCAAGAACTATCATGTGATCTTTGTCAGATAGCGAGGAAGAAATGGCGGTTAAGGCGGACAAATGCTGCTCGTTAATTGAGACATCCGAAGAAGGTGGAAATTACGAACCAGTTATAAAAACTAAGAAAGCGGGAAGAATCAGTCTTACACACAGAAATTCCAGTTCCTGCTGGATCTGGACTGTGAAAAGTTCCGACGTGAAGTTTGAGTCCACAGCAATCAGAACCCCTCCTGCACGTCGAGACGAACGATCCTTTCTATAAGTTGTGTACCGACCTGCCAAAACTTCGGAACTAAGAATGTCCGGCTTTAACCAGGTTTCGGTAAACACAATAACGTGGGATGCAAATACGACACTATCCTGGAAAAGAATGCTGAGCTTACTACGCAAGCGTCGAACATTCTGATAGGTCACTAAAAGAGGGTTTGTTAGTTTTTTGGACGGGTAGAGGTAGAGCGGGAGGATGACGAAGAAGCACTGGTCTGAATAGTTGGCAGAGTTATTCTGGGCCTAGTCTTTTTCTTTGCCTTAAACTCCTTCACCACCAAATGCTCCGGCTAAAATTTGGCAGAACAGATGGTGTTAAAGTGAGTTTGGGAGACACTTATTTTAAAAGATGCTATCTCCTTGGCATAAGAAAAGTTAAACTTTTCCACCTTAAAATCAGCGGTTTTTATTTTGCTTTGGATATAAGCCGTCACATCTTTAATTGTGGAATCAGGGGCTAGCCGCGAGACAAAAACTTGTCTCTTTGGTGGGATCCCCACCAATCTTGGCACCACAGGCCTATCACCTGTGATGGTAATACCCGGTGGTCCGGGACGTATATTAACTGGTGGGGTCGGATTTGCGGGGACAGCTAATGAGTTTGACATGACGGACACGGACGCTAAAGACGGTTCTGGCTGCATGCTCTTCGAAGCGATAAATTCGGCTACCGAATTTTCATCACCAGCAGCTGTCGTTGCCTTTCGAGTAGCGAACGAAATCAGCTGCTGCACTATTGGGGTGGTCGGAGTCAGCTTGTCTGCATCGGCCGGCCGAGGGGCAGTTGGCATATGCAGATCCCGCGGAGTGACGTTTTTGCGCCTAGGAGACTCAGTCAGTAGTTTGAAACCACTAAACTGAGACTCCATGGCTAGGAGCCTATCGTACTGCTCTTTGAAGCCCACGGTCAGCTCCCTGAAGCCCTTCCGGGTCTGCCTCATAAATGCTGCTATTTCCTTCTCAACCGGACGGCATGCCTCACAGCTGTAATGCAGGCCATTTCTTTTGGAGATGGCATCACCCACGAGACCGGAAAACCCGGCGCAATTAGCGTGCACTACGCTATCGCAGAGCCAGCAGGGGATACTCGGAGTACTCGGGATACAACAGAGTATTCCATTATAAGGAAAAAATAAAAAATAAAATATAAGAGATCAAAAAATAAAATTTCAAAACAAATAGATATCAGACCAGTGTGAGAGGAGAGCGGTTATAGCAGCTACAATTGAGAGAGAAAGCACTACTGCACAGAAAATATGGAGAGCGAGAGAGGAAGAACAGTTATTCGAGTGTGGGTAATAGGGAGAGAGTGATAAAGCAATAAAACTAATAGGTGAGAGCGGCTAAATATGATGCTGTGTGTACTTACGAAAAGCACAAACAAAAACACACTGTTAACTGATGTTAAAATTAATTATATTTTTACACAGTCATCAGGCATGCACCCCCGATCAAGAACAGATAATATGGTAGATGGTTAAATTAGGAATTTATGAGGGGTTATTTAAAAAAAAAAACACCGTCTGTTTAGGCAAAATGAGTTGAAAATGAGCGAAGCGCAAAACAAACGAGGGCTCACAACGTTCCAGCCGCGGAAAACGCCGCGGTTCTACTTTATACCCGGTACTCAGTCAGTATATACGAACAGTAGCTTACGATCTATGCAATTTATTATATGTTCGCAAAAAGGGACGAATTAAATTTCGAGCAAAAAAATTATTTCAAAAAATTATTTGTTTACATTTCTACTGCTACATTTCTGTATACACATGTATAACTACATACAAGAGACATGTAAGTGTGTGCGAGAGAGAGAGGGAATGAGTAGCGCTTAGCAGGCGTTGCGTAGCGACTGAAATTTAATTTGTTCCTTCTAGCTATAATAATGATCTGACCTGATCCAGATACGGCTATCTGATAGATACGGTAATTTTTTTTAGTTTTCTTGTATCTTAAAAACAGTCGATTTTCTTGTACCTTAAAAATTGTAGATTTTCGTCCGTTGTGGAGTCTGAAGGGGGCGTGTCAAAATTTTGAAATACACTTGTATTGAAGTGACATCACAGGAGCTTGGATAAAAAGTTTGGTTGCTCTAGCTCTTATAGTCTCTGAGATCTAGGCGCTCATTTCAACGAATAGACAAAGCCGACAGGGTCGCGTGTGAGAGAGAGCGAGAGGGAACGATGGCTTTCGAAATGGTTTTCTTCATATAGCCACTATGATAATCAGATCTGATCCAGATTCAACACTCTGATCTGTGGCACAATTTTGAAGATACGGAAAAACTAAAAACGCAATCATAGAGAATGACCATATCTATCAGAGTATTGAATCTGGATCAGATCTATAGCCAGAATGAAGAAAACCATTTAGAGTGGCAACGTAGATATGCGTTCGCTTCCTCTCTCTCTCTTGTTGAAAATAGGACATTTTTTATAAGTACTGACCCTGAGTTCGTTGAACAGGTTAGGAACCATCAGCAATTGTTCGATTCTCTTTGTAGTGATCAGACGGAAAACCCGGCGCATTTAGCGTGCACTACGCTATCGCAGAGCCAGCAGGGGATACTTGGCTGGTCATGGGTGATCTGTTTCTTGCAGGGTTTAGCACAGACAACAGAGTATTCCAAACAATAGATCAACTAGGTGAGAGCGGCAGATTTTGATTTTGTGTGTACTTACGAAAAGAAACAACAAAACACATTGACTACCGACACAGGAAAATAATTCAATTATGTCGAAAAACACAATTACGGAAAAGCTCTAATCAAGCAGGTAATTTAAAATTTTTTTAGATTGGTATATTCAAAAAACACCGTCTGTTTATAAAAGATAAAAGGCAGATAAGCGGAGCGCAAAACAAAAACACGTCTGATTGCTACAAAAGAGAATCGAACGATATCTCCTTCACAACATGGTTTTTTTAAACATCGGTCAACAACTACCAATCTGCTCGAGTTTTCCTCCATAATCAACCGTGGATTTCAGAGCGGTTTGCAAACTGACGTTAATTTTTACGGATTTTAGGAAGGCATTTGATTTAGTTAACCATACTCTATTAATTCAGAAGCTGTCCTTATTAGGTTTCCCTAGTAATCTTCTAAGTTGGATTTCGTCGTATCTTTCTAATCGTACACAACGGGTCTTATTTACTAATGTTTTATCAGGTTTTATTAGGTTTCCCTAGTAATCTTCTAAGTTGGATTTCGTCGTATCTTTCTAATCGTACACAACGGGTCTTATTTACTAATGTTTTATCAGAGATCGTTAACGTTACATCTGGTGTGCCACAAGGTAGTCATTTGGGTCAGCTCCTCCTCTTTTTATTTGTGAACGACCTACCCCAAGTTATAACATTCTCTCATACATTAATGTATGCGGATGACGTTAAAATCTGTATGCCCTACACACACACCTTCAGCTGGACCTAAATGAACTACTATTATGGTGTTCAAGTAATTTTTTTTTGGAACCTCTCGAAATCAAGCTTATGACATTCTACCGTCGTGCTCCACATTTTGTATCTTTTTTTCTTGGTAATCATGTATTGGATCGAATTTCGAGTTCAAATGATCTTGGAGTATTATTTGATCATAAACTGTGTTTTAATTGTTTATTTTTGTTTAAAGTTTAACAATGTACAGTTAAATTGTAAGGGTAAAATCACATATCAACTAAATAAACCAAAGGGCCAATGCCAATACTCAGACCCGGTGGGGCCGATTATTCACTCATAAGCCGATATGGATCCCACCAAGAGCCAAATTTAGGTCAGAAAAAAGCCGGTAGCCAAACAATTCCCAATTAGAGCTATTTAAATTAAATTAAGTTATTGATTAAGATAATTTTGACCATATTATAACTAGTATCAAAGGAAAACAGATGGAAAAATTTGTTATAGTTACGGCAAAGGCTACGGAAAGATTCATAATCCGAGTAGTTAGAAAGACAGAGTAGGAGATGAAGAGGAAAGTAATGCCTAGTTGGGCGGAAAGGAACAGCAATACTAATAAGGTTGATGAGGGCAGTCGATTCGACCTCACCAGAGAGAAGCTTATGAAGGAAGAGAACTCCTTGGCAGGTTCTACGGGATTTAAGAGAGTGGAGGTTAATTAAGCGCAACCTACTTTCATAAGAAGGAAGATGGATCGAAAGGTCCCAATTGAGTCCCCGGAGGGCAAAGATGAGGAACTGTTTCTGTACTGATTCGAGCATATCCTGAACTTTTTGGTAGTGAGGAGACCAGACACCAGAACCATATTCCAAGATAGGCCGGATCAGAGAAACATACAGAAGTTTTGTGGTATACGGATCTCTAAATTCCTTAGTTCATCTTTAGACAAATCCCCAGGACTCCTTTGGCTTTGTTAGAGATAGTAGAGATATGAGAGTTGAAACATAGATTAGGTACAAAGGTAATGCCCAGAGTAATCGAAAAGGTATGGATTATTGCGGTGAAAAGTCATTAAATTGCGTTTAGAAATGTTAAGAGGTAGAATGTTGATTAGGCACCAGTTGTTAAAGGCATCAAGATCGGACTGCAAAGATAGTGGGGACAAGGGGTCACTGTAGGAAAAACATAGCTTAACGTCATCAGCATACATTAGGACACGGGAATGAGATAACATTTGTGGAAGATCGTTAATAAATAGGTTAAATAGCAAGGGACCCAGATGGCTACCTTGAGGAACCCCCGATAAGACAATAAAAGTTTTATAGAGAGAGGAGTTATAGCAGACACGTTGAGAACGGTTACAAAGGTAGGAATTAGTCCAGTATAGAAGCTTAGTCGGAAACCCTAGAAGAGACAGTTTGTGAATAAGTAGATTATGATTGACGGAGTCGAAGGCTTTACTAAAGTCAGTATAAACGACATCAGTTTGACACTGTTTAGCAAATCCCAAAGTTACAAAGGTGGAAAATTCAAGGAGATTAGTAAAACTGAGGGACAGTTAATGAATCCATGCTGTGATTCAGAGAATACAGAACTACAAAAATGTTGCAGCTGAGAAGTGATGATTTTTTCGAAGAGCTTAGGAATGGCAGATAAGTTGGAAATACAGCGGTAGTTAGAGACATCAGATTTAGATCCCTTTTTATGAAAGGGAACTATATAGGATTCTTTCCAGACGGTGGAAAAGTCACCAGTCTTGAGAGACAAGTTGAAAAGTTTTAGAAGAGGCACACAAAGAGATTCTGCACAAAGTTTAAGAACAGCACTCGGAACCAAGTCTGGCCCAGTGGAGAACGAAAACTTGCACGATTTTAAATTTTTTAGGAGACCATCATAGTCGATGAAGGGGGGAAGGATACAGTTAGAACTATTTATAAGGATAGGGTAAGAGTAACTACTGCTAAAGTCGTTCGATGAGGCTAGGATAGAGGGAAAGTTAATAGAGGGGGCAGAGTAGCAACGTTTTAAAAAGGAAGCAAACAGATCAGCAATATCACAATCCCTTTCAGCATAACTTCCATTTAAGTGTAGAGAAGAAGGAAATCGGGAAGATTTACGTTTAGAATTAACAAACCTGAAGAATTGTTTAGGGTCGCGTTTAAAGTTAAGCTTGCATTTGGTCAAGTATCTATTGTAGCACAATGTATTAAATAAGGAAAATTTCGATTTTGCAATTGAGTACTTCGAAAAGTCTGATTGCAAACCGGATTTTTTAATCTTCTTATACATACGGGATTTTAAATTCTTCAGATTTATTAATCTCGGGGTGAACCAGATAGGACCAGAAAGATTTCTGGAGGGGGTAACTAAAGGAGCATACATGGGAAAGATAGAAAAAATAGAGCTATAGAATGCATTCGTGGCAGACTCAATTTCCTGGAAATCGTCAAGGAATGACCAATCCATCTGAGATAGGGCAGTATTCAAGGAGAGAGGTGATTTCGACTTACCAAAGTGCTCGAAGCATCGGTAGTGAAGACGAGATCAAGGGTCCTACACATGCTATTGCGTATTCCATTTACCTGGCCTAACGATGTATCGGACAGAGAATCAACGAAGTCATGCTGCATAGATGGGAACATTAAGTTTGAGTCATTGGATGGAGATCAAGTGCCATTAGGCAGATTAAAGTCACCGAGGACAATAAGACGATCAGAATCACTAAGCTGAGACAAAACGGACTGGAGATGGGCAGCGTGAAGCTTATAAGTTGTAAATTCAGAGGACGGTGGGATGTAAGAGTATGATATGAATAAATTAAAAGAACACGGACGAATTTTAGCTACTATAATTTCAATAGTGTTGAGCTCATCGATGGAAAAAAGTTGGGATGTTAAGTCGGAACGAACAGCAATTAAGACGCCGCCACCTCGAGATGGTCGATCAGATCTATATATGTTAATATTGTCTATAAAAATCTCGGAATCCGAGATTGAGGAATTGAGCCATGTTTCAGAGAAGGCGATAATGTCGAAATCAAAAGTTGCAGTATTAGCATGTAATTTGGTGAGCTTACTGCACAGGCCACGTACATTCAGATAAGTGATCTTTAGAGGTGCGGATGAATTCAGTTCCTTGAAGTAGATGGCAAATCAGTAGAAGGAGTTGGAAGTATTCCTACCCGAGGAGCGGGTTGCGAATATCGAGATCGACTATTGAAAATGTGACAGATAGTGTGCTCGGACCAGAAAGAGGGTTCCAACACAGACTTAACAAACTTCTCCGGGACAAGAATTTTGAAGGAGGAAATACTACGTTTTTCTTTGAAAGAAAATTTAGTTACTACTATGCCAGAGGAGCTATTGATGTTTAGTTTAGAGAAAATATACTCTCGAACCATTGCATCCGTAGCCGATTCCATAAGACGTGAGACAAAAATAGATTTTAGAGGAGCGACAGCGAATAGAGTAGATCGGTCAAGAGGGGTCACATGGTTTATGGGTGAGGCAGAGGCGGGTTCTACCTGAGGAGCAGGTCCGGATGGGATATCGCTGGCTGAGGAGCCAGTGCGAGCCGGTGTGGAAGGAACTACTTCAACTTCCATGCTGACAGCAGTATCGAATTCCGTTAGGGGCACAGTGATGCCGACATCTGGAGGATCATTGCTGTCCGGTTGGACAACCTGAGCAATCACAGGCACTGGATGATCATTACTGTCCACCTGGACATCCTTGGCAGAACCAGGCATTGGTGAACACCCAACATGTAAAGAGCCAGCCGTCTTTTTCGATGTAGTTGCATGTACATCGATTTCCTTGGAGCCAAAGTCGATCAAGGCTGGCGAACTGATTGAAGGAGCGTCAGAGTCTTTAGCTGCAAGAAAGTTGGAACTGTGAACACTGGGCAGGCTAGGTGTAACCTTTTTTCTCTTTGGAGACTCATTTATAATTTAAAAATTTTTTAAATTAGCTTCTATTGAGGAAAACTAATACTGCAATTTCCGGAATTCAGAGTGGACAGCAGCGAATTAGTTATGAGGCTGTCTCATAAATGTTCGCATATCGGCTTCAACTGCCTTGCAGTCCCAACAAGTCCAGTTGAGACCGCAGCGGGTCTTAATCAGATCGACAACGCGAGCACCGATATGACCAAAGCCCGCGCAGCCGTGTTGTCACATCACCAGCAGAAAATAAATGTTTGACGTGTAGCTACCGAACGGTGAGCGTCACAGCGTTTAGCACAACAGGTGCTCATTGTTTGATATTAAAAACAATATATATGAAAATAAAAGAAAAAAGCAAGGTAAAATATAAGTCGGTGTGGGGCAGAGATAGTGACTTCGGCTTGTGTTAAACAATTGCGCGCGCTGGAACGAACAAAGCAATCACAATAACGGCAAGTGAGCGGAGAGACACAGAGAGGCGACACTTGTGCACTGTTTCGACTTCAAAATATAAGTAAGTTTATTCTGGCTGCGTCGCCCTCTTCATAAGCGGCCGCTGACAGCATGAGCTTTTCTTCATTTGAGAGGCATTTCATTTCATTTCAATCGAGACTAACATCGGACCTAACATATGAATTACTGGCAATTTATTTTAACATCGGCCGTGTTGAGAGCCTATATTTTGGCTTCGATCCGTTGGAATTGGCGCCAACCGATGGATGGTCCTTAGTCCTCACTACGGCCACGCGAACCTTCCAGTCCGCTCCTCGGTTTGCCTCCTTCACTATTGCTGTTAGAGACATTTGCGGGGGCACGTTGTCCTCGTGGATTGCCACCACTGTGCCTGGCTCTAGATTGGCGACCTCTTCATACCACTTCCCTCGCTGTTGAAGGCAGAGAAGATAGTCTCTGGACCAGTCTTTCCAGACTTAAGCTGCCATCGTTGCAGATACGACAGGCTGCTGTCTGGTCTGCGCAGCTCCGATTCGGGCGGCAGCAAAGATAGCATTCTGCCGACGAGTAGATGTGCGGCAGTCAGCACCTCCCCTTCGTTGGGACTGCCGCTGTCGACCGTCTAGAATTGAGCACGGCCTCGACTTGAGCACTGAGCACTGCGCTGGCCATGGCCCTGAGTAGTAAATGTTTGGCTGATTTCACCGCCGACTTCCCGCGAAAATCGGTGAGCCGCAGCACAAGCCTTGGGGATCTCGTCCTTGGCATTAAAGCTCTCCAAACGCTCCTTAAGCATGCGAGCTGCACCAACAAAATTCGTGGCATTGTCGCAATAAAGCTTTACAAGCAGGCCACAACGTCCAACAAACCTGGATAACACAAAGAAAAGGTGTTAGAAGTCAAGTCTTTCACAATGTCTAGGTTTACATCCTTAGATGCGAAGCAGCCGAACACGGCTATGTACATTTTGAGAGGCTGTTTGCCTCGAATTCCAAGCGATACACTAACCGGTCCAAACAAATCAACTCCGCTAATCTCAAAGGTCGATTCCACTAGTGCACGGGGTCCAGCGTGACAATTGGCTCAATGCAAATAGCTAAGATAAAGAGTAACAATTTATAATTTTTTGGCATTTTGGCATGTGGCATTTTGGGGGTTTCTTACTAGACGACCGCCTACTCAAACCAACGAAAGTGAACATGAGCCCACTTTTTCTTCCGACATGAAGCGATTTAGTTTTTGAAGTAATGACTGCAACTTTGATGACTTTTTGAATTTATCGATATCCTGCAAAAAGGCGTCTCTTTGAACAACTTCTACTGCTGTTAGAAATGCTGATGATGAAGGGCAAATACTACTACAAGTGACTCCCTTCCTTCTATTTATGAACCGGCGGATATATGCAATTGTGCTTACCACTTTCACATACGATAAATCGTTTCACATAAAATCGGCCGCGATAAGCACAGTTGCTACCTTCTTTTTCTCCAATAACGCATTCGCTTCCGTCAAATGTAATTGAGGATATTGAGGCCAAGGATTTGCATTCTTGCTGCAGGATTTTCTTTGGTTGGCAAATGTCTCCATAGAGCGGTTGAAGTAATGTTCTGTATCTCTGTTGTTTTGAGTTTGCAGCCATTGTAGAACTACTTCCGAATCCGATCACAATATGACCTTTTCTATGGGACAATCTTTCATGGACCGAACTTCCTCTTACAACTTTGCCAACAGATGAGCGGCACAAAGCTCTAACCTTTGGATTGTTTTGGTCTTTAAGGGTGCTGCCCAATATTTTGCCGTTAGCAAGTTAACGGACACTCCATTAGCATGGGAAAGCCGAACGTACACACAACAGTCATATGCTCGCGTGGACGCATCTGCAAGCCCATGTATTTGACATCGAGTGTTTGCGCTTGCTCCTATATCGTGGAACGTGACGTCATGCAATCTTTGCATGTCTAAAGCCATCGATTCCCATTTTGTATGTACGTTCGAGGGAATGGGATCATCCCAACCAAAGCTTAAAAGCAAAATTTCCTGAAAGAATATTTGTGCATTTTTAATTACTGGACATAGCAAACCCAAGGGATCGGAAAGACTGTCTATGACAGACAATATTGCTCTCTTGGTTGTGGCTTTGGACGAGATTCCTAGTTTCAGACAATATTTGAAAATGTCTGTTTGAGGGTGCCAAATCAGACCAAGAGTTTTACAATCTTGCTGATCTCCATCTGAAATGACCATATTTTCTTTCTGACTATCGACTATTTGACAGTTAGGAGCCTATTCGCCTTTCTAAAGACAAAAATTGTCTTCTGGCTATCTAAAATATGACAATGACAAAGAAACTTTCAATCGACTGGAGGGTAATCGTGTGATAGTATCAACGAAAGAGTTTTCAGACGATAGAAATGTCCTCTTTGATTTCTTTAACCTCTGCTTGGAACATTCTACAGTGATCCAGGAGCCTGATGACTGTTAAGCTCGTTACAGTAGTCCCCTCCTGCCACGCGTTAGTCTAGCTTTGAGCCATCAGTATAAATATGGACCGCATTTGCAGGCCCAGGTTCGCCCAAGTCCTCCATTAGTGGGATTGATTACTGGAAAGGCGTCGAGAGGTGATCAGTCGGGATGCAGTTATCTGTCTTCTCTGGTAGTTGCAGAAGTCTCGTCAGGATTTCCGAGTGACCGGTCACGGATGTTTTTTACAGCCTGGTTTCTCCCTTTCTGAGAGCGGAGAGTGTTGCCACCTTCTTTCCCTTCAGATCTACGGGATGTAGGTACAGCACGGTGTCCAGAGCGTCACCTGTAGTAGTGCGGAGCATAGCTCTGCCATACGTTGAACTCGGCTGAGTTTATTGACACAAGGTTTCTTGTGTAAGGTTGGCAACCACAAGCACCAGTTCCGTTTTAGACGTGTTGACATCTAACCCGCATTTGTCAGCCTATTACCACATTTTCTTGAGAGTATTTGCCACACACTCACACATCGTCTGTGGAAATCTCCCAGAGAACGTTATGGCAACATCATCCACGCTGCAGCCACCCCTCCATCTTCTGCAGGAGTGCGTTCACGGCTACTTTTCATAGGAGGCGCGAGAGGACTTGTGGTATGCTCCTGGTGGACGTTGACATCACCAGTGATGCCTCAACGATTCTGCATTGCAGCATCTGATCGATAATGTTCACCATCCGGGAGTCAACCCCCAAAATCGTTAATACTCCCGTAATGGCAGTCGGGAGGACGTTATTAAAAGCACCTTCTATGCCCAAGAAGACTACCAGAGCGTTGTTTGAGATTAGACTGGGCGGAATATTCGTATATAATATGAAGCCCCAGACGCCGTTCCATCGTCTTACAAAGGAAGGACGCGAGGCTTATGGGTCTGAAACCTTAGGGGGGAGTATGCGAGGGTCTGAGCCCAGGTGTCAGGTATGTGTCCGTGGGAGAAAACTCCCTCGGAGATACTTTTGATCCAGTTTATGGATTTTTTACAGATTACAGGCTTGTTTTGCAATCGGCCCAGTTCTGTTCAACATTTACCGCATTCGCTCTATCGAAGAGTCTCCGCGGGGCTATTCGGTGTTCCCCTAGTTTCGGTGAAAATGTTAAAAAGACGGGTCGTGGCTTCCAGCGAGACTCCCTTCGGGAGGGGACTCAGAGAGGATACGAGTACCGAGTACCACTTTGTCCGCCTGAGGTTCCGGAATATAGATGGATTCGGTAGGGAGAAGGCGAATACCATTTCCACTTACCAGTGGTCCGAGAAGGAGTGTTCGTTAAGGATCCTCCATGATACTATATTTCTCCTCCTTGCGGTTCTTTATAATAAAGGTGGGATCATCACCTGTATTTAAGATTACCATCTTGGTCAGTAAGTAAATGAAGTGGTACTCACCCCGTTCGTTGGTGTCAGTGCTTCCCCACTGACAGTGGTGTGCGTTGGCGTCGACAATTAAGCTTGTCTTTGGAGTCTTTGGCCTCACGGTCGGCGATGAGTGCTCGGAGGGACGCGTGAGGAAGAGGGTCGGGATGGTCATGACGCACGTAGGTGGAACATGTCCTCAGTGAGTTCTCCTGACCTTCGAGACTCACTGGTGTATGGTCTTCATTGCTGAAATTTGAGAGCAAAAATATGTGCAACTCTCTTTTTGCAATAATGCAGGTGCGGGTTTTACCTGTGGTATCAGTCTTGAGTCCTCAGAGGGGACAACTTGTTTCCGAAGAATGAAGGCTCCTTAATGAGGACTATGTCGGCTCCACCCTTGGCTAGGTGGAGCAGTAGAGCAGCGCATGCTGATTTACAATGGTGTAGGTTTATCTGCAGGATGGTCAGTGACATGATAAGCCCTAACTAGGTCACTTCCATCCGAGTAATAGTCGCCCAGAATGTCGTTTGACACCGTGGACGCTGTGCCGGATGCTGCAGTTCAGGCTACCGGTGACTCCGCGGCTCCAGGTCTTGTTCGACCTCTGTTTGTCTTCCCTTGGAGTCGGACTTGAGTCATTTACGTTTCGGTAACATTACTCGACAAAATTCAACTTTTTTTTCCGCTGTCGCCAAAAACGACTTTTTCTGATAGATTTGGAGATTAAATTTTTTGTAAGAATTATGTTTTTTTTCCAGGTTTAGTTTTTTTTTTAAGAATTTTTAAAAAATTTGCTTTTTTTTGTCATAGTTAGTGCTTTTATTTTTCACATAACTTAAGTTTCCTAACACTGGTTGTATTGGCTTTGCAGGTTTAAAAAGCTGACAAATGCAGCTATAAGTCCGACCCAATTCCGTTAGCCGTCGTATAACCGTTTTTTTTCATACAAAAATTACAAAAATCTGTGTTTGTAACAGTTTTTAACGGTAAAATGGCATTTGGGATAGTGCCGAACGGCATATGAAGTTTTGGTCAAACGGCTGCAGCTTGGCCGTTTATCCATCGATTTTTAAAAACGATACCTTAAACGACGCCTAATTAATGTGTCTATCTAAGCATAGGCAAAAATGTAGGCATTTAAAAATTTTTTGTCGACTTTTCCTGAGTTTTCAAAGTCAAATTTTCGAGGAAAAATACCGATAAAAATTATGAAATTTGAATTTGAAAGCTTAATATCTTCCAGACGTTAAGTTGCACCTATAAAGTGTTTGGGTCGGACTTATAGCAGCGCTTCTCAGCTTTTTAAAACTGCGAAGTTCAATACTACCAGTTGAAGGAAACTTAAGTTATGTGACAAATAGAAGCACTACCGATGACAAAAATTAACAAATCTTTAAAAAATTCTTTAAAAAAAAACTACTCCATGAAAAAAAAATCATAATTCCTTAAAAAAATTTAAACATCCAAATCTATCAGAAAAAGTCATTTTGGGCGACAGCGGAAAAGTCGTGTCGACTTGTGTTATCCACCATTGTCAATATTTCGTCTTCGATATATTATATATCCATCGACATTTTTGATCGATTTGTACATTTTCCATCTTTCATGCAAGACGATAAGCGAGTCAGATCACCATTGGCCATGATTCATGTTTTTGGCAATTATATCGAACAGGAGTTGGTCAGTAGCTGGATCTATAATTTCCGCTGCAATTACACTGTTTGCTCAGGTCGTATTTTGACGACTTACAAAATTAATATGAATGCTAAGGTGATCCGCGTTTTTCCCATTCAACTGAATATACCCAACATTATTTTTGAACGAATTCGTGTAATTTTGTAATTAAATTCATTAAAGACTTTTTGGTTTGAATAGACGTGCTGTGATGTCATGACGACGCATTGAGTTTTGGCCAGTTAATAGCAAAGATGTTATTTCCTGCCACTTTGGATTACATGTAAACATTATAAATAAACATGGTCTTTCGCACTCCCGTACAAAAGTCATAGCATCCTGTATGTATGACGTGGACTACCCACGTATGATGATGGTAGAATTATAGGGTTAATTTCACCGACTTCGCCGTTGTTGATGGCGTCTTGCAATAAAAATATATTCCTCTTCAAGCAGTTTCTATTGATTATGTCCTATGAATTGCAGGCGTTCACTCTCTTTGCGTACATGTCGACAATAAATTGTTGGAACAGCCCACGACATTGAAGTATTATGTTATCCTGACCGCGACGAATCTTCTTGTTTGTTTTGACTTCTATTGTGGGATCTCATTTTTAAATTTTAATGCAAAATCAAGCTGTCAAGTAAGTTATACGATGTTGGAGAGCGTCATATAATCGATGTGTGGCGGCGTTGAACTCAAGATTATTCAGGCAGGTTGCGGGTTTCACATTCACAAAAATGTTTACTTATACCATTGAATACACATAAGTAGACGCTCCTGCTTTCGCATTAACATATATTTGTTACTTTTCAAAACGTAAACATTTTCCTCTACGAAATGAAAAGTTAACAGCTTTTTACACAAAAAAACCACTTTATTGCAATAGAAAAAAAATAGATGGCTTATTGATTCATTAAGAAAATGTAGACTCTATTACCAGGGTAATTTAGTTTGCTACTCCTTTATGATTAATTTTTTTAGCCCAACCTCCAATTTTACTCGGAATAAATTGGTCAGGGCAAATACACTTTTCGTATTTTTAGTAACAGCTGACGCAGCCCGATGCGTTTATCGGAACTGGCAAAAAATTGAGTTTTGGGTATAACAGCATTATGGTATTATTATGGTATTAATTTTAAATGTGGAATTGTATTGTTGACCATTGCTCTGAACGATGTCATTTGGAAGCATGAATTGAATTTGCGAATGGACTTCAGAAAGATTTTTAAGTCAAGAGCCGTGCGGATGAGCAAGCTGTTCAATGGTTCCGGTGGTGGGTCAATTTCAGGTAGTTACACTTTTCCTGTTGCGCTTTTCCTGATATTTTTTGTTCATTGCGTACCTCTTGGGATTGAAATTCATGCACTTGCGATATGCCCTCACGCACATTCGTTATCTTCTTCCATTTGTTCTACTGTTCTTCCTGCTCTACTATGTCGTATTATTTGTTAGACGGTCTAACTGGACAACCTCGCGTCTTGTAGTTTGCTGAACAAAAAAAATTAACAGAAAGTTCTTAAATCAAATATTTAAAGATTTTCTGTAATGTTAGGTCCCTGTTAAAGTATAACTGTTTTGTTAAGTGTTTGAAATGGCAGTAGAAAATAGCAGTGATCAATTGTCATCGGCTATTATCGGTTTGATATTTCATATATTTCTCGCGATTAAAAGTTAATGGGTTGTTATATGAAGATGAAGAATACTTTATACTGGATTCGCAGATCTCCTTAATACATTCATAAGAATCGGCCATTCAATAATATAATATAATATAATATAATATAATATAATATAATATAATATAATATAATATAATATAATATAATATAATATAATATAATATAATATAATATAATATAATATAATATAATATAATATAATATAATATAATATAATATAATATAATATAATATAATATAATATAATATAATATAAATTAATATTATATATATGTAATATAAAATCATAAAATATAATTTAATATAATTCTTCGGAGCAGCAGCTGGCAGTAGCTCTTAAGCATGCCAATTACACTAGTCGACACGACTTTTCCGCTGTCGCTAAAAATGACTTTTTCTGATAGATTTGGATGTTTAAAAATTTTTAAAGAATGTGTTTTTTCCAGGTTTAGTTTTTTTTAAGATTTTTTTAAAAATTTTATACTTTTTGTCATAGGTAGTGCTTCTATTATTCACATAACTTAAGTTTCCTACAACTGGTTGTATTGAACTTTGCAGTTAAAAGCTGACAAATGCAGCTATAAATCCGACTCAGACACTTTGTAGGTGAAATTTAACGTCTGGAGATAATAAGCATCCAAATTGAAATTTCATAATTTTTTGCGGTATTTTTTCGCCTAAATTTTGACTTTGAAAGCTCAGGAAAAGTTGAAAAAAAAATATTTAATTGCCAACATTTTTGCTTTTAGATAGACACCTTAATTAAACGTCGTTTAAGGTATCGCTTTTAAAAATCGATGGAAATCGACGGCCAAGCTGCAGCCGTTTGACCAAAACTTCATATGCCGTTTGGCACTATCCCAAATGCCATTTTACCGTTAAAAACTGTTACAAACACAGATTTTTCGTATTTTTGTAGGAAAAAACGAGAGGGAACGTTGTGAACCGCGGAAAAGGCCAAAGGTCTACTTTATACCCGGTACTCAGTCATAATATATGTGATCTTATGATTTATGTAATTTATTATATGTTCGCAAAGGGGACGAATTTAATTTTGGCCAAAATGGAAAACTTAAAAAAATTAGGTCGAAACCTATGCTAGATTTTTATATATTAAATGTTATCTGTTTCCATTTTGGTTTACATGTAATTTTTGCATCAGCTTCTGCATTTCTACATGTACATGTATAACTACACATACGAGACGTTGAAGTGTTTGCAAGAAAGAGAGGGAATGAGTAAGCGCTTGGCATGCGTTGCGTAGCCACTAAAATTTAATTTGCTCCTTCTGACTATAATAATGATCCAACCTGATCCAAATTCGGCAATCTGGTAGATAGGGGTATTTTATATGATTATGCGTTTTTTCTTTTCTATTATCTTAAAAATTGTGGATTCCACAGATTTTCGTCCTTTGTGGGGGCGGAAGGGGGCGTGTTAAAATTTGTAAATACACTTGTATTGAAGTGATATCGCAGGAGCTTGGATAGAAAGTTTGGTTGCTCTAGCTCTTATAGTCTCTGAGATCTAGGCGCTCATCTGGACGAAAATGCTAAGCAGACAGGGTCGCGTGTGAGAGAGAGCGAGAGGGAACGATAGCTTTCGAAGTGGTTTTCTTCATTGTAGCCATATTAATGATCCGATCTGATCTAGATTCAACACTCTGATAGAAATGGTAATCATTTATGATTCTGCGTTTTTAGTTTTCTCGTATTTTAATGCCACATATTTTCGTCCCTTGTGGGGGCGGAAGGGGTCGGGGCGAAATTTTGAAATACACTTGGAGTAGTGTG
Source organism: Drosophila algonquin (assembly GCA_035041765.1). Taxonomy (NCBI): domain Eukaryota; kingdom Metazoa; phylum Arthropoda; class Insecta; order Diptera; family Drosophilidae; genus Drosophila; species Drosophila algonquin. Next base: position 177,521 of record JAWNKY010000060.1, on the reverse strand, counting down.
ATAACACAGGAGACAGGATACAAAATTTGGTTGCTCCAGCTTTCCAGCTTTCCAGCTGTCCGGGTCGGACTTCATTTGTCAGCTTTTGTAAAACTGCAAAGTTCAATACTACCAGTTGTAGGAAACTTAAGTTATGTGACAAATAGAAGCCCTACCTATGACGAAAAACACAAAATTTTTAAAAAAATCTTTAAGAAAATCTCTGAGATATAGGCGCTAATGAAGTCGGACGGACGGACGGACGGGCAGACGGACGGACGGACAGACAGACATGGCTATATCGACTCGGCTATTGATGCTGATCAAGAATATATATACTGTATGGGGTCGGAAACGCATCCTTCTGGGCGTTACACACATCCGTTATCACCACATTTCTAATATACCCTTCGAGTACAGGGTAAAAAACAGTTATAGGTCGGCTAACGGAATCTATCGGCGAAATTCGGCATATGAAAGTTTGGTCAAACGGTTGTAACTTAGCCGTTTATCCATCGATTCTTATAAACGATACCTTAAACGACGCCCTTTTAATGTGTCTATCTAAAACAAAAAATCAAGGCACTCAAATATTTTTTTGTCAATACAACTAGTTGTATATTATGAAGTTTTGGTCAAACGGTTATAACTTAGCCGTTTATTTTTATATTTTTATAAGCGATACCTTAAACGACGCTTAATTAATGTGTCTATCTAAAAGAAAAAACGTAGGCATTTAAGTATTTTTTTTTCGATTTTTCCTTAGTTTTCTAAATCAAAATTTCGGGAAAAAATACCGGAAAAAATTATGAAATTTGAATTTGAAAGCTTAATATCTTCCAGACGTTAAGTTGAACCTATAAAGTGTCCGGGTCGGACTTCATTTGTCAGCTTTTGTAAAACTGCAAAGTTCAATACTACCAGTTGTAGGAAACTTAAGTTATGTGACAAATAGAAGCACTACCTATGACGAAAAACACAAAATTTTTAAAAAAATCTTTAAGAAAAACTACCTGAAAAAAAAAACATTCTTTAAACATTTTTAAACATCCAAATCTATCAGAAAAAATCATTTTGGGCGACAGCGGAAAAGTCGTGTCGACTAGTGTAACCGTAGTCCACCACACCGCTCGTCTTCTTTAGCAGCCCTATTGACTCCTCATTAATGACGAGGACCACCTGCCGCCTCTAGCCAGATGCCTCTTACACCTTGGCCACCTTCCAATTGTTTGTCGGAAGGTGGGAGGTACAGGCTTGCAGGATTCTGAGAGTTTTCTTAGGCTCTGCCGGTTTCGCGGATACCTAAACTTGGGCTCTTGGCATGCTGGGGTCATCCTCCCAGTTTACGGCCTTCAGCTTGGCTCCTAGCGCCGCCACCGCCCTAATGTAGAGGACTAGTTTTCTCCCTACCTTACACCACCCTACGTCCTCACATTTGGGGGGCCGCCCTCCGTTTTCCTCCTACTTCTGGAGGAAGTGGTCCATCCCTCGGGATATGACAGTGTCACCTTGGATTGGGGTAATTTCATTGAGAGTGATCTTCTCTCCGACCGACTACCATTTGTCAGCATCCTGGCAGAGATATGACCGTACCAGGACCTGCCTCCAGCAGCCCTCACGAAGAGAGTATAGTCGCACGTCCGCCGGTGTGCACAGCTATGGCAGGCAACGGTTTGCTTGTGATGCCTGTATTCTGTGGCATTGGGTACAGCGGCCTCAGTTTCAAGGTAACCCTAGTCTAAGGCGTCTGTATTCCATTCCAAGTGTACTGTTTCGGCGAGTCGAACAGTCATCCGTTGATCCCCCTGTAACACCAGACGGCTGACGGCCGCCGCCTTTTTAAAGCAAAATATAGTTGATGGCTTTGTGAAAAATTTGATGGGACCAGAAGAAGGCAACTGAAAATAAATCTCAAGTGAGGGATGGGAAAGATAAGGAGATCCTCTGCTGACCAGTGTTTTCAATATATCGGTAGTAAAGACGAGGTTATTACATATACCATTTACCTGACCCAACGAAGTATCGGACAGAGAATCGACGAAATCGTGCTGCATGGATGGGAATATCTGGCTAGAGTCTTCGGAAGGAGACCAAGTAATATTTGGGAGGTTAACTCCTTTAGGACAATAAGACGATCGGAATCATTAAGTAGGGACGAAACTGGCGGAAGATGGTCAGCGTAAGCTAAAAATTCATAAGATGTTAAGATTGAATTTTAACTAAGAAAATTTCAAAATTGTTATGCTCTTTGACGGAAAAGTGTTGGGAAGCTATGTCTGAACGAACAGCAATCAGGACACCGTCACCCCGAGATGGATTATCACATCTACAAATATTACATTTTACTTTAAAGTTTCAAAAAAATTAAGTTTGGTTTCGGAAAAAGCGATAATATTAGACTCAAAAGTTTCATAGTGTGTAATTTGCAGAGCTTGCTACACAAGCTGCGTACATTCAGATAAATGATCTTTAGTGGTAGTGGAGAATTTTGTTTTTTGAGATTGAAGGTAAATCAGACGGAGATGGTGGAGATGGTGGTGTGCATCGCACAACGTCTTGGAAATTTTGAGGCTTCCTGTTGACAGATTAGATAATTGACTTGTTTCTAATTGTTAGGGATCTTATTATATAGTTATCATAAGCGGGGGCATGAGGTATGCGGGGGTATGCATGGGTGCAAAGGTGAGTGCTGGCCATAGGTATAACGTGTTACGTATGCGTAATGCGTATGCGGGTGTAGGGTTCTATGGTTATATTACTACCCCGGCATTTTTCATTAGCCTGTCCTCAGATGCCAATCTTTGGGTATAGGGATGGAGTTTCGCTTATAACAGCTGAGGTTCCTGGTGCTTCTTCTACTTCCAGAACATCTATTTACTGGTGGGATGGATAGAGAAGTGGATATGGACTCAGCAGACATTGACGCTACAGACCCCTCGAATCTTCGGGCAGCTGTCGTTACTCTTGTACTGAGCTGTCGTTTATCAACTGCTTGCACATTTGCTGTGGTCGAAGTCTTTTTTCTGTTTTCGTGCCCAGTAAACTCATTCAGCAGTTGCAAACCGCTAAATTAAGACTTCATGGCTAAGAACCGATTGTATTGCTTTCTGAAGACAACGGTCAGCTCCTTAAAACACTTTCGCGTCTGCTTCTTGTCAACATGCTTCACAATTGTAATGCAAACCATTACGTTTTCAGATGAAGTAAACAGCAGCCACTAATTACCCTATCGTTGAGCCAGCAAGGAATATTCGGATGATCATAGTTGATCTATCCACAGAAAATTTCACTACGTAAATTTAATAAATTTTAGTAATTTCAGTAAAAATAGCTATCAGGCCAATCAGAAAAACCGTTTAAACGGAATCAGTAAAAAGCCTGACGCCGGATTCGTGCTCAGCTCAAAAAATTCCTTTGGAAACCCTATGTCCCATTTTATTTGCATGAATGTACATTTTCAGGGCAGCTTTGTTTCAAAATACCGGCTGTTTAAGCAAAAGAAAAGGAACAGGTCTGATCACTATGAAACTGAATTAAAATTGGAATTTAGATGAAATAAAAGCTACTTCATTTTATAAATTTGAAGTTTATTTCGGGGTTTTCCACTCAATTATAATGAGAACTTTAATTCTAATTCTAATTCTTTAAGCTAAGTATTGGGCTACGCAGTCCAATCTTAGCCGACGTGACGAATAATTAATAGCCAGTGATGCAAAAGTATATTAAATCCATTTTATTTTTTGTTTTTTGCACTGACCACTATGTCATAGACGTGGACTCGTTTTTCCTCTCTTTTTTGATGTCTTTCCTCTCGTGACAAGTTTGAGCAAGGTTGAGAGACCTACTTACTCTTCACTCATCAATCAACAAATCAATCTGTCCCGTTTTGGAACAGGGATAAGAGAAGACGGACAGACAACCAAAACTTTTTATTTTCATGTTAAGGTATCGTGTCTACGCAAATTCTTTTTATCGATATATATATATATTTTTTTTTGTTTATTAAGTGTAGTATCGATATATTACATTTTATCATCGTTTTTGACAAACAAAAACACAGATGACCTGGTTGTTTCATATAAATTCAGCGCTATATTTTTTCGATTACTTTTGAAGAAAAACGATGGTAGAAAGTGAGCAATGAAAGAAAATGCAATACCTGTATATTTACAATGACTGACTGTGAGAAACAGCATGCATATTTAATTGCTAATGGTCAAACAATAAATTTGTTACACTTACATTTTCAGTTCAATTTGGCATGAAACATCAATATTTACCCTGGTGTTCTGTTACGCGCATGTTGCGAGCACAGTCCAAACTGTTATTTACTATTACTTGTAATAGTTTGCTCAAAAAATTTAGTTTTTGCCAACGTTGCAATACCCGAATTGGGCTGCGTCAGTTGTTAGCACGAATACAAAAAGTGTAATTGTCCTAAAAAATGTATTCCGAGTCAAATTTGAGGTTGGGTTAAAAAAAAAATTATTTATAAGAAAAACACTTACTAAATTTTCCTGGTAACAGTGTGCAATACAGCTTAAAGGATCAATAAGTCGTCTATGTTTCCCCTTTTGCAACAGGAGCAACAATTTATGTATTTTCAAAAGTAAGAGTAAACATTTTTTTTTAATTGAAACACGGAGACTGACTGTATAGGTTACATAGATTGTAAGTTCAAATATATACTTACTGAGTATCGGGAAAATGTTATCATTTTAGTTACTTTCTCCACTCTTTACAGGTATGTTCGATGCATAAAACCCAATTCACTGAAGCTGGCAAGTAATTACAGTGACGCTTTAGTTCTTGATCAACTAAAATATCTTGGAATTTTGGATATTATTCGTATTAGAAGAGAAGGATTTCCTATACATTTAAGCATTACAGACTTTATTTTGAAGTACAAGTGCCTAATGCAAAATAAGTCCTATTTATGCACCCGTACTTATGTTGCTCATATATTAGAAAAGCTTAATGTTCCCAACTCGGAATGGCAAATCGGAAAATCAAAGGTTTTTCTTCGGTCTATTGCATATGAGCCTTTGGAAGAAAAACGAAAGAACTTAATTTTAAATAATGCAATCATAATACAGAAACACTGGAAGAGGTTTTACTGTTTTAAATCATTTTTACTTATTAAAATGTCTGCTCTGAAAATACAACACGCGTATAGAGGATGGAAATTAAGAATTCGTTTTATAAGAATGCGACGAAGTGCAATTGTAATACAAAGTCGTTTACGAGGAGTATTTGCCAGAGAGGTAAGAAAATGGTGGATTAAACCATTTTTATCAAAGTATTTGTGTTATCCTTGCAGAGGCTATTCTATTTTGTTCAAGTTTTGATAGCTCAGATGAAATAGTTCCAGCTCTATAGACGCTATGTGCTGGCTTTTGTAGCCTCTAATTCTACGAATATAGCATTCAAATCAGAGGTAAAAAATAAAGAAGGAAAATGACGACTTGCATTGTGCAGTGGCACATGAGGAAAAACCACTACACGTTTCAGTCCGCTACTTGCAGTTGGTCGCTTTTGCATACATGCAAGTGGAAAGAAGTGCGATACAAAGCATACCTACTAAAACAGTTGGCTTAACATTCCCAACCATCGAATATTATTGTTAGGAAATTTTTTTTTCGATATCTTCAAGTCTATGTCCTAGGTTCTCAGCTCATAAGAAAGCTAAAATCTGAATTTAGACTGTAAAACTAGTGTGCAACTTATCATTGCTGTAGTATTTTGATTCATTCAATTCCCATCTATAGTCAATAGACTGACCAGGTGTCCAAACTAGAGCCCTGCTTGAATAAACAGCACAAATCTTTTTTTTGCCGTTTTTTTTTTAATTACATTTTTTTAAAGTCAACATTATCTATAAGAATTTAATTCACTGTTTGATTCACAGGTAGCAGCTGCGTTAAGGGAATTGCGACGAGTAGACGAGGATATGAAAAGGCGTGATCAAATATTTGATAAAGTTTCTGAAGTTCACTCAGATGCTATTGCAGACTGTGAAAGGTATTTATAAATGCCTGCATTATATAACATTATTCGTCGTGGTTCGAAATTATACTCATATTGGCGCGAGCGAGTAAGCGCCTCTATTGCCTCTATTATTACATACATATGTACATATATGATACGATTTGCACTGATGAAGTTTAGTTTTTTAAAAAAGATATTTTTATTTAATCTAAACTTATATTTAATACAATGGTTTGTTCGCAAACGGAACTAATTCTTATTGCTGAATCTATTTCCCAATAGGCCTCGCTTGGGAAGCTTTTGAGCTTTGGTCCCAAGCTTTGATCTTCGGCTGCAGCTTTCTTCTTCGGTTGCACCTCGATTGATCGTGTCTTTGGTTCTCGATGCGTTGGCCTACGTGCATTGGCCAATGTAAGCATCAGTGGCTATCAGTGAATTTTCGGCTTTGATGAAAGGGTTGACTTCAGCTGGTGATCTGTATCATCTTTCCTCTGGGCTGGTCACTTGTTTATACGATTGGAGTGTGGGAGCCGAATTTGTTTACTTGTATATCTATGATTCAATTTGGTTGTGGAATTTAGGTGATTTCCTGTTGACAGCTTATGATTTCTTCTCTATTGCATAACTAGCTATTCAGTTACAGTAAGCAATAACAAATTATTATTATGTTGTGATATAAGTAGTCATAGTAATAAATTACAACCATCCATAAAAAAAAAGATATGTTACCATATACATATATATTTTAAAAGACTTACGCCTGCACTGGTGTATATATATTGTGGCTTCAGCCACTAGTTGAACTCACAGCAGTTTTTTAAATCCTCATCGCTGCATCGTTAGATGATCGTCCAAAATGACTTTGATGGATTCAGTTATATGAGCTGTGTATATAAGATATTGGTCAGATTACATTCATATATCCTTATATAAAGAGAAATACATTATTCCAAACTCATATTGCTCTGTTGCCAAAATCTTCAGTTACTTTACAACTACTCATTGGAAGAAGTAGTCTCGTTAATACATAAATTAAGACAATAGCAAACGGAATATGAATACGACAATACAACAAGCAATGTATAGCATTTTATGATATGGTTGAACGTGAACTTGAAATTGACACAAAACAAAACAAGATTTACTGATTGGTAAGTTAAGCAATAGCAGTTCTAAGGAAATGCGGTTTTGGCAAGCCTAATTACTTAACACTTGTAAATTTGAGTATGTTGATGATGATTTGGTTCTCCGGAATTCGAGATTTACAGGTTGAGACAGCCTTCTCTAAGTCGTGATCATAACCAGAAAAGGTGTATGGATGGGGTGGTCTTCGACAAATGGTAAATGATATCCGATAGAGAGCTAGACCAACAACGACGAACCTACGTCGACTTAGGCGCAGCGGACATAGACTAAAACAGACATAGACTCCCAAATGTCAGTTTTTCCGTAAGTGATATCGGAAGTAAGTTGCCCGTAACGACTTGTGTGCATAACGTACCTTTAGCTTTTCTAACGAACTTCACTTTTCCTTCTGGGTTATATTTGTTACTGCCAGTATTATGATTTATTTATAATTAATTACTAGTAGAAAATCTGGGTCGTGATAGTCCACCCCACAGACAGTGGGGTGCGTTGGCGTCGCAATAAGCTGCAAACGCACCCCCGCATTGCCCTCGGCAATGAGCGCACGGAGGGTTCGGGTTTGTCATGACCCATGTAGCTAGAACAGATTCTTAATAAACTCTCCTGTCTTTCGAGGATCACTGCTGTGTGGTCTTTATTGCTGATAGTTGGGAGCAAAAAAAGTGTAATTATCTTTTTGCGAGAATGCAGGTCAGTGTTTTAACTGCTCCGAGGATCCTGGGCCCTGAATGAGAAAAATGTCGGCTTTAACCTAGCTAGGTAGAGCAGAAAATGCTGCTTTACAATGGTGGAGAGACAGAGACATTCCTGACCCTAACTATTTTTCTACTTTACGTTACTATAAAAAATTAGGCGTCGTTCTGCGCCGTACACTTATATTGTTAAAGCTTTGGGATTTTCGGCCACCCTTCACATAAAAAATACATATAATACAATTTATAACGTTGTTCATATCAATAATTTGCAAAATTCGTAAAACCGCGATTTTCCGTTAAATACCGTTCGGTATCCTCCCATATAACATTTTACTGAACGGCACTTTTCGACATTTCCTGAGCTTTTAATGTCAAAATATTAAACAAATCCCGCTAAAAATGATACATTATTAAAGAATAATATTTTCCAGACGGTAAGCTAAAGCTACGAACTGTTTGGATCGAATTCATAAATACATTTATCGGCTTTTTAGAATTACAAAGTTCAATAGAACCAGATGTAAGCTGGTTAAGTTACATGTGTATTATCGCCTCCTGCACAGCAACTAAGCTCAGACGTAGTGTAAGATAAGATAAGGTATAACGTAAGATACTTAAGTTATATGAAAAAGAGAAGCACAACCTCAAAAAGAACATACTTTTACCTTTAGCTGAATTATCTTAATAACCCAAAAAAAAAAAGTGTTTCTTTTTTGTATGTTCTTTTTGAGGTTTCAAATTGAAACCTTGCTGTAAAAAAAAGTTTTAAAGCCCCAAAACTATCAGAAATAATTTTTTTGGTTTAACTTATCATTTTTTCAGTTGACAATGTTAACATCCAAAAATTTGCTATGGTCGTCACAATTCAACATTTATTGTGATTTTTACGAAAAAAAAACTACCAAAATATAATTTAAAGATAACTTCATCAAGAGTAAGAGAATACAAATGTTAATTGCAATATTTTTAAGTAATTTAACTTAACCTAAGTAATTTAATGTAACCTATAACTATACATTATTGCTTACCTTAACAACGCTGTATACTGCTTGCGAATATAACATACTAACTTCAACTGGATCTTGTGATAATTCATGAGTTGATTTAAATAATCTCTTTTTAAACACAAATCTATTTTCTCCAGAAGTACACCCATTTGAGATCCGTTTAAATGTGTTACTGGAATTTTGTTTAATTTCCCATGCCGAAAATATATCATATAAATAAATAAAATTCGCCATCTAGACGAGATTGATAAATTGCCTAACCATCAATAGTAGTTAAGTTAAGTTTATCAGCAAGTTTCTGCACGGCATCTCCTGCTGTGTCAGTCGGGTGAACATCTGAATGTTGAATGTTGACCGAATGAGAACCCAAGCTAACCGACGCAGTGCCATATAAGCAGTACGCGCGGCGAACATGAGTTATTTAATTCTGTTTATTTGGTTACACTTAACTACTATCTTAGGGCTAGAAATATGGCAGTGCGAGCCCGACCGGTGTGGTACGGCCGTGAAGCATTGCTTCGCACGGGTCGTTCGAGGCGTCGCTTATTCTAAGTTATCTCTTCTCTGGCGCTCAACCGCGCGCAGTTCCGTCATGATGCCGCGAAATTGCTGGTCGCCTCCCAGTTTCCCGGGGTTGACAGCATTTACGGCACCAGGTTGTCCTTGGATATAAGCCCGCCCAGGGACTCTTCGAGCAGCTGCCGCTGCGCACCAAATCTGCCGCACACAAACATTATGTGCTCGGCATCCTCCACCATCCCGTGTCTGCACCAAGTGCACTCAGGAGAGTCCTCGTGCCCGAAGCGGTGCAGGTAGCTTCGGAAACACTCATGGCAGCTGAGGAGCTGGGTCAAGTATAAATTGACCTCGCCATGCTTCCTCTGTACCCACGCTTCGATGGATGGGATGAGCTCGTGAGTCCATCGCCCCTTGGTGGACGTATCCCATCTTTGCTGACAACTCCTAAGGCTATGCTGCTTGCACTCCATACGCAACTGCCTCTTTTCAGTCACTTCGATGACTCTGCCATGCGACTCCCGATAGTACTTAGACCGCTCTTCCGCCAGGTACTCCAACGAGGCTATACCCGCAATCACGTGGGCTGCCTCGTCCGAGACCGTTCGGAAAGCACTTATAACGCACAGAGAAGAGAGGCGGTGAGTGGCCGCCAGGCCCCGGGCGTAGCTCGCTGTTTGCAGGGCTTTTGTCCGCCGCATAAAGCATAACCGACCGTGTCACACTCGTCAGAAGTCAGCGTCGCCATTGCTTGGGTCCCCTGGTGTTCAGCATTATCCGCGATAGTGCGCTGTTGGTGGAAGCCGCTTTCGAGCTCAAGTAGGCCAAATGCTCTCGGAAGCAGAGTCGCGTGTCTATCATGACGCCGAGATACTTTATCGCCCGCTTTGGCGTCACGGAGGTGCCTGCCACTGCGATTTTGGCCGTCTCCACTTTCTTCCTGCTGGACATCAGTACCGCCTCGGTCTTGTGGGGGGCAAGTTCGAGCCCTACCAGCTCCAGCCACTGCTGGATTCGCGCGATCGTCTGGTCGCAGATAGCTTCCACCGCGGCCAGGTCTTTAGCCACCACTAAGATGGCCACGTCGTCCGCAAAACCCACCACGTGCACTCCGTGAGGGAGGCTGAGTCGCAATATGCCGTCGTACATCACGTTCCACGGCAGGGGGCCCAGCACCGACCCCTGCGGGACCCACCCGATACCACCTCGTATTGCTCGACGTAGCTTCGTACCATCCGCTGAAGGGACATGGGGGTCCCGAAACACGCTAGTGCCCTCAGGATTTAGCTCCACCTCGCAGTGTTGAACGCGTTCCTGATGTCCAACGTGACCATTAGGCAGTATTCTTTTCCGCCGCCCTTCCAACGAGTGCCGGCGATCGCCCTAGAGGCAATGTCCACCACTCTACCGACGGCATCAGTCGTGGATCTGGCCTTGCGGAACCCATATTGGTGCGGAGATAGGTCTCCAGCCTCAGCGATGGTTCGTTCCGGTCGAGAGCATACCACCTTCTCCAGCAGTTTGCCGGCTGTGTCAATCAGGCAGATTGATCTGTACGACAACGTTGTCCCTGGCGGCCTGCCTGGCTTGGGAATAAGCACCAGCTTCTGCGTCTTCCACCTCTCCGGAAAGACTTCCTCGCAAAGGCACTGGTTAAGCAGCTTTACAAACACCTCCGGACGCAGCGAAAGGGCGAGTTTGAGGGCTCGATTTGGGATGGAGTCCGGCCCAGGTGCCTTGTTTTGGCTAATGCCCCTGGCCGCAGCCGAGACTTCTTCGAGTGTCATCTCTTCGATGGCCTGGTTGGGTGGCTGGACTTGGCGGCGGATCTTCTGAAAGTGATCCGCCATGCGCGGGAAAAGATCCTCCACAATGGATCTGACCACGACGGGGTTCGATGGGGGGGCATGTTTCTCAGCGCCAAGCTTCTTCGTCACAAGCTTGTATGCCCTTCAACATGGGTGCTGCTCCGCTGAGTCACAGAGCGAAAGGAAACTCTGGCGTTTGCTGTCTTTTATGGCAGCCTTGAGAGCCCGTCTGCTGTCTCTAAAGGTAGCCTGCCATTGCGAGCAGGTCGTACTTCCCCGCGAGCGCTGATATTGGCGTCGTGCGTGATTGCACTCCCGGCGTAGCTCGGCAATCCTATCATTCCACCAGAACACTGGTTGGTGGTGGCGTCCAAAATGCTTCCTCTGGGTCATGGGGGCGGTGCATGCTGAGTCGAGGCTCTCCATGACTTGGTTGGCCATGCACTCCGCATTTCCTACCGCATCGAGGTTGGTCATCAACTCCGTGAACCGCACCGTGTCGAACCTATCCGCTCCGCTCGGCGAACATGAGTTTTTTTATTTTTATTTTGTTTATTGAGTATCTTACCCTATGTTTATATATATTAAATATAGGGTAGTGTGTAGGCGGAACATGGCATTAGCGGTACGGTCGTGAGGTAATGCTTCGCCAATGCCAATGTTCCGCCTACTCTACCACTCCTTTGCGCTCGCGCTCAGCCTTGCGAAAGTCGGTCATGACTGCCGCCGCAAACGCGCTGACCGCTTCCCAGTTAGCGCCGCTAGCCAACATCGACGTCACGAGGCTGTCCACGGCATCCTATAGTCCTCTCCAGATCCGCTCGAGGCCCAGAGAAACGTCCGCAGTGTAGCAGGACGTGTTCGGCATCCTCGACACTGTTGTCACCACAAAACGTGCAGAACGGGGCACTCTCGTGCCCGAAGCGGTGCAAATATCCCCTGAAGCAGCCATGACCACTTATGAGCTGTGTGGTGTAGTAGTTCAGCTGACCATGCCGACTGCTTATCCACGCTGAGATGCTCGGGATGAGGCGATGTGTCCACCGCCCCTTGCTAGACGCATCCCACTGCCTCTGCCAATTCTCCACCGTGCGCGCTTTAACCGCAGTGCGCACTTTAGCCGCAGTGCGCACTGCTTGCTTTTGGAGGGCAGGCAGTTCCCTGCCGTGTTTTCCCTCGAATATGTCTGCCCTTTCCCTAGCCAGTTCAGCTATGGGTGCTATACCAGCCAGAACCAGGCATGCGTCGTCCGAGATGGTTCGGAAGCCGCTACAGACCCTGATCGCTCCAAGGCGGTGGGTAGCTCTCAGCCCGCGGGTGTAGCTGCCAAAGCTGCAGGCCAGGTGCCATATAGGAGCCGCATATAGCATCGTGGCTCTTGTTACGCTGGTTAGGAGGAGCCTCTTGAGTTGCTGCGGCCCTCGCGTATTGGGCATGATCCGGCGAACATGAGTGTGTTGGTGTGTGCGTATGGACCGAGAGCATGAGAACAGATGATCTTAGATAATTTAAGAGATACATAACTTAACTAATTGGTATGCTTAAGAGCTACTACCAGTTGCTGCTCCGAACATACTCCCACCCGTTGAAAGACCAGGGCTTTTAACAGAATCCTTAACGGGAAGGACGCACAGCTTGTTGAAAATTCGACGTGTGGTTTCAGATGGTGTCCGCAGGATGGCAGCTCGCACGGCCCCTTTGACTCCAGTGATGACCTCGATCACTCGTGCTAATGGCCACTTCAGTGGCGGCAAGTTTTCGTCCTTGATGTAGACGACGTCGTTGAGATGGATCGGGGGTTGTGGCGTTCGCCATTTGGCACGTTGTTGGAGCAGAGTCAAGTACTCCTCACTCCATCGGAATGCTTCCGATGAAAATGTGTGATGATAGCGAACGTCAGTGGATGATCCCTGGGCAAAATGAGTGGGTGGCGTGCATCGTAGCCGAGAGTTGAGTGCCGCAGGCGACCATCAAAACGTATTAGACCAAAGTCATCTATGAAAGGCGAAAGCGATGCGATACTGCTGGACGACTGCACGCAGTTCCGTTTCTGCAGAGTACGGTACTCAGGATACAGATGGGCCCGTTGAACGATGCGACACAATAAATGTTACCCCTTTCGAAGGTCGTCAGAGCAGAGGTCCGGTGTCTTCGTCCGACTGATGAACTTCTGAACGTAGCCGAAGATGCGCAGCATAACATTAAATGAGTTGATGTGCTTAAACGAAAGGGAGATGTCGGCATGCTCAGACGACAGCAGCACCCGTTGTCGAATTTCCGGAAGGTTGATTTCTGGCGAGCCCCGTTCAGGCCAGCAACTTCGTTCGCCTTGCAAGAAGGTAGGTCCATTTATCCACAACCTAGAATGCAGGAAATCCTGTGGTGCTGCTCCCTTCGAAAGAATGTCAGCCGGGTTCATCTCAGTTGGCACATAGCGCCAATCCATGACCCTCGTAAGTTGTTGAATTCCGGCGATTTTGTTGGATACAAATACGTTCCACTTGGATGGCTCCTCTCCCAACCAAGACAGGACCACAGTGGAATCCGACCAACAATGGATTGGGCAATCAACCGTATCCATTTTCCTGATTTCGCGAAATAAATTTGCTAATTGGAACGCTGCGCATAGCTTGGGAACCGTGAGGGTTTTTAGTGGGGCAACCCTTGCCTTCGAACAAATCAAGTGAACCTCAGCGGCTGTATCAGTAAACGATCGAGCATAGATGCAAGCCCAATAAGCCTGGAGGCTGGCATCGCAAAAGGCATGCAATTCAAACCTTTCCTTGGGTTGAAGTACATAGCGAGGAAACTCAGTCTAAGCCGAGTCCAACGACTGAGGAAAACTCTCATCCCAATGCAGCTTGCATGATGATTTTCGCTCTGGTCAGAGTAGGTCCGATCAATCCCATAGGGTCATAGCAGCGTGCAATGGTCGAAAATTTCGAACGCTTAGTGTGCCTGCCAACACCGATTTGTGGAGCAAATATGAACAGAAAGCAGTCCTTATGGGGCTCCCAAATGAGCCCAAGCGCCTTTGTTACATCCAGCTTCATAAAGCTTTCCCTATCGGCCTCTGGGACTGTACGAAGCACATCGAGAGAGTTGGAGCACCATTTCCGCAATTGAAAATTGCCTCGAGCAAGAAGATCCCTGGTTTGACGCATAATATCCAGTACGTTCTCGACCGAATTCCCTCCAGATATCATGTCATCCACGTAGAAGTTCTGTAGAATGGTTTCCGACCCCAATGGATACGATGATGACTCATCCATGGCCAGCTGATTCATAGCCCGAATATCAAAAACCGATGCAGGCTTAGTCCCATAGGTGACTTTGTTTAATTTGAAGATCTGTATGTCATCGCCAAGAGAGTCCCGCCATAATATGCATTGGAGCATGGTGTCAGACATTGACACACGCACACACCGAATGAGTGTGTGATATAGTTTGGCTTGAATGGTGGGACCTAACATGAGCAGATCGTTTAGCGAAAGACCAGATGTGGTAGCTGCCGAGCCGTCGAATACGACCCTCAGCTTTGTGGTGGAGCTTTCCTCCTTGATGACGCAGTGATGTGGCAAGAAATATTTGCACTTGTGCCTATCTTCGTTTAGCACCAGCGACATATGATTGAGGGACAGGTACTCCTTCATGAATGCCGAATATTTTGCGTAGAGAGCTGGATTACGCACGAATTTGCGCTCCAAGTTTTCCAGACGCCGCTTTGCCTGCAAATTGGAATCGCCCAAGCACTCCAAACTTCGCTTTAAAGGCAAGCGGACTGAGGATGGCTTCACTTCTCAAAATTAACAAACCAAGTCATCGAGCCGAGTGCTGTGATTGATGTCATCCGAAGATTGGGTTGCGATGAACGACGAGAGAATGGGGGCGACTGCCCGCCACCAAATAGAATCCATCCAAAATGGGTCTTCTGTAGCAAGGGTAATCCAGGCGCCAGCTGAATTTGTCCCACACACAGCAGCTCGAAGAAGAGTCCGGCTCCGATGAGCAGATCAATCCGCTGCGGCTGGTAGAACGAAGGGTCAGCAAGCTGGATATGCGAAGATATACGCCAATTTGCTGTGCTAATCGACGAGCGGAGTTGATGATCCGTGATCTTCTGGGCAACGACAGCTGTGATGCTAGTGGTGAACTCTGAAATCCGAGACTTCAGAACGCGATCCACCGAGATACCATCTGTTGAGAAGCTAGCATCGCCTATGCCAGAGACTGCGGAGTGCTATTTAGTTTTTCGAAGTTTAAGTTGATTAGCTAGACGACTTGTTACGAAATGCAATTGAGATCCCGAGTCCAAAAGTGCACGACAAGGGACGAAAGTTCCAGAGCTGTTTTTGACGAGAACGACGACAGTGGCTAATAACACAGCATCAGACGGACTTTGGAATATGAGGGCTTGCGGCTATGGGGGTGACAACGCAACCATGGCGGTATGACTTGGCTGTGCTTGCGAGGCTTCATTCGGGGAACCAAATTGAACGGTCTCTGATGAACGACCGAAATGCAAAAGGGAGTGGTGCTTCAATCGGCAGGTACGGCAGGGACCTGATGGTCAATCTTTCACGTGATGGCCCTTTCTTAGGCAATTCACGCATAACCCTAGCCGCCTGGATTCCTTGTGGCGCTCATCCGGCGATAGACCTTTGAAACGCTCACAATTTGATATGGTATGGCTCAAGCCATTACACAACACACAAGAAACCGGAGCGGGAGCGCTCGATGCCACGAAAGCCTTTCTATGTTTCGTACTCACGGTTTTCTCAGCCTTGCCAACCTGACCATCTTGCCCTTGCATGGCGTGTTGAATGCCCTTAAGGGTGCGACATCTGTTATCCAGAAAAGTTGACAATTTTTCCCAGGATGGAAGACCTTGATTAGACGAGACTTCTTCCCATTTGGTTTGAGTTGTTCTATCCAAATTCCGCCAAATTGCAAAGACGATTATAGCGTCTGTAATTTCCTCCCTCGATCCCAGCGCTTGCAACGCGCGAAGATATGAGGTGGCGGCATCCACAAATGCCCGCAACTTGCCCACAGATGAGTCACCACGAGTCAGTCCAAATACCGCTCTGATGTGTGTCTGTAAAATGAGACGTTTGTTAAGAAATGTGGCCTTTAGAATGTCTAAAGCTGTGAGATAGTTATCCTCGGTCATCTCCAACGAACTGATGGTGTCCAGGGCCACTCCGCACAAACAGGACCGCAAGTGCTGTAGCTTCTCGATAGAAGTAAGCTCCGCTTCACTTTTGATGACCGCTGTGAACATAGAGTAGAAACTTGTCCACTCCGCATACTCTCTGCTGAACTTGGGCTGCTGGAGTTGTGGCAGGCGCGATCGATTTGCCATATTTATAAGGGATTGGGATTCGTTTGGAATCGTCGAAACGTCGAACAATGCGCGGGCTGAGAACGCTTGCCCAACTCCAGCTCTAGAATCGTCTCAAGTTGCAGCATGGCAGAATCAAATTGCCCCGGCAAATCGCTTCTAATAGCTTGGAAATCCTGCTCCTCTAATCGGTCATGTGCGACGACAAAATTAGCTTTCAGCTCCAGTCAGTGTCCTCAACATCCCTCGCAGGTCGTATTCATCCATTTGGCGCAGCTTTCCGACGTCCAATTGGGTAACGAGCATCTGAAATCGGTCGAATATAGCCTTTGTCTTGAGACTCAAGAATTCAATCCGGCTAATAGTTGGATCAGCGCTGGCCAATACTTCACCAGACGGAGCTCCAATCGAAGGTGTGTCATCCGAGGCGGACCCGATATTTAAATTGTCGTCACTCATATTAACTATGTGTGTAAAACTTTAAATGTTTTATCTTTCCCGCTAACTTTTCACGCCGGCTGTGCAGATCTAACGATGCGAACTTTATTGCTCTAAAAGGCGACGAATGCCAGTAGAGGGATGCAATGAAAGCGAAAGCGAAAAAATTTATATGTATATGCACTACACCGGCACAAAGAAGCTAAAGCGAAGACCAACAATGCGACGACCGAGACCAACAATTATGCACAAGCGAACGATCGAGAATTTACTCTGATTTCGAGTTCGAAATTCCAGAGAGAGGTCAATGCAGCCGCTCGCGAGCATTGGCTGAAGCAACCGACGAAAGAAGAGACGAAAACGATAACGGCTTAAACTCTATGCAGCCGGTCTCGACAGTGCGTTGGGCAGACTGAAGCAGACGGTGAAAGAGAATGTGAAAACGAATAGCGGGCCGTTAGAACTGTCACGGTCGGCCACAACGACTTTTGGTTCGCTACTTTTTCGACAAATGTTTAGTTAAACCTTCGACACAAATTTAACTATATGTTTAAACACTTTTTTCACACCATAAGCTCACGGAGATCACGTCGGGGTCACCAAAATGTTGGAAGCTGCCGAGCTTTTTCGGCCACTCTGACTCCACATTTACAAATTATACTCCGTTGTTGGGTTTTAGGGTTTGTGTTTATTTTCGATGTCTTATTTTCAATATTAAAGGCCGTGGCCGTAAGCTTTGTGTTTTTTCAGTGCACAATAGTGTATGTAGTAAATCAAAGAAACCGTTGTAGCGCGATTAGACAATTTTGACGGCTGGTATGTAATGATGCGTGCTGCTGCGTTCGACGACGAATTTGACCGAATGAGAACCCAAGCTAACCGACGCAGTGCCATATAAGCAGTACGCGCGGCGAACATGAGTGTGTTGGTGTGTGCGTATACACCGACAGCATAAGAACAGATGATCTTAGATAACACTACTCGACAAAATTCCCTTTTTTTCCGCTGTGGCCAAAAATGACTTTTTCTGATAGATTTGGAGATTTAATTTTTTTTAAGAATTATGGTTTTTTTTTCATAAGGTAGTTTTTTTTTAAAGGTCTGTATCCAGCACCGCGAAATTTTACTGAAAGGAAACTGCACATTATTTCGGATGTGTGGAACTCAGCTAATGTAATGTGACCAAGAACCTAAAAAGTGATTGGCCACTCTCATGAATCAGCTGTGTTTTGTAAACAGCGCCAATTTTGAAAATTAAACTAAAATTAAAAAAAGGAAGAAAAGTAATTCTGACGATGAAGTGATTGTGTTGGTAGCGGCACATATGGTTATAAGACGAAGTACAGCACAGTTGGAGGCGCCAAAATGTCAAAATTATCAAAATGCTCATTTTCCGTGATCCGCTAAAGACATGATATTGCCTTAATTGCTTTTATTAAAGCAATCCTCTCCTCACTTTAAACATTTGCATATCTCTTTTTGGTTTTGCGCACAAATTTTACCCCCACCTTTCACTTTGACTTCAGTAAAAATAGGCACATATATTTTACTGGCACCCCTATCAGTTGTTCTCACAGTCCACATTCGTGTGAATATCGATACTATCGATACAAATTCGTGGATCCCGTTTACGTTGCTGGATACTGACTCCAGGAAAACACAAACGAAAAATTGCTGGCCTCGTTCTTTTTATATGAAGTTTGGCAGTAATTTTTAGTTTCGGCGGTGCTGGATACCCAGCTTAAGAGTTTAAAAAAAATTTTGTATTTTTTGTCATAGGTAGTGCTTCTATTTTTTACATAAATTAAGTTTCCTACAACTAGTTGTATTGACAAAAAAATATTTGAGTGCCTTGATTTTTTGTTTTAGATAGACACATTAAAAGGGCGTCGTTTAAGGTATCGTTTATAAGAATCGATGGATAAACGGCTAAGTTACAACCGTTTGACCAAACTTTCATATGCCGTTTGGAACTATCCCAAATGCCATTTTACCGTTAAAAACTGTTACAAAAACAGATTTTTTGTATTTTTGTAAAAAAAAAACGGTTATTTGTCAGCTAACGGAATTAGTCGGCAAAATTCGGCATATTTGGTTTGGTCAAACGGCTATAACTTTGCCGTTTATCCATCGATTCTTAGAAACGATACCTTAAACGACGCCCTTTTAATGTGTCTATCTAAAATTTAGGTCAAGAAATATTTTATTTTTTTATTTGTACTTAGTTTTTAAAGTCAGATTTGCAAGGAAAAATACCGCAAAACATTATGAAATATACATTTGAAAGCATAATATCTTCCAGACAGTAAGCTGTAACTACAAAATGTTTGAGTGAGATTTATAGCTGCAGAGCTACAGCTTTTCAGAACTACAAAATTCAATACAACCAAATATAAGAAACTTAAGTTGTGTGAAAAGGATACCAAATGGAAAAAATACCAGATTTTAAAAAATTCATTAACAAAAACTAAACATAGAAAAAAAACAAAATTCTTTAAAAAATGTTAAATCTCCAAATTTTAGAAAATTTCTTTTTAGGCCACAGCGGGGAAAACAAGTTGAGTTTTGTCGATTAGTGTTATGCGTGGCATGTTCTCACGTGGGCCAACCACCTAGGTTTTTTATTGCAGCTAAAGATGTAAAACCTTGATCCACTAATTGCTCGTAAAAATTAAGATTGATAGATAACGATTGATATAAATAAAGTGATACATATACAGCCAAGGATCAGCTTCTTAAAGCCCTTTCGCGTCTCCTTCATGCATAATATCATTATTAATTCCATTATTTATAAAAAAAATTATTTAATTTTAAAAATCATAAACGAGAGGGAGCGTAGGTCAAAAGCCGCGGATCTACTTTACACCCGGTACTCAGTCAATATATATGTAAGCTTTTGATTTATTAAATTTATTATATGTTCGCAGAAGGACAAAATTTAATTTTGGTACAAAAGAATGTCTCAAAAAATATCTGTTTTCACTTTTGTTTACATGTGTTTTTTACATCTGTATTCTACATTTCTACATATATGTATATCTACGGCTCGTGCGACTTAATTTTGAAGTATACTTGTAACAGTGTTATATCACGGAAGAATGGATTTTAAATTTAGTATGGGCATGCAGACGGGTCGTCAGCCAGATCCCGGTAAGAACATGGTGGAAGCGATCAGAGAACCCGATGGAAAATCACCGGCAGCGAAGGTCCCGTTAGGACCGGCCTATATTCTAGGATTCTCTTTTGCGCACGTGCGAGTGAACGGGAGTGATCGAACACCGGGTCGAAGTAAAAAAGGTATTACGGGATCGAACCGCGAGTGAAAGTGAACCAAGGTAAAAACCCATCGTCCGAGAGAAGTCCGATACCGAAACACCGAGTGAGCTGTATCCAAGAAAAAGGGATTCGAGTCCAACCAGTGGCGAATCAAGGGAAGGGCGAACCGTTGAGTGCGAGTTTAGAGTGGCGGATCAGAGCAGTGGGCGAGATCATTGACCCCTGAGCATTAGCACCGACGCTGCTACGCCTGGAAGTAGCCGCGCGGCTGACGGAAACCCCGAATCGCCGTTAAGGAATAGCCTGTACCCGTAGCCATAAGCCCTAGCCCTAATACGTAGCCCTAAGACTAGCATAAGATATCAATAAACCCTAGATACCGAAGAAAACACGTCTTGTTACTTGTCGTTGGGGCAACACCTATAAATTTGTTGCACTGAGCCCATTGACCGCTGAGCGAGCCCAGCTGCCGCAAGCGGACAAGAAAACGGTTCGTTACAACACAATAATGGTTGTAATGCTAGCCGTATCGACGGTCAGGAGTAAAATACCGACCGTTTCATAGCAATAACAATATGTGTAGTTCTTATTCTGTTCTTTCCGCACGCAGCCGCTTTTTATTACTAACATAGCTGCACTGACTCCAGTCCGATCACTCGCTGCTCTCTTCGTTTGCTGGTGCTCTCTCGGTACTCTTAGCACTCTCGCAGCTAGTGCTCTCAGTAATGGCTTCCAAAACCACAAATCTAATATAACCCTTTACTCTTCGAGTACCGGGTATAAAAATCTCCCAAGGGTTCGACTTAATTAAAAATTCAATTTAACCATTTTGCGAACATACGAACATTAAACATGATAATTTGGATTTTATGACATATTTTATTTATTGCAATGCTTTGTGAGAAACAATATTCTTTGATTTCTTTGATTTGCCGTGGGTACAGTGAATGATTAAGGCCGATGGTTTGCCTACTCGTGAGCAGGCTACATATACATAGTTGACCATGCGAAAATACCAGAAGCTCTAAATTTAAACCACAAATTTGAAACCAAAAATTTAGTAGTTTGAAATCAAATGGCATGTCAGTCCGAATCATTGGAATTTTCAAAATTAAAATGAGCTCAGCAAAAAATAGTTGCTTCAAGTAAATTAGTCATAACTTTTTCCACAGCAAGTCTTGTACCATTGGTAGCTTCAACTTTTACTTGTAAAAAGTATGGCGGCAACCAAGGTAAATCCAATGAATTTACAACGTCACAGCGTAATCGATGCAAAATATCCTTTGATAAATGATTTTGATCTTTTTGCCACAAGACAGTTGGCTTTTCTGGACCGCAAGTGGCTATAATAATTGCAAGAAGTGTGCGAATTTGATGTCGACTTGATGACAATGGTGCATCTCCAAGAGTAAGATCCTAATGCATGTCATTCTCAAGCAAATTCAATTGTTCGCATGCTTCGCGATATGTCCCACAGAATTATTCGTCAACCGTTCATAAAGATTCAAATGACGTTGGACCACGAACATTTATTATCAACTAATAAATACCCTTGATTTTTGCGATAAACTGTTTAAATTTGTCCTATAACTGACCATTACGGCTTGGCCGCGTCTTCACCTTTGAAAAACTTTTGCCGAATTATTCCACTTATAATATTCGGGTACTTCGGCGTATAGCAACGATTTCGCAAAATCATCTATGTTTCGACATTTCGAATTTTAATTAAATTATATGAAGTCTAGTGTAAGTTAGCTTAGGGCAAGACGGGAGCGCAATAAAAAATCGCTCTCTTGCCATTGGCGAATTCGCCCCGCTTTGCCACCCCAGGTTAGTTAGGGTAGACATAAAATACTGAATTAATATCGTCGTTGAACAATCTGCGCAAGCGGGCTAAGACCTTTTTCTGTTGCCTTCAAATATAAAATTTAAAGCCATCCAAGTTTTGTGTTTTTTATTTAGAAAAACTATTTTAAACTTAACGGAAAGCGAGAAGGAAAGTTGTGAGTCGACGTAAAGGCCGCGGCTCTACTTTATACCCGGTACTCAGTCAGAATATAAGTGATCTTATGATTTTTATATATTATTATGTGTTCACAAAAGGGTCGAACCCTATGCTAGATATTTATATATTAAATGTTATCTGTTTTCATTTTTGTTATACCCGGTACTCGAAGAGTATAGGGGTATATTAGATTTATGGTGATAACGGATATGTGTAAAGCCCAGAAGGAAGCGTTTCCGACCCCATAAAGTATATATATTCTTTATCAGCA
This sequence comes from Drosophila algonquin, assembly GCA_035041765.1. NCBI lineage: Eukaryota > Metazoa > Arthropoda > Insecta > Diptera > Drosophilidae > Drosophila > Drosophila algonquin. The sequence continues at coordinate 155,048 of JAWNKY010000060.1, read as the reverse complement.
GCCGAGTCGATATTGCCATGTCTGTCTGTCCGTCCGTCTGTCCGTTTTCATTAGCGCCTATATCTCAGAGACTATTAAAGCTAGAGCAACCAAATTTTGATCCAGTCTTCTGTGTAATCACACTACTCCACGTGTATTTCAAAATTTCGCCCCGTCCCCTGCCGCCCCCACAAAGAACGAAAGTATTTGGCATACACAATTTTGATAATACGAGAAAACTAAAAACGCAGAATCATAGAGAATGACCATTTCTATCAGAGTGTTGAATCTGGATCAGATCGCATTATTAATATAGCTACAATGAAGAAAACCATTTTGAAAGGCATCGCTCTCACTCACTCGACTGCTCGACAGTCCTCAGTGACTATAAGAGGTAGAGCAAACAAACTTTCTATCCAAGCTACTGTGATCTCACTTCAATAAAAATCTCCCAGTGTTCGATTTTTTTTTTTTTATTAAAAGGTATTATTCAGTACCTTTTGAGGACATTTAATAAATTAAATCAGTGCGGTTGCCTTTGTGTGGCTTTTTCCAGTGTAGAGCAATAAGTCACTTTCTCCCGCACGCATGTTCAGGTTTTTGCTATACACACCAGCGCACTTGAGTGTATGCGTGCCAAGCACTGACTTAAATAAATCATTAGTACACATATGTATGTATATACATATATATGTATATTTATATGTATCAAGCCGCAGCTCACAACGTTCCTACTCGTTTTCTATAAAATCATCGCTGATAAAATGGATATAAATATACATTTTATATAGAATCAAGGCGCGGTATAGACACGCATGGCACGTGTCTCGGCAGTTAACATTCCAAATGGTTGCTTTTTGTATTACCAAATTCATATACGAAAAAATTATAAAATCGTTCAATTCTTTTTATATTTTTCAGGATGGTACAAAACGAAATAAATGAATTGGCCAATATGTCCGAAAATGTAAATTTATCCGTCGACAATAATGCTCCCGAAAAGCTTTCAATAGAACTGACAAACTTGCAAGACACCGTTGACTTAGATAATATATTTGCCTTTTTAAGTGAAGTTACAGAGATTACGCCCCCTAATCCACTCATCGAGGAAATAAATAATAAAATGAATCACTTAGTTCAAGATCTTGACGAAGAAGTAAGTAAACATATTGATTTCTTTTCATATGCTACTGTAAATATACTTAAATATTAAGACTGCTATAAGTTTAAAAAAAAAAATTGCAATCTAAGAATTATTTCCCAATTTGTATTGAAAAAATCAGATATAAGAGTTATTTTTAATTTTTATTGAAAAAGCAGATAAAAAAATTGTTTTCTATCCGCCGCCACAAAGAACGAAAATTTGGGGCTTTCACAGTTTTTAAGGTACAAGAAAACTAAAAAGGCAAAATCATACAGAATAGCCATGTCTAATAGATTAGATCGAATCTGGATAAGATTAGATAATTAATATAGTCAGACGGCCGCGGCGGCTTACAACGTTCTCCCTCGTTTTCTCGATCAGTCGCGCTCTCGCTGTGTCTTGTTATTTCGTTATCTTTTCGTTAGGTCGTTGATATGCAATGACTGCACTGGCCCAAGCGACACCAGCAGAAGGCTGTAACGCACGGATCCCAGGCAAAACCGCAGCACTCTTCCCGCCGAACCGGCCGAAGGGCGCTGCCACATAACGCGCGACTCGCTTACCGAACCGGTCGTGGACATGCAGGAATGATAGGTGTAATACTAGAGTTCTTGGAAAAGTAGAACTAATCTAACTAAAAATACTAAGCAATTTGTAATCACGAGAAAGATAAGAGAGTATCCGAAAGAAAGAAAGAAAAAAAAGAAAGAAAGATATGAGAGTAATTTAAGAACAGGAAGGGAGTTAGTAGTAGATATTATGTGGTAGAGAGAACCCTGAACGGTTCATGCAAGGAATAATTCGATCCACAAAGCGGAAGGAACAATGGTATATAGTTTCTAGTATTTCTATAAGGAATCGTGAAGCTTATACGGCTAAACAAGTCAGGTCTTTCTACGTCACCCTTGATCAAGTTGTGCATAAAAATCACACCAAGCATTTCCTACGATTAGCTTAGGCTGCAAGGTTTATTAAAAGTAATCTATTAGTGTAAGACGGCAATCTCACACATGCATCCCAGTTGAGGCCGCGCAAAGCAAAAAGTAAGAAGTTTGAAGTCTGAACTAATTTTATACGGTCCTGGTGTACGTTGTATTGAGGGCACCATACACAAGAGATGTAGATAGTCTTTGTTTTATATGGGTCGTCAAATTCCTTTGACCACCTTTTTATAAATCTTTCCGTAGCCTTTGCCGAAACTATAACCTATTTTTCCATCTTTTTTCCTTTGATTCTAGCTCTAATAAGGTCAAAATGATCTTAATGAATGAAACTTAATGAATAACTTAATTTAAATAACTCTAATTGGGAATAGTTCGGCTACTGTCTTTTCTCTAACCTAAATTTGGCCGTTGGTGGGACCGCATCGACTATTGAGTCAATAATCAGCCCCACCGGGTCAGAGTATTTGCCTTACCTTAACTGTGCATTGTTAAATTTTAAACAGCAATAAAAATACATAAGTACTCGAGAGTATGTTAATACAGAAGGCAGGTCATTTATGAAGAGTGTAAAAAAACGTAGTATTTCCTCCTTCAAAATTCTTGTCCCGGAGAAGTTTGCCAAGACTGTGTTGGAACCCTCCTTCTGGCCCGAACACACTATCGGTCATATCTTCAATAGTCGATCTCGATCTTCGCAATTCGCTCCTCGGGTAGGAATCCTTCCTACACCTTCTACTGATTTGCCATCTACTTCAAAAAACTGAATTCTTCCCTGCCTCTTAAGATCACTTATCAGAATGTACGTGGCCTGTGCAGTAAGCTCACCAAATTACATGCTGACAGTGCAACTTTTGATTCCGACATTATCGCCTTCTCTGAAACATGGCTCAATTCCTCAATCTCGGATTCCGAGATTTTTGTAGACAATTTTAACATATAAAGATTTGATCGACCATCTCGAGGTGGCGGCGTCCTAATTGCTGTTCGTTCTGACTTAACTTCCCAGCTCTTTTCCATCGATGAGCTCAACACTATTGAAATTATAGTAGCTAAAATTCGTCCGTGTTCTTTTAATTTATTCATATCATACTCTTACATCCCACCGTCCTCTGAATTTACAACTTATAAGCTTCACGCTGCCCATCTCCAGTCCGTTTTGTCTCAGCTTAGTGATTCTGATCGTCTTATTGTCCTCGGTGACTTTAATCTCCCTAATGTCACTTGATCTCCACCCAATGACTCAAGCTTAATGTTCCCATCTATGCAGCATGACTTCGTTGATTCTCTGTCCGATACATCGTTAGGCCAGGTAAATGGCATACGCAATAGCATGTGTAGGACCCTTGATCTCGTCTTCACTACCGATGCTTCGAGCACTTTGGTATGTCGCGGATCACCTCTATCATTCCCTGAAGATCCATACCATCCCACACTTTCAATTGATTTCATGTTACCATCTTCAAGCCCTTTAAAGCCTTCGAATATCTATTGCTTCAAGAAGGCTGATTTTCTCTCCTTGAATACTGCCCTATCTCAGATGGATTGGTCATTCCTTGACGATTTCCAGGAAATCGAGTCTGCCACGAATGCATTCTATAGCTCTATTTTTTCCATCTTTCCCATGCATGTTCCTTTAGTTACCCCCTCCAGAAATATTTCTGGTCCTATCTGGTTCACCCCGAGATTAATAAATCTGAAGAACTTAAAATCCCGCATGTATAAGAAGTTCAAAAAGACTGGTTTGCAATCAGACTTTTCGAAGTACTCAATTGCAAAATCGAAATTTTCCTTATTTAATACATTGTGCTACAATAGCTACTTGACCAAATGCAAGCTTAACTTTAAAGGCGACCGTAAAAAATTCTTCAGGTTTGTTAATTCTAAACGTAAATCTTCCCGATTTCCTTCTACTCTACACTTAAATGGTAGTTATGCTTATGGGGATTGTGATATTGCTGATCTGTTTGCTTCCTTTTTCCAAAGTTGCTACTCTGTCCCTTCTATTAACTTTCCCTCTATCCTAGCCTCATCGAACGACTTTAGTAGTAGTTACTCTTACCCTATCCTTTTAAATAGTTCTAACTGTATCCTTCCCCCCTTCATCGCCTATGATGGTTTCCTAAGAAATTTAAAGTCGTGCAAGTTTTCGTTCTCCACTGGGCCAGATTTGGTTCCGAGTGCTGTTCTTAAACTTTGTGCAGAATCTCTTTGTGTGCCTCTTCTAAAAATGTTCAATGTGTCTCTCAAGACTGGTGACTTTCCCATCGTCTGGAAAGAATCCTATATATGTAGTTCCCTTTCATAAAAAGGGATCTAAATCTGATGTCTCTAACTACCGCTGTATTTCCAACTTATCTGCCATTCCTAAGCTCTTCGAAAAAATCATCACTTCTCAGCTGCAACATTTTTGTAGTTCTGTATTCTCTGAATCACAGCATGGATTCATTAACTGTCCCTCAGTTTTTACTAATCTCCTTGAATTTTCCACCTTTGTAACTTCGGGATTTGCTAAACAGTGTCAAACTGATGTCGTTTATACTGACTTTAGTAAAGCCTTCGACTCCGTCAATCATAATCTACTTATTCACAAACTGTCTCTTCTAGGGTTTCCGACTAAGCTTCTATACTGGACTAATTCCTACCTTTGTAACCGTTCTCAACGTGTCTGCTATAACTCCTCTCTCTATAAAACTTTTATTGTCTTATCGGGGGTTCCTCAAGGTAGCCATCTGGGTCCCTTGCTATTTAACCTATTTATTAACGATCTTCCACAAATGTTATCTCATTCCCGTGTCCTAATGTATGCTGATGACGTTAAGCTATGTTTTTCCTACAGTGACCCCTTGTCCACACTATCTTTGCAGTCAGATCTTGATGCCCTTAACAACTGGTGCCTAATCAACATTCTACCTCTTAACATTTCTAAACGCAATATAATGACTTTTCACCGCAATAATCCATACCTTTTCGATTACTCTATCAATAACATTATCCTTCAACGCCTCTTCAAAGTTAACGACTTGGGCATTACCTTTGTACCTAATCTATGTTTCAACTCTCATATCTCTACTATCTCTAACAAAGCCAAAGGAGTCCTTGGATTTGTCAAAAGATGGTCTAAGGAATTTACAGATCCGTATACCACAAAACTTCTGTATGTTTCTCTGGTCCGGCCTATCTTGGAATATGGTTCTGGTGTCTGGTCTCCTCACTACCAAAAAGTTCAGGATATGCTCGAATCAGTACAGAAACAGTTCCTCATCTTTGCCCTCCGGGGACTCAATTGGGACCTTTCGATCCATCTTCCTTCTTATGAAAGTAGGTTGCGCTTAATTAACCTCCACTCTCTTAAATCCCGTAGAACCTGCCAAGGAGTTCTCTTCCTTCATAAGCTTCTCTCTGGTGAGGTCAAATCGACTGCCCTCATCAACCTTATTAGTATTGCTGTTCCTTTCCGCCCAACTAGGCATTACTTTCCTCTTCATCTCCTACTCTGTCTTTCTAACTACTCGGATTATGAATCTTTCCGTAGCCTTTGCCGTAACTATAACCAATTTTTCCATTTGTTTTCCTTTGAGACTAGTTCTAATATGGTCAAAATTATCTTAATCAATAACTTAATTTAATTTAAGTAGCTCTAATTGGGAAGTGTTCGGCTACCGGCTCTTCTCTAACCTAAATTTGGCTGTTGGTAGGATCTTATCGGCTACTGAGCCGATAATCAGTCCCACCGGGTCTGAGTATTGGCATTAGCCCTTTTGTTTAATTAGTTGATATGTAATCTTACCCTTACAGTTTAACTGTACATTGTTAAACTTTTAACAAAAAAACGAGAGGGAACGTTGTGAGCCGCGGCAAAGGCCGCGGCTCTACCTTATACCCGGTACTCAGTCAGTATATATATACATACATCTATGAGCCTACGATTTATGAAATTTATTATATGTTCTCAAAAGGGACAAAAATAATATTTAAATTAATAAAATGAATTTTTTGGAATTTTTATACATGTTTCCATTTTTGTTTACATATGCTTTATATATCTGTACAACTACATGTATAACTACATATTTGAGACGTACAAGTGTTTAGGACAGCGCGAGAGAGGGAGGGGCATGAGTCAGCGCTTGGCAGGCGTTGCGTAGCCACTGAAATTTAATTTGTTTCTTCTGGCCATAATATTGATCCGATCAGATCCAGATTCGGTAATCTGGTAGATATGGTAATTTCCCATGATTCTACGTTTTTGGATTTCTTTTATCTTACAAATTGTGGATTCCACAGATTTTCGTTCTTTGTGGGGGCGGAAAGGGCGTGCAAAATTTTGAAATACACTTGTGCTGGTTTGATATCACAGGAGTTTGGATAGAAAGTTTGGTTGCTCTAGCTCTTATAGTCTCTGAGAACTAGGCGTCAAAAAATACGAATGGGCAAAGCAGATGGGGTCGCGTGTGAGAGAGAGCGAGGGAATGATGAGCTTTCGAAATGGTTTTCTTCATTGTAGCTATAATAATGATCCGATCTGATCCAGATTCAACACTCTGATAGAAATGGGCATTCTCTATGACTCTGCGTTTTTAGTTTTCTCGTATCTTCAACATTGTGTACGCCACAGACTTTCGTCCTTTGTGTGGGCGGAAAGGGGCGGGGCGAAATTTTGAATTACATTTGGAGTAGTGTGATCACACAGGAGACTGGATACAAAACTTGGTTGCTCTAGCTTTAATAGTCTCTGAGATATAGGCGCAAATGAAGACGGACGGACGGACGGACGGACGGACGGACGGACAGACGGACGGACGGATGGACAGACAGACATGGCTATATCGACTCGGCTATTGATGCTGATCAAGAATATATATACTTTATGGGGTCGGAAACGCTTCCTTCTGTGCGTTACACACAACCGTTATCCCCACAAATCTAATATACCCCTATACTCTTCGAGTACCGGGTATAAAAATAACGGTTATACGTCGGCTAATGGAATTTATCGAAGAAATTCAGGATATGAAAGTTTGGTCAAACGGTTGTAACTTAGCCGTTTATCCATCGATTTTTATAGGCGATACCTTAAACGACGCCTTAGATTGCCTATCTAATTGAAATTTCATCATTTTTTTCGGTATTTTTTACCCGAAATTTTGACTTTGAAACTTCAGGAAAAATCGAAAAAAAAATAAATGAATGCCTTGATTTTTGGTTTTAGATAGACACATTAATTACGCGTCGTTTAAGGTATCGCTTATAAAAATATAAATTCAAACGGCTAAGTTAAAACCGTTTGACCAAAACGACCCAAATCTCATTTTATCTGAAAAAATACCGAAAAATACTTGAATTTATTTAAGTGTTATGATACTTAAATATTTTTATTGTTATTGCTTGTTACTATTTTTAAAATGGTTTGTCTGTCTTCTTTTGTCATTTAAGTCAGATTCTTTTATGAGAGTCCACACATAGTCGCCCAACATATTCTATTCCAACACGTTGTACCGTCGTTCCATGCTTTTAATTGTTGGTGAAATCTCTCTCCGTGTTCATCACTAACATCCCCAAGGTTTGGCGGAAAAAAGTCTAAGTGGGAGTGCAGTAAATGGATTTGAGTGACATGTTGGCTCCAATTTGTTCATAATTCTTAAGTAGGTCTTGAACGATTTTAACGTAATCATCACTCTTTCTGTTATATTTCTGTATTCTATTTCTATATATTCTGTTCTGTTTATATTTAATATTTTCAAACAATTTAGTCATTGTTTGATAGGACTTTTTCATATTAACAGCATGGGCGATGGGAATAGACGGCTTTTGATTTCCATTGTGTAGCAAAACAGCCTTTAAACTTTCTTTACTGCTGTCAACAAATAACCTCCAATCGTTTGGGTCGTAATCTTCACCGAGTTCCCTGAAGAGGCCGAAAATGTCGTGACAAACGCACATGTCATCCTTCGTCATATAAAACTGTGCGTGAACCAAGTGACGCGTCCGGAAATGAGTTATTTTGACATCTTCCTTCACTAAACGGGCATCCTTTAAAATAGATCCAAGAATCTGAGCTTTACTTTTAGGAAGTTCCAGGATCCTCACCAAATCGTTCAATTGTTCATGTGATAATGGCTTGCAAAATTTATATTCTCCTGATTGGTCATTACTTGAATCCGTTGTTCCATACGACGAAGAAGACATCTCCTCTTTTTTGCGTTTTAATGGCGATATTTCCTTCAAAGGAGGAGCAGGAAGCGTAAAGCCTTGACGAGACTCTTGCGGGTATTTATATCTCTCACCTACCCCAAACCCTTTTTTTCGAATAAACAAAAGAAACATTCAGTGCTGTGATTTTTTGGTTTTCTCCATAGCATTGGAGTTCCAAATCGAAATTGTTTTCTAAAAAAAATGTGCAAGAAAAAAGTAATGCTTAGTATTTTTTGTACACTTCATAGCTTCTGATTTAGGGTAACTTACTTTTCCTCTTTATTAAATGCTGTTAAATTCAATTTGCACGTTTTGCATATACAGCTTGGAGCCCACTCTTCGCCAATACTTTTGGGCCACATCTTATAGTTTTCCTTATACTGTTCTTGGAACTTTTCGGTAAAAACGATTTTTTCTTCTTTGCTGGTCATATACTTTCCACATATGTAGCAAAACGAGTCTGCTCGGTAAGCACATGAAGTTGACCGACTTGGGTTGTCCATTTCAATTAGAAACAATTGGTATTTTTCGAAAACACACGATCGTATTCTGCTGGAAGTCAGAACTACACTGAGGCAGGGATACTATAGGTACAGAGTTATATATCCTTTTTTATGAATAGCTTGAAGGAGAAAGGTCAAATATCTGCGGGACCAGCACCTGTGAAGGAAAAAGGTCAACATTTGACCCTAACAGGTATTTATGTATATTTATCCTCACCAAGGCTTAGGTATAAGGAATAAGGAATAAAACTGTCCACAACACTTACACCCCAAATAAATATGACCAGGTAGGATATATATCCGATATATATCAATACCTAAGACTCGGTAAAACCAAAATTACAGGTCCTTTTTGTTTTTTGCAATCCCATTTTGGAAGTTGGACCAAAAACGTACCGGACGGTATTTTTCAGGTAAAAGTCATTTTGGGTCGTTTTGGTCAAACGGTTATAACTTAGCCGTTTGATTTTATATTTTTATAAGCGATAGCTTAAACGACGCGTAATTAATGTGTCTATCTAAAACCAAAAATCCAGGCATTCATTTATTTTTTTTTTCGATTTTTCCTGAAGTTTCAAAGTCAAAATTTCGGGTAAAAAATACCGAAAAAAATGATGAAATTTCAATTTGGAAGCTTAATATCTGCCAGACGTTAAGTTTCTGCTACAAAGTGTCTGAGTCGGATTTATAGCTGCATTTATCAGCATTTTTTAACTGCAAAGTTCAATACAACCAGTTGTATGAAGCGAGAGTTATGTGAAAAATAGCTCTAATTGGGAAGTGTTCGGCTACCGGCTCTTCTCTAACCTAAATTTGGCTGTTGGTAGGATCTTATCGGCTACTGAGCCGATAATCAGTCCCACCGGGTCTGAGTATTGGCATTAGCCCTTTTGTTTAATTAGTTGATATGTAATCTTACCCTTACAGTTTAACTGTACATTGTTAAACTTTAAACAAAAAAACGAGAGGGAACGTTGTGAGCCGCGGGAAAGGCCGCGGCTCTACCTTATACCCGGTACTCAGTCAGTATATATATACATACATCTATGAGCCTACGATTTATGAAATTTATTATATGTTCTCAAAAGGGACAAAAATAATATTTAAATTAATAAAATGAATTTTTTGGAATTTTTATACATGTTTCCATTTTTGTTTACATATGCTTTATATATCTGTATAACTACATGTATAACTACATATTTGAGACGTACAAGTGTTTAGGACAGCGCGAGAGAGGGAGGGGGCATGAGTCAGCGCTTGGCAGGCGTTGCGTAGCCACTGAAATTTAATTTGTTTCTTCTGGCCATAATATTGATCCGATCAGATCCAGATTCGGTAATCTGGTAGATATGGTAATTTCCCATGATTCTACGTTTTTGGTTTTCATTTATCTTAAAAATTGTGGATTCCACAGATTTTCGTCTTTTGTGGGGGCGGAAAGGGGCGTGGCCAAATTTTGAAATACACTTGTGCAGGTTTGGTATCACAGGAGTTTGGATAGAAAGTTTGGTTGCTCTAGCTCTTATAGTCTCTGAGAACTAGGCGCTCATTTATATGAATAAGCAAAGCAGATGGGGTCGCGTGTGAGAGAGAGCGAGAGGGAATGATGACTTTCGAAATGGTTTTCTTCATTGTAGCTATAATAATGATCCGATCTGATCCAGATTCAACACTCTGATAGAAATGGGCATTCTCTATGACTCTGCGTTTTTAGTTTTCTCGTATCTTCAACATTGTGTACGCCACAGACTTTCGTCCTTTGTGTGGGCGGAAAGGGGCGGGGCGAAATTTTGAATTACATTTGGAGTAGTGTGATCACACAGGAGACTGGATACAAAACTTGGTTGCTCTAGCTTTAATAGTCTCTGAGATATAGGCGCAAATGAAGACGGACGGACGGACGGACGGACGGACGGACGGACGGACAGACGGACGGACGGATGGACAGACAGACATGGCTATATCGACTCGGCTATTGATGCTGATCAAGAATATATATACTTTATGGGGTCGGAAACGCTTCCTTCTGTGCGTTACACACAACCGTTATCCCCACAAATCTAATATACCCCTATACTCTTCGAGTACCGGGTATAAAAATAACGGTTATACGTCGGCTAATGGAATTTATCGAAGAAATTCAGGATATGAAAGTTTGGTCAAACGGTTGTAACTTAGCCGTTTATCCATCGATTTTTATAGGCGATACCTTAAACGACGCCTTAGATTGCCTATCTAATAGCAAAAATGTAAGCAATAAAATATTTTTTGTCGACTTTTCCTGAGCTTTGAAAGTCAAAATTTCGGTGAAAAATACCGAAAAAAATTATGAAATTTCAATTTGGAAGCTTATTACACTAGTCGACACGACTTTTCCGCTGTCTCCAAAAATGACTTTTTCTGATAGATTTGGATGTTTAAAAATTTTGAAGAATGTTTTTTTTTTCATGGAGTAGTTTTTTTTTAAGAATTTTTAAAAAATCTGGTATTTTTTGTCATAGGTAGTGCTTCTATTTTTCACATAACTCACATTTCATACAACTGGTTGTACTGAACTTTGCAGTTAAAAAATGCTGATAAATGCAGCTATAAATCCGACTCAGACACTTTGTAGCAGAAACTTAACGTCTGGCAGATATTAAGCTTCCAAATTGAAATTTCATCATTTTTTTCGGTATTTTTTACCCGAAATTTTGACTTTGAAACTTCAGGAAAAATCGAAAAAAAAATAAATGAATGCCTTGATTTTTGGTTTTAGATAGACACATTAATTACGCGTCGTTTAAGGTATCGCTTATAAAAATATAAAATCAAACGGCTAAGTTATAACCGTTTGACCAAAACGACCCAAATCTCATTTTATCTACCGAAATACCGAAAAATACTTGAATTTATTTAAGTGTTATGATACTTAAATATTTTTATTGTTATTGCTTGTTACTATTTTTAAAATGGTTTGTCTGTCTTCTTTTGTCATTTAAGTCAGATTCTTTTATGAGAGTCCACACATAGTCGCCCAACATATTCTCATTCCAAACACCTTGATACCGTCGTTCCATAGCTTTTAGTTGTTGGTGAAATCTCTCTCCGTGTTCATCACTAACATCCCCAAGGTTTGGCGGAAAAAAGTCTAAGTGGGAGTGCAGGAAATGGATTTTGAGTGACATGTTGGCTCCAATTTGTTCATAATTCTTAAGTAGGTCTTGAACGATTTTAACGTAATCATCACTCTTTCTGTTATATTTCTGTATTCTATTTCTATATATTCTGTTCTGTTTATATTTAATATTTTCAAACAATTTAGTCATTGTTTGATAGGACTCTTTCATATTAACAGCATGGGCGATGGGAATAGACGGCTTTTGATTTCCATTGTGTAGCAAAACAGCCTTTAAACTTTCTTTACTGCTGTCAACAAATAACCTCCAATCGTTTGGGTCGTAATCTTCACCGAGTTCCCTGAAGAGGCCGAAAATGTCGTGACAAACGCACATGTCATCCTTCGTCATATAAAACTGTGCGTGAACCAAGTGACGCGTCCGGAAATGAGTTATTTTGACATCTTCCTTCACTAAACGGGCATCCTTTAAAATAGATCCAAGAATCTGAGCTTTACTTTTAGGAAGTTCCAGGATCCTCACCAAATCGTTCAATTGTTCATGTGATAATGGCTTGCAAAATTTATATTCTCCTGATTGGTCATTACTTGAATCCGTTGTTCCATACGACGAAGAAGACATCTCCTCTTTTTTGCGTTTTAATGGCGATATTTCCTTCAAAGGAGGAGCAGGAAGCGTAAAGCCTTGACGAGACTCTTGCGGGTATTTATATCTCTCACCTTGGGGTAGGTTTTTCCTTTCCTTTCCTTTTCTTTCCTTTTTTCCTTTTTTCGAATAAACAAAAGAAACATTCAGTGCTGTGATTTTTTGGTTTTCTCCATAGCATTGGAGTTCCAAATCGAAATTGTTTTCTAAAAAAAAATGTGCAAGAAAAAAGTAATGCTTAGTATTTTTTGTACACTTCATAGCTTCTGATTTAGGGTAACTTACTTTTCCTCTTTATTAAATGCTGTTAAATTCAATTTGCACGTTTTGCATATACAGCTTGGAGCCCACTCTTCGCCAATACTTTTGGGCCACATCTTATAGTTTTCCTTATACTGTTCTTGGAACTTTTCGGTAAAAACGATTTTTTCTTCTTTGCTGGTCATATACTTTCCACATATGTAGCAAAACGAGTCTGCTCGGTAAGCACATGAAGTTGACCGACTTGGGTTGTCCATTTCAATTATAAACAATTGGTATTTTTCGAAAACAAACGATCGTATTCTGCTGGAAGTCAGAACTACACTGAGGCAGGGATACTATAGGTACAGAGTTATATATCCTTTTTTATGAATAGCTTGAAGGAGAAAGGTCAAATATCTGCGGGACCAGTACCTGTGAAGGAAAAAGGTCAACATTTGACCCTAACAGGTATTTATGTATATTTATCCTCACCAAGGCTTAGGTATAAGGAATAAGGAATAAAACTGTCCACAACACTTACACCCCAAATAAATATGACCAGGTAGGATATATATCCGATATATATCAATACCTAAGACTCGGTAAAACCAAAATTACAGGTCCTTTTTGTTTTTTGCAATCCCATTTTGGAAGTTGGACCAAAAACGTACCGGACGGTATTTTTTCAGGTAAAAGTCATTTTGGGTCGTTTTGGTCAAACGGTTATAACTTAGCCGTTTGATTTTATATTTTTATAAGCGATACCTTAAACGACGCGTAATTAATGTGTCTATCTAAAACCAAAAATCAGGCATTCATTTATTTTTTTTTCGATTTTTCCTGAAGTTTCAAAGTCAAAATTTCGGGTAAAAAATACCGAAAAAAATGATGAAATTTCAATTTGGAAGCTTAATATCTGCCAGACGTTAAGTTTCTGCTACAAAGTGTCTGAGTCGGATTTATAGCTGCATTTATCAGCATTTTTTAACTGCAAAGTTCAATACAACCAGTTGTATGAAACGAGAGTTATGTGAAAAATAGAAGCACTATCTATGACAAAAAATACCAGATTTGTTAAAAATTCTTAAAAAAAAACTACTCCATGAAAAAAAAACCATAATTCTTAAAAAAATTTTAAATCTCCCAATCTATTAGAAAAGTCATTTTTGGAGACAGCGGAAAAAAAAGTTGAAATTTGTCGAGTAGTGTTATCTTCCAGACGTTTGCAGCTACAAAGTGTCTGAGTCGGATTTATACCTGCATTTGTCAGCTTTTTTTAACTGCAAAGTTCAATACAACCAGTTGTAGGAGACTTAAGTTATGAAAAAAATAGAAGCACTGCCTATGACAAAATTTACCAAATTTTTTAAAAATTCTTTAAAAAAAACTACCTTATGAAAAAAAAACCATAATTCCTTAAAAAAATTAAATCTCCAAATCTATCAGAAAAAGTCATTTTTGGCCACAGCGGAAAAAGAAGTTCAATTTTGTCAAGTAGTGTTATCATAGCTACAATGAAGAAAACCATTTCGAAAGTCATCGTTCCCTCCCGCTCTCTCTTACACGCGACCCCATCTGCTTTGCCCATTTGTATTTTTTGACGCCTTGTGCTCAGAGACTATAAGAGCTAGAGCAGCCAAACTTTCTATCCAAACTCCTGTGATATCAATTCAGCACGAGTTTATTTCCAAATTTTGCCACGCTCCCTTCCGCCCCCACAAAAGACGAAAATCTGTGGAATCCACATTCTTTTAAGATAAAAGAAAACCAAAATCGCACAATCATGGAAAATGACCCTGTCTAACAGATTACCGAATCTGGATCAGGTTGGATCATTATTATGGACAGAATTATGGACTACTCGTTCCCTCTCTCTCTCGCAAACACTGGTACGTCTCGGCCTTTGCCGCGGCTCACAACGTCCCCTCTCGTTTTCCATTAATACTACGTGGCAGCGCTTATATATAGATTTCCCACTTTTTATAAACATTGTTTCAAAGCGATGCAGGCCTGGTTAATTTATAAGTAATCGAAAATCAGACGTATCGAGTATACCAATAACATTGAAAAAATTATACAAGTGTATTTACAAACTTTAACACGCCCCCTTCCGCCCCCACAAAGGACGAAAATCTGTGGAATCCACAATTTTTAAGATAATAGAAAAGAAAAAACGCATAATCATATAAAATACCCCTATCTACCAGATTGCCGAATTTGGATCAGGTCGGATCATTATTATAGTCAGAAGGAGCAAATTAAATTTCAGTGGCTACGCAACGCATGCCAAGCGCTTACTCATTCCCTCTCTTTCTTGCAAACACTTCAACGTCTCGTATGTGTAGTTATACATGTACATGTAGAAATGCAGAAGCTGATGCAAAAATTACATGTAAACCAAAATGGAAACAGATAACATTTAATATATAAAAATCTAGCATAGGTTTCGACCTAATTTTTTTAAGTTTTCCATTTTGGCCAAAATTAAATTCGTCCCCTTTGCGAACATATCATAAATTACATAAATCATAAGATCACATATATTCTGACTGAGTACCGGGTATAAAGTAGACCTTTGGCCTTTTCCGCGGTTCACAACGTTCCCTCTCGTTTTTTCCTACAAAAATACGAAAAATCTGTGTTTATAACAGTTTTTAACGGTAAAATGGCATTTGGGATAGTGCCAAACGGCATATGAAGTTTTGGTCAAACGGCTGCAGCTTGGCCGTCGATTTCCATCGATTTTTAAAAGCGATACCTTAAACGACGTTTAATTAAGGTGTCTATCTAAAAGCAAAATGTTGGCAATTAAATATTTTTTTTTCAACTTTTCCTGAGCTTTCAAAGTCAAAATTTAGGCGAAAAAATACCGCAAAAAATTATGAAATTTCAATTTGGATGCTTATTATCTTCCAGACGTTAAATTTCACCTACAAAGTGTCTGAGTCGGATTTATAGCTGCATTTGTCAGCTTTTTTTAACTGCAAAGTTCCATACAATCAGTTGTAGGAAACTTAAGTTATGTGAAAAATAGAAGCACTACCTATGACAAAAAACACCAAATTTTTTAAAAATTAAAATAAAACGAGAGGGAACGTTGTGAGCCGCGGCAAAGGCCGCGGCTCTACCTTATACCCGGTACTCAGTCAGTATATACATACATACATTTATGAGCCTACGATTTATGTAATTTATTGAATGTTCTCAAAAGGGACGAAAATAATATTTAAAATTAAAAATTTTTTTGGAATTTTTATACTTGTTTCCATTTTTGTTTACATATGCTTTGTATATCTGCGCCTACATTTCTACATGACATGTATAACTACATATTTGAGACGTACAAGTGTTTAGGACACAGAGAGAGAGAGAGGAGGGGGCATGAGTCAGCGCTTGGCAGGCGTTGCGTAGCCACTGAAATTTAATTTGTTTCTTCTGGCCATAATATTGATCCGATCTGATCCAGATTCGGTAATCTGGTAGATATGGTAATTTTTCGTGATTCTGCGTTTTTGGTTTTCATTTATCTTAAAAATTGTGGATTCCACAGATTTTCGTCTTTTGTGGGGGCGCAAGGGGGCGTGGCAAAATTTTAAAACAAACTCGTGCTGGTTCGGTATCACAGGAGCTTGGATAGAAAGTTTGGTTGCTCTAGCTCTTATAGTCTCTGAGAACTAGGCGTCAAAAAATACGAATGGGCAAAGCAGATGGGGTCGCGTGTGAGAGAGAGCGAGAGGGAATGATGACTTTCGAAATGGTTTTCTTCATTGTAGCTATAATAATGATCCGATCTGATCCAGATTCAACACTGTGATAGAAATGGTCATTCTCTATGATTCTGCGTTTTTAATTTTCTCGTATCTTCAACATTGTGTACGCCACAGACTTTCGTCCTTTGTGCGGGCGGAAAGGGGCGGGGCGAAATTTTGCAATACATTTGGAGTAGTGTGATCACACAGCAGACTGGATGCAAAACTTGGTTGCTTTATCTTAAATGGTCTCTGAGATATAGGCGCAAATGAAGACGGACAGACGGACAGACGGACGGACGGACGGACAGACAGACATAGCTATATCGACTCGGCTATTGATGCTGATCAAGAATATATATACTTTATGGGGTCGGAAACGCTTCCTTCTGTGCGTTACACACAACCGTTATCCGCACAAATCTAATATACCCCTATACTCTTCGAGTACCGGGTATAAAAACTACTCTATGAAAAAGAAAACATTCTTTTAAAATTTTTAAACATTAAAATCTATCAGACAAATTCATTTTTGGCGACAACGGAAAAGTCGTGTCGACTAGTGTTATTACTGAAGTACAAGTGAGAGGTAGGGGCAAAATCTGTACGCAAAACCAAAAAGAAATATGCAAATTTTTAAATCTTTTTTTTTTTTAATTTTTTAATTTTTACATCTCTCTGGTTTAATTTGCGCACAGGTTTTTCCTCTTTAATTCAGTAATAATATTGACATATATATTTCTGGCCTGAATTTCAGCTGTTCTCTCAGTCCATATTCGTGACAATAGGACAACTATCGATAAGAATCTGTGGATTTCGTTTAGCTTGCTGGATACTAAGGCCAGTAAAATGCAAACAAAAAATTCCTTGACCTGTTTTTTATATGAAGTTCCGCAGTGATGTGTTGTTTCCGTTGTGCTGAATAAGGCCTTAATCACTGCCATTTTACCTATGTCTGTTCTGATCAGCTTATGCTCAAGTCATATATTTGAAGTCATTCAATTATTCAAAAATTATTATACAAATTTGATATTTTTCTTGAGAGGTAGTGCTTCTATTTTTCACATGACTTAAGTTTCCTATAACTGGTTGTATTGAACTTTGCAGTTCCAAAGAACGCCTCGAAGATATTAAGGTTTCAAATTTCATAATTTTTTGCGTTATTTTTTCTCGAAATTTTGACTTTAAAAACTCATTTAAAGTTTTAGATAGACACATTAATTGGGCGAAATAAACTTGTGCTAAATTGATATCACAGGTTAGGTTAGGTTAGGTGAACCCGGACGACCCTCATGGGGTCTCCCATTTTTTTTTTGTTTTTTGGCGAAGGCCAGCAGTTTCTTTGTCAACCTCTTGGAGGCATGTTCTAGCGATGTCAGCGACGGTGCGCCCAGGTACCTTATCCTGGCCAGTGAGAGAGCCGGGCTGCTGCAGATTAGATGTTCTAGGGTTTCGATAGCCCCAAGGTCATCGCATTTCCTGCAGCTGTTCCTGTCGGTGATGTTTAGTCTGGCTGCGTGTGATGCGGCCAGGCAGTGACCTGTCAGTATTCCCACCAGAAGTCTGCAATTATTCCGTGGAAGGTGCAGCAGATAGTGGCTATGTTTTTCACTGCGCTTTGTGCACATGATTTTTGAGATTCTGCAGGTGCTTGTGCTCCACATGCTCCCGATTTCCAGTCTGGGGTGCTTTTCTAGGTCGCTTTGTAGCGTTCTAAGGGAGACAGGCACATTTTCTATTCTTTCAGTTGCCAGCCCGACGCCTTCCTTAGCCAGAACGTCCGCCGCTTCATTTCCTTCAATGTCCTGATGGCTGGGAACCCAGAAGTTCCGCACTGACTTGGTCGTGCATAGTGAGTCCAATGCTTCCCGGCTCGCCAGGACACTTCTAGAACTGACCATGGACGACTGCATGGATTTTATCGCCGCTTGGCTGTCTACAAACAGATTGACCACGTTATGTGATCGCCCTGCTTGTTGTGCAACCTCCGCTGCTTTCCTGATGGCAAAGACTTCTGCCTGGAATATGCTGCAGTGGTCTGGTAGCTTGTATGACAGCCCTATTTCGGGGTCTGTGCAGTATATGCCAGCTCCTACTCCTCCTTCCATCTTGGAGCCGTCTGTATATATATTGAGATGTTGGATCTGGCCTTTTTCTTCCATTCTTCCGGTCCCAGAAATGCGTTTGTATTGATGTCGAGGCACGTTCGAGGGGTCATGTGGTCAGTATTACTGATCATGTCCCTGCCGATTGAACTATGCCCGTATGCTTGTGGCTGCATGTTTCCCAACGCAATGAGGCGCTGAGCGGCCTTTCCAGCCGTCAGATGAGCGTAGATATCCAGGGGGTCCGTCTTGTCCGCGTTGATACTGAGTCCTACTTCGTTCGCCCACTCACATATCACCCTGAGTGTGTTTTCCATTATGAAGCTGAGTGTCGATGGACATACACCCGTAATAAGTATGCTTATGTCATCTACATAGGCTGTTATTTTTGGGGCTCTCCGTTCGAATCTCTTGATTAGGTCGTCGACCACCAGGTTCCAAAGGAGGGACGACAGTACTCCACCTTGCGGTGTGCCTCTGTGTGCACCTCTGACTATTGAGGCGGTACCCCTTTCCGATTGAACCCGTCTTCAACTGAGGAGATTCTTTATCCAGTGGTTGATTGCCAGGTGTGCGTTGGTTGCTTCTAAGCGACCCATTATTGCGCTTGTGGCCACGTTGTTGAATGATCCGGATATATCGACAAATACTCCTAGTGCATATTTCTTGGTATTAAGGGCTTTCTCGACAGTAGCTACTAGCGAGTGTAGTTCTGTTTCTACCGATTTTCCTTTCGTGTAGGCATGCTGGTTGCTTGACATCAGTCCTCCTACGTCCTTTCTGATGTGTAGCTCCAGTAGCTTTTCTAGCGTTTTTAGTATAAAGGAGGTGTGGCTTATCGGTCTATAATCCTTGGGACTAACATGGCTGCACTTTCCTGCTTTCGGCAGGAAGACAACTCTGGAAGTTCTCCAATGTATTGGTATATAGCCTGTGCTCAAGCGTGCCGTATATATAGCGAAAAGCCATGGGGTGATCACCTCTTTGGCCACCTGCAATATGGCTGGAAATATCCCATCCAGTCCAGGTGCTTTAATGCCTGTGAAGGAGTCTATGGCCCATTGGATTTTCTTGTGAGTTATTAGTCCTGTGGGGATGGTTTGTGCCTCTGTCGCTGGCTTGTTCCTCTTTTTCGTACTTGAGGGTGGGCATGCTGCGCGGTAGCCATCTAGTAGCTCCTTGGATAGAGTCTCAAGAGACTGCTCTATGTCGTCAGCCGATTTTACCGACCCCGGATTCGCGAGCTTTGAGGTAATCGTCTCTCTGAACTTTTCCCAGTTTGTGTTCCGGGGTTTCCTATGGACGGCTACCTTCGAGGTGTGTTTAATTTCGTATTTAAACTGGATATACCTGTGATCTGAGAGGATGGTGTTTCGAGGACCCTCCACCCAGTCACCGCGGCACTCCTTCCCGTTACGAGTGTAAGGTCTAGCACGTTTGATGAGGTGGGACCCACGTATGTGTAGTCCGCCCCCACGTTTGCTACTTCTATGTTAGTGGAAAGTATAAATTCTAGAAGAGACTCACCTCGGTCATTGGTGTCGGGGCTTCCCCATACATTATGGTGGGCATTAGCGTCCATACCAATGAGTAGTTGGTAGTCTTTGGATCCGGTTTCTTCTACCAGATTCCTTAGCTCTTCGGGGGGTGCGGGTCTGTCGTGTGCCATGTAGCAGGAGGCTACCAAGAGGCGCTTCTCCTCGCTATCTAGCATCACTACTGTTAGGTCGTCTGTGCTGTAATTAGATATAAGGTGAGCGTGGATTCCCTTTCGTACAAGTACGATGGTTCTGTTCCTGCTTACCGGTGTTGTGTAGAACGAGTTATAGTTGGAGGACTTTAGTCCGGCCACAGAGTTGCCTGATGCAATCCATGGCTCCTGGACTAGAGCTATGTCGACGGGCCCTTGCTCCATGGCTATGAGGAGCTCCGTCGACGCCACCTTGCTTTTATGCAAGTTGAGCTGCAGCACACTCAGTGGCATGGGTGGCTGGCTCAACTCCGCTCGACGGGTTGACCACTATCGTCACATCACCGTCCTCTTCCTCCTCCGACTAGTTTCCAGACCTAGGTCCTTTTCTACCTCGCCTGCCTGAAGGGTGTGCGCGTCTTTGTCCCCGGGGTGGCGCTTTTTTAGGCGCAGGTAGACGCTGCCCATGCCCCACGCCATCTTCCCAAATCTGGGGTACAAGAGGTCCTCCGCCTCTTTGTTGATTTGCAGAATCGCACACTGGCCCCCCTCATTGGGTAACGGACTCCCAGTGTGCAGAACCTTCCAATTCCCCGTTGGAATCTCCGGGCTCTGACGCTGCAGGAGCCTCCTTGGATCGCGATAGGGAAGACTACCTTCGCCTTCGGTATAGACGGGACTAGCTCCCTGTCTACCACCTCCAGCTTGGCATCATCCCACATCGCGTCCAGTTGGCCGACAGTTTGCGTTAGCCACCTACGCGTTGGCTCATCATTGCACTTGAGGATCTTAACCCCATTCAGCCACCCAGCACCATCATAGGTGTGCATGGGGGCTGCGGGATCCTCCTCCATCCGTGCAAACAGTGCGTCAACGAGCCGCGCGTGCACTAGCTTCCATTGCGCTGCCGTCATCTTCTCGTTCTCGTCGCTACGGTCTTTTAGCGCCACGATCAGGTGTCGTCTGGCCGCATCACTCGCTGTCCCTGACTTCGGGTGTTTAGTTGGTGGGATCGCCACTTTCTGTGGGGGGACTGCGCCCTTCGGCCCGCGTTGCCGCTTGCTCGCCGGAGTTTCCTTGCTGGCACTCTCAACGGAGCGTTGTCTCTTGCTGGCCAGCATCTCCTCCACCTTGTTGGCGTACTTCCCGGTAGATGCCCGCAGTTGGGGCATCTGCGAGAAGTGTCTTCTGCCCTCCTCCACCCGCTTTTCGGCCCGGGTTAGCCTGGTTTTCTCCTCCTGGGAGATGTCGGCTTTACCCTGGAGCCGGCTCATGATTTTTATGGCTGCTTTGTACTGTGAGGGAGCCTTTATCCCCTCCCTGGAGCGCTTTGGCCCTTCCCTACGCGGGGAGCTGGTGGGTTCCGGTGAGCGGAGAAGGCTCTCTTCCTCCGTGTTGCTGATCGAAATTACGCTCTCCAGATCCGTGTCTGCTTCGACAGCGGCATCCGTGCGGTTCAGCTTGGAGTGAGGGGGTTTTCTGGCAGTCGTTGTACAACTGACGTGGCCTGCTCCCGCCACGTCCGAGGTGGGACTGCATGTGCGTGTCGCCGCAGAGAGGATTTCTCCTCCCCGTGCCCGCCGATGGTAGCAGTCACGCATTCCACCGACGTTTGGACTGACATCACAGTCCGTGCTTCTTCTTTGAAATAAATAAATTTTGAAATAAACTCATGCTGAATTGATATCACATGAGTTTGGATAGAAAGTTTGATTGCTCTAGCTCTTATAGTCTCTGAGAACTAGCCATCAAAAAATACGAATGGAAAAAGCAGACGGGGTCGCGTGTGAGAGAGAGTGAGAGGGAACGATGACTTTCGAAACGGTTTTCTTCATTGTGGCTATATTAATAATCCAACCTGATCCCGATTCAGAAATTTTATAGATATAATAATTCTCTATGCTTTTGCGTTCTTAGTTTTTATTTTAAAAATTGTGCATGCCACATTTTTCGTTCTTTGTATGGGCAAAAATGGGGTGGGGGTTAAAATACACAGTGTGATATCACAATAGGATACAAAATTTGGTTGCTCTTGCTTTTATAGTCTCTGAGATCTAGGGCGAAAAAAAAGGGGCTTCGACCCTTTTAAGATTACTTTCCCCACTTTTTGCATACCTTAAAGGTTCTCTCGGCTCAAATATTTTCAATTTAAAAGTAATTTTCATCACATTTTTCTCTGTTAAAGCTAGGTATCCAGCACTGCGGAAACTAAAAATTACTGTCAAACTCCATATAAAAAAACTGTGCCAGGAATTTTTCGTTTGTGTTTTCCTGGCCTCAGTATCCAGCAAGGTGAACGAAATCCACGAATTCTTATCGATAGTTGGTCTATCGACACGATGGTGGACTGAGAGAACAACTTATATTTCCGCCATGAATATATATGTGAACATTATTACTGAAGTGATTTGTTTGAAAGATGGAGGCAAAAAATGCGCACAAAAAAAGGGATATACATTTTCAAACAGAAGAGAAGATAGCTTTAATAAAAGCTTTTCAGAAAAGACCCTGCCTTTGGTTAATTACCGACTAGAGGCATTTGGACAATATTTCGGTGAAAAGTGCGTGGGAAAGTGTTGGTGCTTCCTCTGCTGCAAATAAGGGTTTACCCAACATTTGTGGCACCTTCGTCTGCGCTGTGCTTATTTCTTATTTTTAGCAACAATATACGCCGCCACCAACAAAATCACTTCAACCTCAGAGCTCATATTTTCCTTTTTTAATTTTAATTGAACTATCACAATTGACGCTGTTTACAAAACACAGCTGATTCATCAGAATTGCAAATCACTTTTTAGGTTCTTGGTCACACTATTTTAGTTAAGTTCCAAACATACGAAATAAAGAGCAGATTCCTGTCAGTAATTTTCCGCGGTGCTGGAGACAAGCCTTAATAAACAATTCATCGTAGGAAATTAATATATCACTGTTTATTTTTTAGATAGAAGTGTGTATGCAGAAGGAGTCATCTCTTGTTGAACGTGATCAGGGAAAATCTATAACTAGTAAAGGCGTTCCATCACTTCCAGAGCCAACAATGCCACCGCCGCCACCGCCTGTAAATACAACTGATATAAATAATCTTAAAAATGAATTAAAACCTGAGCCAATATATGAAGCTGTGAAAACTGCGGATCTTGGAGCTTCGATGAATGTGGTTAAAAATGACCTACATATACTTGGCGGACAACTAAATAAAGAAAGAAAGCAGGAGATTATTATACCTTCCTCTCCTTTATTGGCTAAATTTCATATTGGTGATGAACGAGAACAAAGGAGAAAACAAAGGGTTGAAAAGAAACTGCAAGAGCTACAATGTAATGGGGAAAGTAAAGAGATATTTAGCGATGATTCCCATTACAATATGGCAGAGTTTGCAGAAAATTATTTCAATCAGCATGAACTTTTACTTGATGGTACGCTCATGTCTACATTAACTCGAAAAGGAAAAAAAAATTCGGATATTATTCCTAAATGTGAAATGATCGCATTTTCGAAATCTGATAAAATTCCAACATCACATATTCATATGTTTGATCCAGAAAATGTTCTACTGGCCTGTAATATTTTTCGAGTAAGTCAATATTTTTTTTCTTGTAACTAATTTCTTGTCTGACAACCATAAACATTCTTTTTATAGTAACCAGATGTGTTATTGTTTTGCGCTCCGCTTGTTTTTCTTTTATTTTGCCTAAACAGTCGTAGTTTTTATCAAAATAAACTTTCAATAAACTCATTAATTAGCCTATCATGAAATCTATTTTTAACCGCAAGTGCATGCCTATTACACTACTCTACAAAATTCAACTTTTTTTCCGCTGTCGCCCAAAATGACTTTTTCTGATAGATTTGGAGATTTACATTTTTTTAAAGAGTTATGGTTTTTTTTTCCAGGTTTAGTTTTTTTTTTAAGAATTTTTTAAAATGTGGTATTTTTTGTCATAGGTAATGCTTCTATTTTTCGCATAACTTAAGTTTCCTACAACTGATTGTATGGAACTTTGCAGTTTCGAAAATCTGACAAATGCAGCTATAAATCCGACTCAGACACTTTGTAGCTGAAACCATACAACCAGTTGTAGGAATCTTAAGTTATGTGAAAAATAGAAGCACTACCTATGACAAAAAATACCACACTTTTTAAAAATCTTAAAAAAAACTAAACCTGGAAAAAAAAACACTACAAAATTTTAAACATCCAAATCTATCAGAAAAAGTCATGATGGGCTACAGCGGAAAAGTCGTGTCGACTATTTTAATCTAACCTATTTTAATAATTTTTTTGTATCGGTTAACAGTGAGTATTTGATATTGCTTTTTATAAATACGCATTGAATTTAGCTTTTGTTGTTCTATCACTTAAGGAGAGAAACTTACCCAAATTTAAATAACTGTTCTTCATCTCTCGCTCTCGAAACGCTCTGTGCAGTAGTGTTCTCTCTCATTAGATGCTGCTGCAACCGCTTTCCTTTCTCATCTCAGCTCTTACTGATTCCGCTTTTAGCGTTTTTCTGTCACACTAGACAGATAGCTATTTGTCTTACAATTTGTTTGTTTTTTTATTTTTATAATGAATTCTCTATTGTCTGAGACAAAAAAAAAAACAGCTGCTTCCCAGCCGCCAGCATCTGAAAGCTCCCTAAGTGCAGTAGATGATAAAATTTCCTACTCCAAGAATAACGACATCTGCTTAGTAGCCAAATTTACCACTTCGTAGAGCATCCAGCCAGAAATGTCGGTAGAGTCCGTGTCCTGCGAGTCCGCAAACTCTCTAACTATCCCATCCGTAAATATAAGTCTGGCCAGAGCATTTGGTTTTGAAAGAGTTTAAGGCTAAGAAGAAAAAAAGGCACCCCATAACTCTCAAGAATTAAAATCACACGAAAACTGTGAAACGGGAAGATGCTTCAGGGATACTCCTTCCACTCCATTATCACAATGATCCCCCTTGGTTAGCCGGCTCCGCCTCTGTATTCACTCGAGAGAAAAGCTACCGACTACCGTAGCTGGTCAGTGGCGAGAAGGGCAGTAGGGCCAACATATGCAGACTTCTGGACGTCTGGCTCCTTTATCATTCTAACACTTCACTATTCAACTGCATTGACTCCAGAGGCTTGGCTTTCGGGCAGCTCGGGCTCGGGCAGATAGCTCTCCTAATGCCTTTGTTAGAGGTAGATATGTACATATCGACTATATCACCTGTATTGAAATTTATGATTAATAACGCATTAATCTATGTATATACTAATGCTTTATTATTTGATTGTGATCGGAGCTGCACCAAACCTCTTCATCAGAGCGGACCCGCTGCAGCAGCCGAAAGCTCTGATCACAAGAAAGAGCGCAAATAGATAAAATCAGAGTGCGAGCTTTAGCGGTGAGAGCACTTATGAAGGCAGATAACATACGGCTTAGGGCTTACGTCTCACTCTCCTTATTTCTCCGTTGTACGATTTTGATTTGTTTAATTATTTCGAGGTTTTTGTTACAACGTTTAGAGGCCGTGTATTGACAAAGAAGCGAACGAAGCACTGCAATATAAGCAGTGTTTGAACAAGAATCCTTTTTCTTGTAGATATTTAGTTGTTTAGTTGTGGGGGTGTGTCAAATCCAAAGCGAGCGAATTAAAACCGAATTGCAAGAAATAATAACAACGACAAGGCGATGAGGTGCTGCAGTGTTGAGTATCAGTCCACGTCTACTTTATTGGGCTCTTAGTGCATGTGCACCGAGCATAAGCGAGAATAGTGAGAGCGTACAATGATGAGAGTACGCTTTGACTACGAGAGGTGTTTAAGTACTTCTAAATTAGTTGGGTGGACGAAGTTTGACCGAACAAGCAGAAAGAAGTAAGAATATGTTTGTGTGCTGTATGCACTAACTTGAGCGCGAAAATAGTTAACATTACTCGACAAAATTGAACTTTTTTCCCGCTGTGGCCCGAAATGACTTCTACTGGTCGATTTGGATTTTACAATTTTTTTTAAGAATTCTCTTTTTTTTCTGGGTTTTTTTTTATTTGCTTCTGCGTTTTTAGTTTTTTTGTACTTTCAAAATTGTGAATGCCACAGATTTTCGTTGTTTGTGTGGTCGGAAAGGGGCGGTCGAAATTTTGAAATGCTCTTGTAACATTGTGATATCACAGGAGTCTGGATACAAAATTTGGTTGCTCTGGAATTTATAGTCTCTGAGATTTAGGCGCTAATGAAGACGGACGGACGGACAGACGGACGGACGGACAGACATGGCTTCTTGATGCTGATCAGGAATATATATGCTTCATGAATCGGAAACACTTATATAAGTTATATAATTACACCCCCGGCTCGGCTTGATACGGCATACGAGGGTTTGGTCAAACGGCTATAGCTTGGCCGCTTATCCATCTATTCTTGCAAACGATACTTTAAACGACGCCTAAATAATTTATCTATCTAAAACCAAAAATTCATGCCAAGAAATATTTTTTCGACTTTTCCTGAGTTTTTAAAGTCAAAGTCGAGAAAATATACCGCCAAAAATTATCCAATTTAAATTTTTTAAAGCCTAATATATTCCAGACAGTAAGCTGAAACTACATCTTTGCTTGTATTGGTTGTTTACGACGACACTGTCGAACAAAACACCCATTACTCTAGAAAGACCAGACTTAAAATAATTGTCTGTAGGGTATTCAAAGTGCATCACGACAATAAGCAACGAGCAGCATATGAATTTGCGGCTCAACAACAAAACGAGAGCTATAGTCTATAAAAATCATTTTTTCTGCTTTCATTTCGCTCCCAGCAAGGTATACTTGTTAAGTATACGTTGGCTCCCAGTTTTCGACTACAGCTCGAGCTATGTAGAACACATCATTCCATTTTTTGCTCTTGCTATTGCTGTAGTAAGTGAAGTGACAAAAATACAAGCAGAGCAGAGAAAAAACTTTTTCATTTTTGTGCTATGGCTCTGCTACGGTTCTGTTCAAGGTGAATGCAAATCGAATAGCTGAGAAGTAGCGTAGCATTCTTAAACGCTGCTTTTATCTGCTGGTTCCAGATGGTGTTGGCAGGATTGTTACTCGCACAGCCCCATCAGCTCCAGCGTGAACCCCGATTATTTAACCAGTGCTAATAGTCAAGTTTTTGTCCTTGGTACAGACAACGTCATTGACTTGTATCGAGCATTGTAGTGTGCTCCATTTGGCTCGTTGTTGGAGCAGAGTAACGTACTCCTCATTCTAACGCTTCCAAAAGATCTGCTGGGCACAATTGACTCGTTGCCAATGATCAAGTCGATTGAAATTAAGACCCGTAACGTCTGGCTCGAGAAGCGATAAAAACTCTTTTTGGCCGTCTTCAATGCTGCCTGCCTTATGCCCTTGAGCGATGCGCTATGACTATACAATCGAAGCCATTGTTGATGTAGCTTGTTGCTTTTCGCTCGTAAATAACCACCGAAAGTTCTTTAAGAAATTGACTCCACGCAGTTACCATTACGCAGAACATGTTACATAGCCCACTGAACGATGTGACATAACAATTGCAATCTATTGCGGAAGTCCTCTGACGAGAGATCCAGAGACTTCGTCCTACTGAGGAACTTCTGAACTCAGTATATGCACTACTTAGGCAGCTGCAGCTGTGGCAATTGCGATCGATTAACCATGTGCATAATGCATTGGTATTCATATGGATTCATTCGAAACATGGAACAATACGTGGGCTGAGAACGTTTGTTAACAGCAATGTTTAGTTTCAGTCTTTTTTATTTCACGCTAAACTCTCCACAGATCACCAGAGTTTTTCGGGTCGGCTGCGCAGGCTGTGATTGGCTCAAAGCTGCAACGAAACTGCGAAAGAGAAGACGAAAAAATATATCAGTGAACTGCACGGACACAGAGGGCAAAAGCAAAGACTGATAATTATCGCATTATAATGCGACGAAGCGACGACCAACAAACCAACAGTTATGCAGGAGCATAAATCCGAGATTTTTTGCTCGGATTTCGAATTCCTCAGTTAGGGAGAGGAATTATAACGATACCTTCCAGATCGGAAGAAGGCATGAAGAATTAGTGGACAATCATGATGCAGTGAGCTTTCATTTAACAAGAGACTGAAGATGCCGGAAAACTGGAAACAAGAATCAAAAAATGAGTCAAGCGCACTGTTTTATCTTGTTTTTGCCTATCGTAACGTCAGTACACAAATACAAAGCGGACTAATCAAAATCCTCAATGAGGTTATAAAGCTCCGCAAACATGGCCTTACTAATGCAGTGGACACATTGAGGTAGTCTACCCGACTGATCCATTGCAGTTGGTTCTATATCGATCGACAATTTGAAAGTTGGGTGGCAGGCGTCTTCAGGTATAGTGATCGGAGGAACTCGAGTTAACAACTCTATGGTCGGATTCGTTACAAGGCACAGATCAAGCAGTCGACACAAGGAATTTTTAACATGGTTGACTTGAGACATGGACAGGTCAAGCAAGCACTAGGCTATTAGACTTGTTTACCGAAGACCGAGTAGTTCCTGGCAAGTTGAAGTCACGAATAACTATCATATTACGTTTATCTGATATCAAAAAAAGAAAGAGCGGCTTAAGCGTATATGTGCTGCTCAAAAATTTAGATATCCAAAGAAAGTTTAATATACGAACAAGTAATGAATATAACACACAGAAAGTCCAGTTCTTATTGAATTTGGACTGTGAAATGTGCCGACGTGAAGTTTAAGTCCACTGCAATCAGAATCTTATTGCACGTCGAGACGAACGGAATTGGTCGTAAAAGTTGTGTACCGAGCTAACAAAACAATAAAACAATAATAAAATATACGAAAAAACCAAGATTGACGAATTTGGATCAGGGTAAGGTTGCAAACATAGTGCGGGCTGAGACGAAGACGAAGATGAAGACGAAGCTGAAGACGAAAGCCAGTGCAGAACAAATTATATGAATTCGCTCGACCGCACGCATAGTGCGCGCTGCGACGAAGACGAAGATGAAGACGAAACGCAAGCAATCATCTTCAAACGCTGCTGTACTGATTTTGAAGACGATTCGCTTGCTATTTAACCGTTTTTGTTTTTGTTTTTCTGTCTATGCTTTGGCGCCGAGCATGTTAAAATTTAGTTGTAATTTGTGATTTGACGGACGCATATGTATGTTCTGTGAAAATGTCTGCAAATAACGAGGAATTAATTGCGGCAGTATTTAAAAAACGCTGTTTATGGGACCAGCAAAACAACCTCTACCACAATAGGCAAATAGTTGACCAAAATTGGAACGAAATTTCAAACGAATGAAATGTTTCAGCATTTCTATGGCTGCACACATACATAAGTACGGAACGTGTCTCTCATTAATCGACCTCTTTTCTTTGAACTTTCCAATATATTTTTTGGTTTGTTGCTTATAAATTTTTCTCCCTTGCCATGTGCGTGTCCAGATCTTCTAAATCTAACATTGTATTATGCAGTATACAAATTGCTTTAAAAATAATTTCTGCGTTAGATGATGTCGTTTCAATTGGTTCCATAATATTCTCCATTTGGAGTTAATTATGCCAAGTGCACATTCCACACACCTTCGCGCTCTGGACAAACGACTATTGAAATATTCATTTTCCAATGTTAGATTTCTTCTGGCATATGGTCGAAAAACCCAGTCCAAAAGCGGATAAGCTTCATCTGCAAGCAACACGTATGGTATAGATATTGTGGTATTGGGCAAATAGGAATCCTTCGGAAAGTTTAAGTCTCCAGAATCGCTGAGGAAGCAAAAGTTCCACCATCACTCTGACGTCCGTAACCACCAACTTCGATAGTAACAAATTTACATTTTGCGTCAGCGACTGCCTGCAGCACTATTGAGAACATTTTTTTATGATTATAAAACATTGATCCTGAATTCGCTGGGCATTTTAGACGTACATATGTGCTTTCCATCAATAGATCCAACACATATATATTTTTAGCTATTGCTTTGAAAAAAATGGAAACAATTGAGGGACACGTTTCGAGCTGAATTAAGGAAATGTCCACCGGACCGTTCTGGCGACGCTGGACCTCATTCAGTCAACGAGATGTGTTCCCAATGGAGTCATTTCGAGTCCATGATGTTTATAAAGGACAAGATAAAGTGCCGCCAGTCTTCCGGAAATTTATGTCGCCAAAAAAACAAAGAAGTACAAGATATGAACATTAATATTGGCGAAGATATTAATAGTGTAGATATAGAGGCGCCGCAATATGAGGAAGAAAGCGACATGAGTACGTTTGAAGTGCAAACGTCCACCCCACATCATCCTCCTAGAAATCTTAAACGGCGTCACAAAAACATAGAAGGTGAAGTTGGAGCTGTTAGAACAGAAAACAAAAAAAAAAAAAAAAGATTCCAGCCGACGATGAAGACATGGCTTTTTTTGTGAGCCTATTGCCACACGTTAAAAAAATGGATCTGCAAACGAAGCTTTTGTGCAGAATGGATATGCAAAAATCGGTCTATCATCACGCGTACAACGTGGGGCGCTCTTTTAATTTACAAAATATTGAGAACCAAGCTTCTTTTATATGTACATATCTGTACCATCACCGACTCTACTTGAATCTTCATCAAATCAATATTCTGATAATGCTATATCCCCACAGGAACCGAGCACTTTTGTTACATCAGGAAATATTATTACATTTTCAAATTAAGTTAAGACAGTAAATAAACAAGTAATTAAATGAGAAGTGAAAATCCATAAAGTGAATAAAACTAAATATAATTTAAATAATTTTTTACCTTAACGTCACAATTAGCCTTTTAGCACATATAATTGGGGTTTTATTAAAATTAGTCAAATTTTTAGTAATTAGTGGTTAAATTTTTATTAAAATGTAATCAAATGTGCTTATTTTCATTCAAGTATATTCCACAAATTTGTTCTCATCTTGGCGCAGCTTATCAAACAAATGATGAAATTCGCCAAATGCTTTTCTTCCCAAATTTATATGATGCATTTTTTCATTTACTTTTTGACGTTTTAATTTTAAAAATAAGCTTTGCTCAATCAGCAGGTCATCATCTGATGAGAAATTCATTGCGACTAACAAAACAAAAGCGCAACCAATTCTTCTTGCACTATGCAACCTATTAGCTTACTCGCAACGCAAGCAATTTCTCTTTAGCTTCGTCTTCATCTTCGTCTTCGTCTCAGCCCGCACTATGTTTGCAGCCTAAATCATTATTACAGCCAGAAGGAACAAATGAAATTTCAGTGGCCACGCAGCTCCTTTCAAGCGCAAAAACGAAATGTAAAGCTTACAGAATTCTTAACGATCGATCTCCTCTACGTTAATCAAATACAAAAACCATGTTAAAATTAATTTAACTTTAATAAAACTTTAATAAACAAATGTAAAAGCCCAATCGAAATTTAAGGTCTGTAGAGGTCAGATCAAAGATCTTTAGTTAAGTCTGGAAATAACCTTTACTCAAATCATTACAATAAATTAAACCAAAAAAAAATTTAAAATTAGTGTTTTTTTTATAAAATAATAACCCAACTATTTAATTGGCACAGCCGGTAGGATATCGATAAAAGTCTTAGTAACAGTATTCGAAATACACGACGGCGTGTATTGGCATATGTACATATGTATATTGTTGTCAAAAAATAGGAAGAAGAAGTACAGCGCAGTCGGAGGCGCTAAAATGTCAAATGATCAAAATCATTTTTCTCCGTGATCCGACAAAGACATGGTCTTGACTCAACTGCTTTTATTAAGGCAATCTTCTCCTAACGTTAAAAATTTGCGTCTCTCTTGTTTGATATGCGCACAGTTTTTATACCCAGTACTCGAAAAGTATAGGGGTATATTAGATTTGTGGTGATAACGGGTGTGTGTAATGCCCAGAAGGAAGCGTTTCCGACCCCATAAAGTATATATATTCTTGATCAGCATCAATAGCCGAGTCGATATAGCCATGTCTGTCTGTCCGTCAGTCTGTCCTTCCGTCCGTCTTCATTAGCGCCTATATTTCACAGACTATTAAAGCTTGAGCAACCAAGTTTTGTATCCAGTATTCTGTGGGATCACACTACTCCAAGTGTATTTCAAAATCTCGCCCCGCCCCCTTCCGCCCGCATAAGAGACGAAAGTCTGTGGAATATACAATTTTAAAGATACGATAAAACTAAAAACGCAGAATCATAGATAATGACCATTTCTATCATAGTGTTAAGTCTGGATCAGATCGCATCATTAATATAGCCAAAATGAAGAAAACCATTTCGAAAGTCATCGTTCCCTCTCACTCTTTCTCACACGCGACCCCGACTGCTTTGCCCATTCGTCTTTTTTGACGCCAAGTTTTCAAAGACTATGAGAGCTAGAGCAACCAAACTTTTTATTGAAATTTTGCCACGCCCCCTTCCGCCCCCACAAAGACGAAAATCTGTGGAATCCACAACTTTTAAGATACGAGAAAACCAAAAACGCAGAATCATCGAAAATGACCGTATCTACCAAAATGACGAATCTGGATCAGGTGGGATCATTATTATGGCCAGAAGGAACAAATTAAATTTCAAATTACTCAATCCTCTCTCTTTCTCGCGCACACTTGCCCGAACCGTATACATAGGTTAGGTTAGGTTAGGTTGTCCCGGACGGCCCTCGACGGGGCCTCTCATAGGCCAGAATGGCCGTTAGTTATCCGGATCTTTGTATGGACCTTACGAGGGTGTTTCTGAAGTTCCGAAGTCCCCCAGAGGTGTTTTTAGCAAAGGCAAGCAGTTTCCCTGGCGACTTCTTGGAGGCATCCTCCAGTGATACCAGCATCGGTGCGCCCAGGTATATTTTCCTTGCCCTTGAGAGAGCCGGACACCGGCAGATGAGATGTTCCAGGGTTTCGACAGCCCCGGGTTCATTGCATTTCCTGCAGATGTCACTGTTGGTGATGTTCAGCCTGGTTGCATGCGACGCAGCCAGGCAGTGGCCTGCTAGTATGCCCACTAACAGTCTGCAATCCTTCTGTGGAAGATGCAGCAGATAGTGGCTGAGATTATCACTGCGTTCCTTGCACATGATTTTCGAGATTCTGCAGGCGGAGGTGTTCTTCCACCTGCTGTCTTTCCTCATTTTGGCCTGCTTCTCCAGGTCGCTTAGTAGCGTCCTTAGGGAGACCGGCACGCTTTTGGCCTTCCTTAGCCGGAACGTCCGCCTCTTCGTTTCCTTCGATGCCCTGGTGACTAGGAACCCAATAAATCTGCACTGACTTAGTCGTGCTTAGTGAGTCTAGTGCCTCCTTGCTTGCCAGGACACTTCTGGAACCGACCGCGGACGACTGCATGGATTTTATCGCTGCTTGGCTGTCAACGAATATGTTAACCGCATTGTGTGGTCGCTCTGTGAGCTGAGCGACCTCTGCCGCCTTCTTGATGGCGCAGACTTCCGCCTGGAATATGCTGCATCGGTCGGGTAGCTTATACGACACCCTTATTTCAGGGTTCGTACAGTATAGGCCTGCTCCTACTCCTTCATTCATCTTGGAACCGTCGGTGTATATGTTGAGGTGTTAAGTCTGGTCCCGTCCTGTTTTCCAGTCTTCGGGTCCGATGAGGAGGTTTGTTTTTACTTCAAGGCACGTTTGGGGGATCATGTAGTCGGTTGAACTGATCATGTCCATTCCAATTGAACTGTGCCCGAATCTTTGTGGAGACATGTTCCCCGACGCAATCAGGCGCTGCGCGGCCTTTCCACCCGTCAGACGAGCGTGGATGTCCAGGGGATCAATTCCAGTGGGGGATCAATTCCAGATCAAGTCTCGAGTGCTTTGGTTGGCGTTGACCTCAGCGCTCCTGTTATACAGAGCAAAGCCTGCCGCTGGGTTCGTTCCATTAGCTTGCGATACGTCTTCTTTTCAGTGGCTTTCCACCACACTAGGACTCCATGCAGCAGAGTTGGTCGCACTACCGAGATGTAGATCCAATGCATCAGAGCGGGCGATAGGCCCCATGTGCTACTAAGCATCTTCTTGGATGCATTAAGTGCAGTGGTGGCCTTTTTCACACGCTCTACTACATTGGGTCTCCATGCCAGCTTGCTGTCCAGTAGTATGTCGAGGTATTTGACCTGTGCTTTAGGGGTTAGCATTGTTTGGTTGACTTTCGGGGGGATCCATGCTGGTACCTTATACCTCTTGGTGAAGAGGATGAGGTCCGTTTTGTCCGCGGTGATACTGAGTCCAACTCCATCTGCCCACTCACATATCTCCCTGAGGGTTCGTTCCATTATGGAGCTGAGAGTCGATGGACATACACCCTTGATAAGTACGCTTATATCGTCCACAAAAGCTGTTATTTTTGGGGCTTTCCTTTCGAATCTCTTGATGAGGTTGTCGACCACCAGGTTCCACAGGAGGGGTGACAGGACTCCACCCTGGGGTGTGGCCCTGTGTGCACCTCTGACCATGGAGGCGGTGCCCCACTCTGATTGCACCCGTCTACAACTTAGAAGGTTTTTTATCCAGAGGTTGATTGACGGGTGGGTGCTGGTGGCTTCTAGGCAGTCCATTACACTCGATTTTCCCTTGGTGTCCCCTTACTTCGGCTCTGATGTGTAGATCGAGCAGCTTTTCTAATGTTTTCAGTAGGAAAGAGGTTAGGCTTATCGGTCTGTAATCCTTGGAACTCACATGGCTGCACTTTCCTGCTTTTGGGAGGAAGACAACTCTGAGGTTCTCCATTGGATCGGGATATAGCCTATTCTTAGGCATGCTGCGTATATTACGAGAAGCCATGGGGTGATCACCTCTTTGGTCACTTGCTGCATGGCTGGGAATATTCCGTCCAGTCCAGGTGCCTTTATGCCCGTGAAGGAATCTATTGCTCATTGTATTTTCTTTTGGGTTATTCGGTCTGTTGGGGGTGTTTGTTCCCCAGTTGCTAGGTACTGATGCGTTTCAGCATCGGTGATCTCGGTGCATCCTGGGAAGTGTGCCTCCATTAGTGCCGTTAGGGCTTTTTAGCTGCCTTCCGGCCACTGTCAATTGTCCAATTTGAGTTGACTTTGCACTGTGGGTTGCTTTGACAGCAACATCCTCAGCCTAGCCGTTTCAGGCACGTTCTCAATGCTGGAGCAGAAGTTTTTCCATGAGCTGCGTTGTGCCTTACATCTTTCCTTCTTTTATTCCCTTAATAGCGTCTTTTATTCATCGTTGATGTTCTCGTCGTTCGCTAGTTTAGCGAGCTTGAAAAATTCCATGAGGTTATTTCTTTGTAGAGAGAGGTCTCGATTTGGTTGGTTTGGACTTCGTTCTTGTTCTAGAGGGTGGGCATGCTGTGTGGTATGCCTCTAGCAGTTCCGTAGATAGGGTCTCTAGGGACTTCTCTATATCCTCCGCGAATTTCACTGAGCCCGGGCAAGCGAGTTTTGAAGTGACTATCTTTCTAAACTTCTCCCAGTTTGTGTTCCGGGGGTTTCTATAGACTTTCACTTTCGGAGTGTATTCCAATTCGCACTTGAATTGAATGTACCTATTATCTGAGAAGGACGGTCTTTCGAGGACCCATCCAGATATTACTCTTTCCCGTTACGTCCAAATATGTGGCAGGACTCAGCTACTCAGCTAAGGTGATTTTACTTCTTGGCATTCCAATTTTAACGTCCGCCGATGGAAAACGCTTGCTTGAAATCATCGCCACTAACTAACTCTGCATGTTGAAAGAGTCCAGTCAAAAATAAATATGTGCGTCCACATGATACAACATCAATCGGCTGAAATATTTGCAAAAAAATTATTAGATATAGGCAGAACTCATAAAAAATGCTCAATAAAATTTTTCAAAAATAAGACGGAAGCGCTCAGTGTTTCAGCAGCCACCCTGTTTTTCCTTTTGTTCGTGTTCTTGCTCTCGGCTGCCTTCCGGCCACTGTCAATTGTCCAATTTGAGTTGACTTTGCACTGTGGGTTGCTTTGACAGCAACATCCTCAGCCTAGCCGTTTCAGGCACGTTCTCAATGCTGGAGCAGAAGTTTTTCCATGAGCTGCGTTGTGCCTTACATCTTTCCTTCTTTTATTCCCTTAATAGCGTCTTTTATTCATCGTTGATGTTCTCGTCGTTCGCTAGTTTAGCGAGCTTGAAAAATTCCATGAGGTTATTTCTTTGTAGAGAGAGGTCTCGATTTGGTTGGTTTGGACTTCGTTCTTGTTCTAGAGGGTGGGCATGCTGTGTGGTATGCCTCTAGCAGTTCCGTAGATAGGGTCTCTAGGGACTTCTCTATATCCTCCGCGAATTTCACTGAGCCCGGGCAAGCGAGTTTTGAAGTGACTATCTTTCTAAACTTCTCCCAGTTTGTGTTCCGGGGGTTTCTATAGACTTTCACTTTCGGAGTGTATTCCAATTCGCACTTGAATTGAATGTACCTATTATCTGAGAAGGACGGTCTTTCGAGGACCCATCCAGATATTACTCTTTCCCGTTACGAGAGTTAGATCTAGCACGTTCGACGTAGGACCCACTTAGGTGTTTTCCTCTCCCACGTTTGCTACATCTATGTTATTTGTTAATATAAAGTCAAGGAGTGACTCACCTCGGTATTAAGTAGACCGCGGCTTCACAACGTTCCCTCTCGTTTTTATATGAAGTTTGGCAGTCATTTTCAGGATTAAGTCCGTGAATTGCCGCAAAAAAAGTTCGATTGAGGATACTACATTTTATGCCAAAAAGGTATCCGCACAACAACCTGCGCTTGAAAGCGTGTGTTACTTTCAATTAACTCGCATTGTGGTCCGCTTATCCAAGTGTGACCGCCACTAAAGTGAAAAATAAATACGATTGAAAATAAAAGTGATGGCAGTTGCAAACATTTTAACTAGTGAAAATTGTTCACAATAAGGAAGTCTATACGAAGACTATACTTCGCAGAAAGTTGACAATCGTCCAAAACTAAGCGCTAATTGCCTAAACTGACTAAACCCTAATACTAACATTAATTATAACAGAACCACCCATTCGAATCAACAATACATTCAACCTTTTAATCCATTCAAATATTCGGCACCGAACCAAACTAATAACATAAACAATTCCAAAATCTAACCCAAAAGAAACGCTCAGTCTAGACAGATGAAGTTTGACCAGAACAGCCAATTGTACTAAGAATTCAGAGAAGACCTGAATCGAGACCGACAGAACGACACCCGAGACTACAGCCAGCTGCAAGCGCGAGGCTTCCGAATTGCTTTCCATTTCGCTGCAGAAGTTATGCCAGGAGGCGTTTGACTTTCCTAAGTTCCTTGTTATAGGTTGACAGACTGGTCTTGTAATCGGCCGAGTTCTATTCAAAGTTCACAGCTTTTGCCATATTGAAGAGTCTCCGCGAGGCTTTGCGGAGTTCCCCTAGTTTCGGAGTCCACCATTCAGGTTTCTTCCGGCCTCTGATTTAACTAGAGGGGCAGGATTTATCGAGTATCTTCCTACAGGCCTCTGTAAAAATTCTAACAAGACGAGTTGTGGCCTCCGGCGGGACCCACTCTTCGGGAACTCAGGAAGGATGCGTTCCAGGTGTTCTGAGTACCTAGTCTAGTTTGTCCGCCTGAGGTTCTGGAAGTTACTCGGTAGGGAGAAGGAGAATACGGTTTCCACGTACCTGTGGTCCGAGAAGGATTGTTCTTGAAGGACCCTCCAGGATGCTATATTTTTCTGTATCTCGTGGGAGGCAAATGTGAGGTTCAGAACCTCCTTGTTCTTGATCACAAAGGTGGGATCATCACCCCGATCTAAGATGACCATTTGAGTGGTCAGTAGATAACTGACCCCGTTCGTTGGTGTCAGTGCTTCCCCACTGACAGTAGTGTGTGTTGGCATCGCATCTTCTTCTTCTTACCTGTGGTGTCAGCTTGTATAGCTTGTAGTCTTTTTGCCTCTGACCGGAGACGCAGTCTCAAAAAATCCAGGGCTCCTGAATGAGGACTATTTCTGCTCCACCATTGGCTATGTGGAGCAGCAGGGCAGCATTGCATATAAACGTCCAAATATGTGGCAGGACTCAGCTACTCAGCTAAGGTGATTTTACTTCTTGGCATTCCAATTTTAACGTCCGCCGATGGAAAACGCTTGCTTGAAATCATCGCCACTAAATAACTCTGCATGTTGAAAGAGTCCAGTCAAAAATAAATATGTGCGTCCACATGATACAACATCAATCGGCTGAAATATTTGCAAAAAAATTATTAGATATAGGCAGAACTCATAAAAAATGCTCAATAAAATTTTTCAAAAATAAGACGGAAGCGCTCAGTGTTTCAGCAGCCACCCTGTTTTTCCTTTTGTTCGTGTTCTTGCTCTCGGGTTTCGGTGACCGCTCGATATGAGCAGTACCGTTCGTCGCTCAGCTACTGAGTGTCAGTAAGTGAGAAAAACAAGCTAAGAATCCCCAAAAAAGTTTTTTTTTTGTTTTTGTTTTAGCATTATGTTGTTGGCTTAGATATTCCGTCGAAAGCAAAGCCTTAAAGAGGAAGGGAGAAGGCGATAGGGCGGTCATTTGTTTTCATATGCGTATACATTAATAGCACTAGTCAACACGACGTTTCCGCTGGCGCCCAAAATGACTTTTTCTGATAGATTTGAATGTTTAAAAATTTGTAAAGAATCTTTTTTTTTCCAGGTTTAGTTTTATTTAAAGAATTTAAAAAAAATTTTTTTTTTTTTCATAGGTAGTGCTTCTATTTTTTACATAACTTAAATTTCCTACAACTGGTTGTATTGAACTTTGCAAAAAAAGCTGACAAATGCAGCTATAAACCCGACACAGACACTTTGTAGCTGCAATTTAAAGTCTGGAAGATATTAAGCTTTCAAAGTCAAATTTCATAATTTTTTGCGGTATTTTCGAAATTCTGACTGAAAATTCAGGAAAAGTCGAAAAAAAAATATTTTATTTCTAACACTTTTAGTTTTAGATAGACACATTAATAAGGTGCCTTTTAACGTATCGTTTTTGGGCGACAGGGGACATAAAAAGTTGAATTTCGTTGAGTAGTGTAATCGATTCGATGAACAGGCGAAACACATCAGCTGCAGCCTGAGGGAAACTGAAGAAAGTATTCTGCTTGAGATAGCAGATAAGATGGAGGGTAGACTTCGTACACTTTCGGAAGAAGTAGAGCAGCTTGGCCGACGAATAGAAAAGCTTGAGGATGGAAGCGGGGATATTCGTGCGCTATGCAGCAAGGTGGAGGATCAAGAGGCGAAACTCCAAACCAAAGAAATGCAGATGCCGAAGCAAGCATTGAAAACGATGTGAGGGTACATGGAGTGCCCTTACTAGAAGAGAAGAATCTAAAGACTCTCTTCAAAAGCCTCTCTTACTCGTTAGGCCTCACACCACCACCGAAAATGAAGGAGATCTTTCGGGTTAAGGTGCAGGACCATGCACAGAATGTTGTTGTCGATCCCGTCATCAGTATAAAATTTGATAGCAGGCGAGATAAAATCATGCTACTGCAACTGGCTAGAGAATATCGACGACAGACCAAGCAGCTTGGAGTTGTTTGGAATTCAATCCCAGAAACCCTTCTACATCAACGAGCAGCTCTCGAAAATCAATTACGACATCTTCAGAGAGGCAATGAAGATGAAGAAGCGCAATGCTCTGTCGGCTGTCTTCACCCGCCGTTCTGGTCTACGTTCGGCAGAGTGTTCGCGTCGAATTTGTGTGTCTTAAGAGCATGGCTGAGCTCTGTGCCCTACAGAGAGTGGAAGCTGTGGCTGAGGTGGCGACTCAATCCGCATCTGGAGGAACTGGAACTGGGCGGAGTAATTTTCGATAGAATAGAATTAATTTTTGTCCTCTACTTTATGTTTCACATTAGGTTTAATATTTCTACTAATCTTGTACTAGTCTCTGTTAGGAATCTCACTCTCTTTACAGCATCTCCCCGTACTCTTAAAACAGTGATGTTTAGATTGTCTCCTCTAATTTATTTTTATTCCAGTGATTATGGATGATAATGCATGGTCGTCCGGCTCGAGCAGCTATACAATGCTAAGAATACTTGTCAATCAAGGGGAAGGTCTGCGTGTATGCCATATTAATGCCCAAAGCCTAACTAAGAAAATTGAAGAATTTAGGTATCTATTTGTCAAGTCCAATATTGATGTCATATGTGTGTCAGAAACGTGGTTTTCGTCTCATGTTAGTAATTTGTTAGTAGAGTGTACTGGTTATGATTTGTTTCGATCTGATCGAGATAGTCACGCTGGAGGTGTAGCTATATATGCAAGTAAACGTTTAAATGCTAAACTTGTATGCAATCACCCAAGTGAAAGTGCAGTTGAGTGGATATTTGTTCAAGTCACAAGCACAATACATTCTTCCAAAATAATAAAAGACTGTGTGTATAGACCTTACAGTTATATCGAAAATCAAAATTTAACTGACGTATTGTCTAATTCGAATCGGTTACATTAACTGCCAGACTTGGTTGACAATCGGTGATCGTAGGAGCTATAAGAGCAGTAAGCGTAGTTGTATAGTCAGCTGTGCGAGAATGCATACAAATGTTCACGGTGGATCCCTCAGTAGCCACACTGGTATCGCCGAGCCCAGAGACAAGTGTAGACGATTGAGTTCTCCTAAGCCGAAGCTGATGGGCGAACCTGGATGTGATGAGATGAAGCTGAGATCCTGAATGTAGTATGGCACGACAAGGAACTAAAACGCCAGACTGATTCTTTACGAGAACAACAGCAGTAGCCAGAAGCACAACATCGGATTGAAGACCTTGGGCAGCAAGAGAGGTAGAAGCAGGGGAAGGTGAACTGCTAACAGAATCCTGAGTGGCAGAAATAGCGTCTGGTTGGAGCGTTAGATCTGGAGGAAAAAGATCTGGGGAGCCTTGAGTTGTGGGCTGGAGATTCTCGAAATGCAACAAACTATGATACCTCCCACCGCATACTCGACATTTTCCACTGTTGCATGCACGAGTTCGATGCCCCGCTTTCAGGCAATTGAAACAGAGGGAAAGCTTCTTCACTTCTTTGTGGCGCAGCAACGGTGACAAATTCCCGAATATCTTGCAGGAATATATACCATGTCCCGCTGAATGGCAAAAACTGCATCCAGACGACTC
This sequence comes from Drosophila algonquin, assembly GCA_035041765.1. Lineage (NCBI taxonomy): Eukaryota > Metazoa > Arthropoda > Insecta > Diptera > Drosophilidae > Drosophila > Drosophila algonquin. The sequence goes on along the minus strand of JAWNKY010000060.1, from coordinate 113,616 downwards.
GGTAGAAGAATTGGAGGCAACAAAAGTTTTCTTAAAATGAGAATTATGGGTTTTTCCCACCTGAGCGCTACTAGCGGGTGCCGCTGTAGCGTATTCCCAGGTCTCCATTTTCTGGCACCGCTTCTCCAGGTATTCATAAAAATCCTTTGCTGTAGGTATGGCATCCGACGACAGGTGTTCTTCCCATTTCATTTTCGTCTTAGCGTTCAACTTCTGCAGCAGCAGGTTAATTATAATGCAGTGGGATATCTCCAAATCCGTTCCAAATGTTTGCAAGGCACGCATATGCAAATTGACTGCATCTGAAAACTCCCGAAGCCTTTTGGGAGATGGCGAATCCACTCTCTTGAGCCCAAGAATCTTTTTGATGTGTGTCTGAAAAACAAGTCGTTTGTTACTGAAACGTTTATTAAGTATATCCAGCGCCACACGATAATTGGCACTGGAGAGTTCCAAAGATCGAACCGAATCCAAAGCCACATCAGCGAGGCTAGAGCGAAGGTGCTGGAACTTCTCGATGTCGCTGAGATCCGCATCCGCGTCGATAATCGAATTGAACATAGCCATAAAGTCCGAATATTCGACGTATCCACCGGAAAACTTGGGTATTTTCAGCTCAGGAAGTCGCTGCTTGTGAGCCATGATGATGGTACTGTGTCCAGAATGGTTTGGTAGGGTAGTCGAATTGGCAGCAGTGCGCGAGTGGCCTAGTTCGAGAGCAGCCAGTAGCTCAGCCTTAAAGATATGAAGAGCATATCAAAGTTGTTGCGCATTTCACTCCCAATCTCGTCTTGATTGAGCGCTTCCAGTTCATTATGGGCCTTATTAAATTCCTCTCAAATTTCTGACAACATGTCGATACGAACGTCGATCTCCGTGGCGTTCAAATTATCGATCTTATTGCCAGCGAATGATTCGCCGAGCCCGCTCATTCGATCGTACAAAGACTGAACTTTACATTTATAAAGACTCAGCCTGTTATTAGCCGTCACAATATTTTCGCCCGCGCCTGTATTTGGATCGCTTTCCATGTTTAACGGGGTGAAATGCAACGTAACAACGGAGAATAGATAACCGTTTAGCGACGGCGTACAGAATCGAGAAAGAGAGAGTGAAGACACGAAAAGTGGAAACCGTGGCTGCAGTTGTGCAGAGAATGAGAGATTTGACGATTATGCGACGGTGCACAGAAGCTGGAGCGAGAATGAGAGACACGAAAAGTCAAGAACCGTGTCTGCGGCTGAGCATAGAATGAGAGATTCGACGATTAAACTAACGGAATCTCAGACAACCGCAATCTCAACTGAATTTGCATATAAACCGTTTTATATGCTGCACAAATGTATTTTTTTGTGGCTAAACTGCACAGAACCGAATATATTGTTAAATTTAAATGTTTTTACACGAAACGCTATTAGCCAATGTCTTTGATCACGTCGGGGTCACCAATGTTTGAGATGCCAAGCTTTTTTGGCACCTATTTTTATCCAAAATAATAATGCGAATTGTTCAAATGTAATAGCTGTTTATTTATACCGGCGGCTGCTAGCGGAAGCCGATTGCTTGCTCTTAGCACAACCAGATAAATGTACATATGTATAATCGAGATCCAAATGCAACCAATGCGCAGAGAGGTTAGCAGATTACTGAAATTAGCACCGTCGGCTAATCAAAGCTAGAGCCGAGGCGGCGGCTGCAGAGCGCTCTTTACAGAGGGAGAGCGCAGCAGCGCTGCCGAACGTGGGCGTTTACAGTGCATTGAATATTGTATTGTATTGTAGTGTATGTATAGTTTTAAGTTAGGCCTGTTGTTTAGCGGCTGGCCCGAACATATATATAGTCGGGTTTATAGCTACATTTGTTAGCTTTTCAAAACTGCAAAGTTCAATACAACCAGCTGTAGGAAACTTAAGTTATGTGAAAAATAGAAACAGTACCACAAAAAAAAAAAACCAAATTTAAAAAAAAATACAAAACTGAAAAAAAACCATTATTCTTTAAAAAAATGTAAGAAAAAGACATTTTGGCGGAAAAAATTTTGTCGAGTAGTGTAATATAAGATATAATATATAAATATAACTAAATAATAATATAAATAAAAATAATAATGAATACCACAAAATAAAAAATAAATATAAATATAAGATAACACTAGATTTTGATGTTTAAAAATTTGAAAAGAATGTTTTTTTTTTTCATGAAGAGGTTTTTATACCCGGTACTCGAAGACTTTAAGGGTATATTAGATTTATGGGGATAACGGTTGTGTGTAACGCCCAGAAGGAGGCGTTTCCGACCCCATAAAGTATATATATTCTTGATCAGCATCAATAGCCGAGTCGATATAGCCATGTCTGTCTGTCCGTCCGTCTGTCCGTCTTCATTTGCGCCTATATCTCAGAGACCATTTAAGCTAGAGCAACCAAGTTTTGTATCCAGTCTCCTGTGTGATCACACTACTCCAAATGTGTTGCAAAATTTCGCCCCGCCCCTTTCCGCCCCCACAAATGACAAAAGCCTGTGGCATACACAATTTTGAAGATACGAAAAAACTAAAAACTCAGAATCATAGAGAATGACCATTTCTATCAGAGTGTTGAATCTGGATCAGATCGGATCATTATTATAGCTATAATAAAGAAAACCATTTCGAAAGTCATCGTTCCCTCTCGCTCTCTCTCACACGCGACCCCATCTGCTTTGCCCATTCGTATTTTTTGACGCCTAGTTCTCAGAGACTATAAGAGCTAGAGCAACCAAACTTTCTATCCAAGCTTCTGTGATATCAAACCAGCACGAGTTTGTTTCAAAATTTTGCCACGCCTCCTTCCGCCCCCACAAAGGACGAAAATCTGTGGAATCCACAATTTTTAAGATAAATGAAAACCAAAAACGTAGAATCATGGAAAATTACCATATCTACCAGATTGCCGAATCTGGATCAGGTGGGATCAATATTATGGCCAGAAGAAACAAATTAAATTTCAGTGGCTACGCAACGCCTGCCAAGCGCGGCCTCATGCCCCCTCCCTCTCTCTCTCTCTCTGTCCTAAACACTTGTACGTCTCAAATATGTAGTTATACATGTCATGTAGAAATGTAGGCGCAGATATACAAAGCATATGTAAACAAAAATGGAAACATGTATAAAAACTCCAAAATATTTATTTTTTTTAATTTAAATATTATTTTCGTCCCTTTTGAGAACATATAATAAATTTCATAAATCGTAGGCTCATATATGTATGTATATATATACTGACTGAGTACCGGGTATAAGGTAGAGCCGCGGCCTTTGCCGCGGCTCACAACGTTCCCCCTCGTTTATTTAAAAGTTTTTAAAAAATTTGGGATTTTTTGTCATAGGTAGTGCTTTTATTTATCACATAACTTAAGTTTCCTACAACTGGTTGTATTGAACTTTGCAGTTAAAAAAGCTGACAAATGCAGCTATAAATCCGACTCAGACACTTTGTAGCTGCAACTTAACGTCTGGAAGATATTAAGCTTCCAAATTGAAATTTCATAATTTTTTTCGGTCTTTTTCACCCGAAATTTTGACTTTGAAACCTCAGGAAAAGTCGAAAAAAAAATATTTGAATGCCTTGATTTTTGGTTTTAGATAGACACATTCATTAGTCGTCGTTTAAGGTATCGCTTATAAAAATATAAAAATAAACGGCTAAGTTATAACCGTTTGAGCAAACTTTCATATGCCGCATTTCGCCGATAAATTCCGTTAGCCGACGAATGACAGTTTTTTTTCATACAAAAATACCAAAAATCTGTGTTTTTAACAGTTTTTAACGGTAAAAAGGCATTTGGGATAGTGCCAAACGTTATATGAAGTTTTGGTCAAACGGTTTTAACTTAGCCGTTGGGTCAGTGGGTCAGTGGGCTAAAATGAATGGGCTAGGATTAAATCCAAATAAGTCAAAATGTATAGTCATAGGTAAAAGAAAGTTCGACACTAATACACTACAATAATTGACTATTGAAAAGATCCACATTGAATATGTAGAACGTGCAAACAACTTAGGTTTTATGTTTAACCAAACGTTGACATGGGATGATCACATAAACAGATCAGTCGGAAAAACTATTGGGATACTTAGAAATTTATATCTAACTAAAGATTTTCTACCAGTGAAAACCAGACAGTCAATTGCAAAAATGTACATGCGAGATATATTTATAATAGACGTAGAACTGACCATATTTCGGTTAGGTTAGGTTAGGTTAACCTGGACGACCCTCCTGGGGCCTCCCATAGGCCAGTATGGCCCTTAGTTATCCGGATGGTAATGAACCCTTACGCGGGTGCTGGTGAGAATTGATTTGTTTTTGGTGAAGGCCAGTAGTTCCTTTGGCGTCCTCTTTGAGGCATCTTCTAGCGATTCTGGCGTCGGTGCGCCCAGGTATCTACTCCTTGCCCGTGAGAAAGCCGGACAGTTGCAGATGAGATGTTTCAGGGTTTTAATAGCCCCGAGCTCATCACATTTCCTGCAGATGTTTCTGTCGGTGATAATTAGTGTGGCTGCGTGTGATGCAGCCAGGCAGTGACCTGTCAATATTCCCACTAACAATCTACAGTCCTTCCGTGGAAGGTGCAGCAGATAGTGGCTGAGTTTTTCGCTACGTTTTTTGCACATGATTTTCGAGACTCTGCAGTTGGTTGTGCTCCTCCGTGCTCCTGCTCTCGTTTTTTAGTCTGGCCAGCTTTTCTAGGTCGCCTGAAAACATGCACATTTTCTACTCTTTCAGTCGCCAGCCCGACGCCTTCCTTTGCCAGAACGTCTGCCGCTTCATTTCCTTCGATGCCCTGGTGGCTGGGAACCCAATAGATCCGCACTGACTTCGTGGTGCAAAGTGAGTCCAAAGCTTTCCTGCTTGCCAGGACCCTTCTAGAACTGACCGCGGACGACTGCATGGATTTTATCGCCGCTTGGCCGTCTAAAAACAGATTGACCACATTGTGTGATCGCTCTGTGTGTTGTGCAACCGCTGCTGCTTTCCTGATGGCAAAGACCTCCGCCTGGAATATGCTGAAATGGTCCGGTAGCTTATATGACAGCCTTATTTCGGGGTCTGTGCAGTATAGGCCAGCTCCTACTCCTCCTTCCATCTTAGAGCCGTCTGTGTATATGTTGAGGTGTTGGATCTGGCCCCGTCCTTTTTTCCATTCTTTAGGTCCCAGAAATGCGTTTGTTTTGATGTCGAGGCAAGTTCAAGCGGTCATGTAGTCAGCAAAGTCCCTGCCAATTGAACTGTGCCCGTATACTTGTGGCCGCATGTTTCCCGACGCAATCAGGCGTTGTGCGGCCTTTCCACCCGTCAGACGAGCGTGGATGTCCAGGGGATCAATTCCAAGTATGGTCTCGAGTGCTTTTGCTTGGGTTGATCTCAGTGCCCCCTGATACAGAGCAGAGCCTGTCGCTGAGTCTTTTCTATAAGCTTGTGGTACGTCTTCTTCCCGGTAGCTTGCCACCACACTAAGACTCCATACAGCATAGTTGGTCGTAGCACCGAGATGTAGATCCAATGCATAAGAGCAGGTGACATGCCCCATGTGCTGCTGAGCATCTTCTTTGATGCATATAGCGCAATGGTGGGCTTCTTCACCCTTTTACTACATTGGGTATCCATGCAAGCTTGCTATCCAATACTGTCCCGAGGTATTTGACTTGCGTTTTTGGGGCTAGCCTTGTTTGGTTGATTTTCGGGGGGATCCATGACGGTACCTTGTACTTCTTGGTGAAGAGGATGAGGTCCGTCTTGTCCGCGTTGATACTGAGTTCTACTTCGTCCGCCCACTCACATATCTCCCTGAGTGTACCTTCCATTATGGAGCTGAGGGTCGATTGACATACACTCGTAATAAGTACGCTTATTTCATCTGCATAGGCTGTTATTTTTGGGGCTTTCCTTTCGCATATCTTGATTAGGTCGTCAACCACCAGATTCCACAGGAGGGACTCCACCTTGAGGTGTACCTCCGTGTGCTCCCTTGGCCATGGAGGCGGTGTCCCATTCTGATTGAACCTGTTTACAACCAAAGAGGTTTTTTATCCAGTGGTTGATTGCTGGATGTGTGTTGGTTGCTTCTAAGCGACCCATTATTGCGCTCGTGGCCACGTTATTAAGTGCTCCGGATATGACTACGAATACTCCAAGCGCATATTTCTTAGTGTTGAGGGCTTTCTCGACGGTAGCTACTAGCGAGTGTAGTGTTGTTTCCACTGATTTTCCCTTGGTGTTGGCGTGTTGGTTGGTTTCCATCAGTCCCCTTACTTCGGCTTTAATGTGTATATCGAGCAGCTTTTCTAATGTTTTCAGTAGGAAAGAGGTTAGGCTTATCGGTCTGTAATCCTTAGAACTCACATGGCTGCACTTTCCTGCTTTTGGGAGGAAGACAACTCTGGAAGTTCTACAATGTATAGGTATATAGCCTGTCCTGCACCATGGCTGGAAATATCCCATCCAGTCCAGGTGCTTTAATGCCCGTAAAGGAGTCTATGGCCCATTAGATTTTCTTGTGGGTTATTAGTCCTGTGGGGATGGTTTGTTCCTCTGTTGCTAGGTCAAGTTGCGTTGTGGCATCAGTGACCTCGGAGCATCCTGGGAAGTGTGTCTCCATTAGTGCTGTCAGGGCTTCTTCACTGCTCTCTGACCATTGCCCATTGTGTCTGTGTGATGGGCTGCTTGGAAAGCAGCTTCCTGAGTCTTGCCGTTTCGGGCACCGTCTAGATGTTGGAGCAGAAGTTTCTCCACGAGCTGCGTTGTGCCTTGCGTGTCTCTTTCTTGTAATTTCTGAGTAGGTTCCTGTATTCCTCGTTTATAAACAGGGAGAGGAATACAACAGTTCTAACGGCCGGTCGTCCTTCCGTGTCGCTCCTGCATTTTCTGCTTTTACTCTGAATTCACTCGACATTAATTGCCAATAGTTGTGTATATCTCGGAGCTTGTCATAACTGGTCAATAATTGTGTTGAATATCAGTGATTCGGTAGTTGCAGGTTGAGCAAATAAATAAAAACATAAATTTAAAGACGCGCAAGCTATTTGTTATTGCTTTTGCCCATTCCTCTCTGGATCTCCGCTCTCTGTGCTCACCGTTTCGTGCACTTCATCTGTTGCATTGCCTACGCACTGCTCATCGCTTCGTCGCTTTGCTGGATCGTTCACCGTTCGCCGTGCAAGTAGCTACTGCTGATCGTCGTGTTCGCTCTGAGGCCTACGCCCTCTCTCAACCTACGCTCTCTCTCTCTGTGCATCTGTTTTGGACCTTGCTCCGCTGTTAAACGGCAAAGCGGGATGTCAAAAACCGCAGCAAAGCGCGTCCACAGTGACTCGTCGCTGGACTTAAGATCTAGTCGCATCTCAGATACGCTTTCGCCGCAGCTGATCGAGCTAATTAATAATCGATTTGATGAGCAGACGAAACACATCATCTGCAGCGTGAGGGAAGCTGAGGAAAGAATTCTGCGTGAGATGGCAGAGAAGTTTGAGGCTAGACTTCATAGTCTTTCGGAGGAAGTAGAGCTGCTTGGCCGACGAGTAGGGAAGCTTGAGGATGGAAGCTGCGAAATTCGTTCGCTATGCAGCAAGGTTGAGGAACTGGAGGCGAAACTCCAAGCCAAAGAGAATGCAGAAGCCAAAGCAAGCATTGCAAATGATGTCAGAGTGCATGGGGTGCCCGTACTGGAAGAGGAGAACCTAAAGACTCTCTTCAACAGCCTCTGTTATTCATTAGGCCTCACACCACCCCCAAAAGTGAAGGAGATTTTTCGGGTTAAGGTGCGGAACCATGCACAGAATGTCGTTGTAGATCCCGTTGTTATAATAAAATTTGATAGCAGGCGTGACAAAATCATGCTGCTGCAACGGGCTGGAGAGCATCGACGACAGACCAAGCAGCCACTTAGCTTGGAGTTGTTTGGAATCCAGTCCAAACAACCCTTCTACATCAACGAGCAGCTCTCTAAAATTAACTACGACATCTTCAGAGAGGCAATGAAGATGAAGAAGCGTAATGCTCTGTCGGCTGTCTTCACCCGCCGCAATGGTCTACGTTCGGCAGAGTGTTCGCGGCGAATTTGTGTGCCTTAAGAGCATGGCTGAGCTCTGTGCCCTACAGAGAGCGGAAGCTGTTGGAACTGGAACTGGGCGGAGTAATTTTCGATAAGATAGAATTAATTTTTGTCCTCTACTTTATATCTCACATTAGGTTTAATATTTCTACTCATCTTGTAATAGATTCTGTTAGGAATCTCACTCTCTTTACATCATCTCCCCGTACTCTTAAAACAGTGGTGTTTGGATTGTCTTCTCTAATTTGTTTATATTCCAGTGATTATGGATGATAATGCATGGTCGTCCGGCTCGAGCAGCTATACAATGCTAAGAATACTTGTCAATCAAGGGGAAGGTCTGCGTGTATGCCATATTAATGCCCAAAGCCTAACTAAGAAAATTGAAGAATTTAGGTATCTATTTGTCAAGTCCAATATTGATGTCATATGTGTGTCAGAAACGTGGTTTTCGTCTCATGTTAGTAATTTGTTAGTAGAGTGTACTGGTTATGATTTGTTTCGATCTGATCGAGATAGTCACGCTGGAGGTGTAGCTATATATGCAAGTAAACGTTTAAATGCTAAACTTGTATGCAATCACCCAAGTGAAAGTGCAGTTGAGTGGATATTTGTTCAAGTCACAAGCACAATACATTCTTCCAAAATAATAAAAGACTGTGTGTATAGACCTCATCGATATATAGAATATCAAAACTTAACTGACGTATTGTCTACCATGTCGCTTGCCTATACAGATGTAATATTAGCTGGGGACTTCAACAGCAATGTCCTGCGAGAAAGGCAATTATCGGACGACATAGAATCTATGGGATTAAAGTTAGTAAATTCGTCTGCACCCACGCATTTCTCAAATCACTGTGATACCTTACTTGACTTATTTTTTGTAACCGACTGTCATAAAATTTCTACTTACAGTCAACTATCAATGCCAATGTTTTCGAAACACGACCTAATATTCTTGACCTATAATTTTCATACTGACTTAACTGAAAGCAGAATAGTTTATAGAAATTTTGAAAGAAACGTTGACTATGCCTTGTTAAGTGCTGACTTTATTTCATGTGACTGGGACTCTATTTATGACTATGCTAATATTAATTCACAACTGACTGTCCTACAAAATAATATAATGTATCTATATAACAGATCGATTCCGCTGGTGACAAAAACGGTCAACCCTCGTGGAAATCCCTGGTTCAATTCGAACATTAAAATATTAATTAACAAACGTGATATCGCTTTTAAAAAATGGAAGCGGTACAGAACAGCCCACCATGCTGCACAATATAAGACAATTAGGAAAAATGTGATACAGTTAATCAACTCAGAGAAATTTAACTTAGCGAGATCAAATCAGCATAAATGGGCGTATATTAAAGAACTGGGTGTTGGTAAATCCACTACTCCGCGCATCTGTGATATTGATCCTGACGAACTTAATAGAATTTTTTTAGACTGTAAAGTACCTGAAGTGACCAAAACTGACTATGTTGAGTGCGTGCCTCAAAATCTCTATAGTAACTGTGATGATGTACACTGCTTCTGTGATAATGGTACCTGTGATAATAGTTTTAGTTTTTCATGTGTAACTGAGTCAGATGTCCTCGAATCGATGTTAAAGATTAAGTCAAATGCCACTGGAATTGATGACATCAATCCGAAATTCATAAAAATTCTTTTGCCAAACATATTGCCGTACATAACCTACATATTGTTGTATAGCGATTCTTGGAAAGTAGCTAAAATACTTCCAATTCCAAAATCAGTCAATGAATACAGGCCAATTTCCATTCTACCATACTTTTAGAGCGACTTATGGCTAATCAGATGACAAATTACTTGACAACTAAAAAACTTTTGACAAATAAGCAATCAGGTTTTCGAGTGGGCAGAAGTTGTACAACAGCAATAATAAACGTAGTTGAACGTATAAGAGAAAAATTGGACTCGGACAATATAACGTTTCTGACCCTTCTCGTCATTACTTTGTGTCAAGCGTGGTGTTCCTCAAGGATCCGTTTTAGGGCCATTATTGTTCTCTATGTATGTAAATGATCTACCGAGTATATTGTCAAGTTGTGACGTTCATATGTATGCCGATGATGTTCAAATGTTTGTTAGTCGTCCTATTAGTAGAGTTAATGACTGTATTCGTGTCTGTAATAGTGAATTGAAAAGTGTAAGTCAGTGGGCTAAAATGAATGGGCTAGGATTAAATCCAAATAAGTCAAAATGGATAGTCATAGGTAAAAGAAAGTTCGACACTAATGCAATACAAAAATTGAATATTGAAAACATCCCCATTGAATATGTAGAACGTGCAAACAACTTAGGTTTTATGTTTAACCAAACGTTGACATGGGATGATCACATAAACGGATCAGTCGGTAAAGCTATTGGGATCCTTAGAAATTTATACCTAACTAAAGATTTTCTCCCAGTGAAAATAAGACAAACAATTGCCAAAATGTACATCGCACCAGTTCTTTTCTATTTATTTATTTATTTATTTTTATTTATTTATTTATTTATTAATTAACAATTATCTGCTAATAATGCCATATAAAAAATAATAAGATAATAATCTATGGTATAGAAGTATTTAGTGACAGTAACTCTGCCAGCCAACGCAAGCTGCAAGTTGCTTTTAATAATATCGCGAGATATATTTATAAAAGACGTAGAACTAACCATATTTCGGACGTAATGATAAAAATTTTCGATATGACACTTAAATCCTGGATAGAGTTTAGGGTCCTAGTATTACTGCACAAAGTTATATATACCAAAGAGCCATCTTACTTACATATATGAACGACTTAAGTTTAGCACGTCAAGACGGACGAAAAATATTGTTTACTTTAAATACAGGTACACATGCACAATGAAACAGTTCTTTGTATATGCTGTTCGAGTTTGGAATCATCTTCCCCACGCCATCAAGGCAATCAGTGGGGGAGTGCAGTTCAAAATCGCACTGGAGAATCATCTACGCACTACATAATTTGAATTTGTGATAGTAGGGAGGGGTTGAACGGAGAGTAAGAGTGAAATTCCTAGAAACTAAATTAAAACTAAATTAAATATTATATTATTAAAATGTTAGTATATAAGTTCGAATGTATGTAATTGTAATTGTAATCACTTCTTAATGTTAGTAATTTAAATGTCAAAAGTTAATATTACACTTGTTGTGACTAGCGCCCTAATTTATAAGTATAAAATGCTTGTCGCGCTAGGATGAAATAAATAAATAAATAAAAAAGAGGTCCCTGTTCCACCAGAGTGGCTTGTTCCTCTTTTTCGTACTTGAGGGTGGGCATGCTGCGCGGTAGCCATCTAGTAGCTCCTTGGATAGAGTCTCAAGAGACTGCTCTATGTCGTCAGCCGATTTTACCGACCCCGGATTCGCGAGCTTTGAGGTAATCGTCTTTCTGAACTTTTCCCAGTTTGTGTTCCGGGGTTTCCTATGGACGGCTACCTTCGAGGTGTGTTTAATTTTTGTATTTAAACTGGATATACCTGTGATCTGAGAAGGATGGTGTTTCGAGGACCCTCCACCCAGTCACCGCGGCACTCCTTCCCGTTACGAGTGTAAGGTCTAGCACGTTTGATGAGGTGGGACCCACGTATGTGTAGTCCGCCCCCACGTTTGCTACTTCTATGTTAGTGGAAAGTATAAATTCTAGAAGAGACTCACCTCGGTCATTGGTGTCGGGGCTTCCCCATACATTATGGTGGGCATTAGCGTCCATACCAATGAGTAGTTGGTAGTCTTTGGATCCGGTTTCTTCTACCAGACTCCTTAGCTCTTCGGGGGGTGCGGGTCTGTCGTGTGCCATGTAGCAGGAGGCTACCAAGAGGCGCTTCTCCTCGCTATCTAGCATCACTACTGTTAGGTCGTCTGTGCTGTAATTAGATATAAGGTGAGCGTGGATTCCCTTTCGTACAAGTACGATGGTTCTGTTCCTGCTTACCGGTGTTGTGTAGAACGAGTTATAGTTAGAGGACTTTAGTCCGGCCACAGAGTTGCCTGATGCAATCCATGGCTCCTGGACTAGAGCTATGTCGACGGGCCCTTGCTCCATGGCTATGAGGAGCTCCGTCGACGCCACCTTGCTTTTATGCAAGTTGAGCTGCAGCACACTCAGTGGCATGGGTGGCTGGCTCAACTCCGCTCGACGGGTTGACCACTATCGTCACATCACCGTCCTCTTCCTCCTCCGACTAGTTTCCAGACCTAGGTCCTTTTCTACCTCGCCTGCCTGAAGGGTGTGCGCGTCTTTGTCCCCGGGGTGGCGCTTTTTTAGGCGCAGGTAGACGCTGCCCATGCCCCACGCCATCTTCCCAAATCTGGGGTACAAGAGGTCCTCCGCCTCTTTGTTGATTTGCAGAATCGCACACTGGCCCCCCTCATTGGGTAACGGACTCCCAGTGTGCAGAACCTTCCAATTCCCCGTTGGAATCTCCGGGCTCTGACGCTGCAGGAGCCTCCTTGGATCGCGATAGGGAAGACTACCTTCGCCTTCGGTATAGACGGGACTAGCTCCCTGTCTACCACCTCCAGCTTGGCATCATCCCACATCGCGTCCAGTTGGCCGACAGTTTGCGTTAGCCACCTACACGTTGGCTCATCATTGCACTTGAGGATCTTAACCCCATTCAGCCACCCAGCACCATCAAAGGTGTGCATGGGGGCTGCGGGATCCTCCTCCATCCGTGCAAACAGTGCGTCAACGAGCCGCGCGTGCACTAGCTTCCATTGCGCTGCCGTCATCTTCTCGTTCTCGTCGCTACGGTCTATTAGCGCCACGATCAGGTGTCGTTTGGCCGCATCACTCGCCGTCCTTGACTTCGGGTGTGTAGTTGGTGGGATCGCCACTTTCTGTGGGGGGGCTGCGCCCTTCGGCCCGCGTTGCCGCTTGCTCGCCGGAGTGTCCTTGCTGGCACTCTCAACGGAGCGTTGTTTCTTGCTGGCCAGCATCTCCTCCACCTTGTTGGCGTACTTCCCGGTAGATGCCCGCAGTTGGGGCATCTGCGAGAAGTGTCTTCTTCCCCTTCTCCACCCGCTTTTCGGCCCAGGTTAGCCTGGTTTTCTCCTCCTGGGAGATGTCGGCTTTACCCTGGAGCCGGCTCAGGATTTTTATGGCTGCTTTGTACTGTGAGGCAGCCTTTATTCCCTCCCTGGAGCGCTTTGGCTCTTCCCTACGCGGGGAGCTGGTGCGGTTCCGGTGAGCGGAGAAGGCTCTCTTCCTCCGTGTTGCTGATCGAAATCACGCTCTCCAGATCCGTGTCTGCTTCGACAGCGGCATCCGTGCGGTTCAGCTTGGAGTGAGGGGGTTTTCTGGCAGTCGTTGTACAACTGACGTGGCCTGCTCCCGCCACGTCCGAGGTGTGACCGCGTGTGCGGCACCCTCGTGGAGGGTTCAGTTAGAGGATTTTTGCCAGCCTATTTAAACTATTGGAAATAATAAAAAATAACAGAACAAGAAAGAACTTATATTGAAAATCTCGATCAGCATCTTCTTCTTCGAGCTGCACTCTTTTGCCTGTGGATTGCTCCGATGTTGTTCTTCTTTTAGACGCTCTTTTTTCCTTTCTTGTCTAAAGACAAAAACCTGGTGCCTAAATTGCAAATCTCCGCTACTGAGTGTTCACTTATACACTGCTGTACACAAAAAGGCAAAGACAATTGAAACTCGTGCTAAAAAATGATCCGCCACTATACCTTACAAAAAGTCCGCCATCATACCTTACAAGCTATTGGTGAAAATATGGCGTTGTCACTGTCATACTTCGCAAATAAAAAAACAAAATTTTAAATATCAAAAACTCTTGGCAAAGGCCTAAATATTCGTTCCGAATACTTCCCTGACTCAAGTTTTATGTGAGTTTAGATGTGACGTTACATGCCAGATTTCACAAGTCCGCCATCATGCCTTACACGCCACGATACCTTAAACTCCCCTACATATATACAAATTGGAAAAATTTTGAGATCGATCGGACCACGCCCACTCATACCTCCAATATTAACCATATTAAAATGCTTTGATATTTTTAAACACAAAGCGATATTTTTTATTAACTTTCTTCAGTTTATATCTCAAATAAAGAGGAATCGAATCTATATCAGATTCAATACTCGTATTGTCTTCGTCTACTACGGCTGGCTCAGCGAAAACGGCAATTCCTTCTAACGGCAGCTTGAACTTTTAATTTAAATTAAGGCTCGAATCCATTGCTCGGTGAACACATCCTTTATATTATTAATACGACTTTTTTTTCGTGCGTGAAATATTCGGTGCGTTTGTAATATTTATTTATTTATTTTCGAGCCTCGGAAGTGTTTTGGCCTAAACATCCGACGGGAACTAGAGAAGCAGAATAATATATATAGTCATGGCGACATGGACTACCATGGATACTTTTTCATATATAGGGAAGCAGTTTCAATACAAAAACTTTCAAACTTGGACTTATTTCAAAAAGAAATGGCAATTAAAATTGTTTGAAGCATTCATATTTTAAAATCGAATTCTAATATAAACGCATATAGTTGGGTATTTGCGTACGCCATTGTTTTGGTCGATCTACATACGTGTAGTCCTATTTGCATCGTAATTGTAATGGACTCACCCATATCGAAGAGCATTAGGTTTTGGCTTAAAAAATTCAACATTTCTTTTTTGGAGTTGCACCACATATTAGACATGACTGAGTGGTTCATCTCCATTAAAACATTCAAAACCTTACCGTCAATGCGAGCTTTTCGGCGATTAGGAGCGCGCTGCGTACCGCCCGTAGGAGTAGGTTCTTTGCAGCTTTACACCTGCCTCCCATACGCCTCCTATGTTAGGCGCTCGCAGCGGTATGAACGCCATCCGCTTTTTGATGCGATTCATTTCTTTCATTTGTCTATAATAATAATCGACGAAATTCGGCATATGAAGTTTTGGTCAAACGGCTGCAACTTGGCCTTTTAACCATTGATTTTTATAAGCGATTCCTTAAACAACGCCTAATTAATGTGTCTATCTAAGTCTAAAAATGTTAGCAATGAAATATTGACGAAAAATATTGTTTGCTTTAAATACAGGTACACATGCACAATGAAACAGTTCTTTGTATATGCTGTTCGAGTTTGGAATCATCTTCCCCACGCCATCAAGGCAAGCAGTGGGGGAGTGCAGTTCAAAATCGCACTGGAGAATCATCTACGCACTACATAATTTGAATTTGTGATAGTAGGGAGGGGTTGAACGGAGAGTAAGAGTGAAATTCCTAGAAACTAAATTAAAACTAAATTAAATATTATATTATTAAAATGTTAGTATATAAGTTCGAATGTATGTAATTGTAATTGTAATCACTTCTTAATGTTAGTAATTTAAATGTCAAAAGTTAATATTACACTTGTTGTGACTAGCGCCCTAATTTATAAGTATAAAATGCTTGTCGCGCTAGGATGAAATAAATAAATAAATAAAAAAGAGGTCCCTGTTCCACCAGAGTGGCTTGTTCCTCTTTTTCGTACTTGAGGGTGGGCATGCTGCGCGGTAGCCATCTAGTAGCTCCTTGGATAGAGTCTCAAGAGACTGCTCTATGTCGTCAGCCGATTTTACCGACCCCGGATTCGCGAGCTTTGAGGTAATCGTCTTTCTGAACTTTTCCCAGTTTGTGTTCCGGGGTTTCCTATGGACGGCTACCTTCGAGGTGTGTTTAATTTTTGTATTTAAACTGGATATACCTGTGATCTGAGAAGGATGGTGTTTCGAGGACCCTCCACCCAGTCACCGCGGCACTCCTTCCCGTTACGAGTGTAAGGTCTAGCACGTTTGATGAGGTGGGACCCACGTATGTGTAGTCCGCCCCCACGTTTGCTACTTCTATGTTAGTGGAAAGTATAAATTCTAGAAGAGACTCACCTCGGTCATTGGTGTCGGGGCTTCCCCATACATTATGGTGGGCATTAGCGTCCATACCAATGAGTAGTTGGTAGTCTTTGGATCCGGTTTCTTCTACCAGACTCCTTAGCTCTTCGGGGGGTGCGGGTCTGTCGTGTGCCATGTAGCAGGAGGCTACCAAGAGGCGCTTCTCCTCGCTATCTAGCATCACTACTGTTAGGTCGTCTGTGCTGTAATTAGATATAAGGTGAGCGTGGATTCCCTTTCGTACAAGTACGATGGTTCTGTTCCTGCTTACCGGTGTTGTGTAGAACGAGTTATAGTTAGAGGACTTTAGTCCGGCCACAGAGTTGCCTGATGCAATCCATGGCTCCTGGACTAGAGCTATGTCGACGGGCCCTTGCTCCATGGCTATGAGGAGCTCCGTCGACGCCACCTTGCTTTTATGCAAGTTGAGCTGCAGCACACTCAGTGGCATGGGTGGCTGGCTCAACTCCGCTCGACGGGTTGACCACTATCGTCACATCACCGTCCTCTTCCTCCTCCGACTAGTTTCCAGACCTAGGTCCTTTTCTACCTCGCCTGCCTGAAGGGTGTGCGCGTCTTTGTCCCCGGGGTGGCGCTTTTTTAGGCGCAGGTAGACGCTGCCCATGCCCCACGCCATCTTCCCAAATCTGGGGTACAAGAGGTCCTCCGCCTCTTTGTTGATTTGCAGAATCGCACACTGGCCCCCCTCATTGGGTAACGGACTCCCAGTGTGCAGAACCTTCCAATTCCCCGTTGGAATCTCCGGGCTCTGACGCTGCAGGAGCCTCCTTGGATCGCGATAGGGAAGACTACCTTCGCCTTCGGTATAGACGGGACTAGCTCCCTGTCTACCACCTCCAGCTTGGCATCATCCCACATCGCGTCCAGTTGGCCGACAGTTTGCGTTAGCCACCTACACGTTGGCTCATCATTGCACTTGAGGATCTTAACCCCATTCAGCCACCCAGCACCATCAAAGGTGTGCATGGGGGCTGCGGGATCCTCCTCCATCCGTGCAAACAGTGCGTCAACGAGCTTCCATTGCGCTGCCGTCATCTTCTCGTTCTCGTCGCTACGGTCTATTAGCGCCACGATCAGGTGTCGTTTGGCCGCATCACTCGCCGTCCTTGACTTCGGGTGTGTAGTTGGTGGGATCGCCACTTTCTGTGGGGGGGCTGCGCCCTTCGGCCCGCGTTGCCGCTTGCTCGCCGGAGTGTCCTTGCTGGCACTCTCAACGGAGCGTTGTTTCTTGCTGGCCAGCATCTCCTCCACCTTGTTGGCGTACTTCCCGGTAGATGCCCGCAGTTGGGGCATCTGCGAGAAGTGTCTTCTTCCCCTTCTCCACCCGCTTTTCGGCCCAGGTTAGCCTGGTTTTCTCCTCCTGGGAGATGTCGGCTTTACCCTGGAGCCGGCTCAGGATTTTTATGGCTGCTTTGTACTGTGAGGCAGCCTTTATTCCCTCCCTGGAGCGCTTTGGCTCTTCCCTACGCGGGGAGCTGGTGCGGTTCCGGTGAGCGGAGAAGGCTCTCTTCCTCCGTGTTGCTGATCGAAATCACGCTCTCCAGATCCGTGTCTGCTTCGACAGCGGCATCCGTGCGGTTCAGCTTGGAGTGAGGGGGTTTTCTGGCAGTCGTTGTACAACTGACGTGGCCTGCTCCCGCCACGTCCGAGGTGTGACCGCGTGTGCGGCACCCTCGTGGAGGGTTCAGTTAGAGGATTTTTGCCAGCCTATTTAAACTATTGGAAATAATAAAAAATAACAGAACAAGAAAGAACTTATATTGAAAATCTCGATCAGCATCTTCTTCTTCGAGCTGCACTCTTTTGCCTGTGGATTGCTCCGATGTTGTTCTTCTTTTAGACGCTCTTTTTTCCTTTCTTGTCTAAAGACAAAAACCTGGTGCCTAAATTGCAAATCTCCGCTACTGAGTGTTCACTTATACACTGCTGTACACAAAAAGGCAAAGACAATTGAAACTCGTGCTAAAAAATGATCCGCCACTATACCTTACAAAAAGTCCGCCATCATACCTTACAAGCTATTGGTGAAAATATGGCGTTGTCACTGTCATACTTCGCAAATAAAAAAAAAAATTTTAAATATCAAAAACTCTTGGCAAAGGCCTAAATATTCGTTCCGAATACTTCCCAGACTCAAGTTTTATGTGAGTTTAGATGTGACGTTACATGCCAGATTTCACAAGTCCGCCATCATGCCTTACACGCCACGATACCTTAAACTCCCCTACATATATACAAATTGGAAAAATTTTGAGATCGATCGGACCACGCCCACTCATACCTCCAATATTAACCATATTAAAATGCTTTGATATTTTTAAACACAAAGCGATACTTTTTATTAACTTTCTTCAGTTTATATCTCAAATAAAGAGGAATCGAATCTATATCAGATTCAATACTCGTATTGTCTTCGTCTACTACGGCTGGCTCAGCGAAAACGGCAATTCCTTCTAACGGCAGCTTGAACTTTTAATTTAAATTAAGGCTCGAATCCATTGCTCGGTGAACACATCCTTTATATTATTAATACGACTTTTTTTTCGTGCGTGAAATATTCGGTGCGTTTGTAATATTTATTTATTTATTTTCGAGCCTCGGAAGTGTTTTGGCCTAAACATCCGACGGGAACTAGAGAAGCAGAATAATATATATAGTCATGGCGACATGGACTACCATGGATACTTTTTCATATATAGGGAAGCAGTTTCAATACAAAAACTTTCAAACTTGGACTTATTTCAAAAAGAAATGGCAATTAAAATTGTTTGAAGCATTCATATTTTAAAATCGAATTCTAATATAAACGCATATAGTTGGGTATTTGCGTACGCCATTGTTTTGGTCGATCTACATACGTGTAGTCCTATTTGCATCGTAATTGTAATGGACTCACCCATATCGAAGAGCATTAGGTTTTGGCTTAAAAAATTCAACATTTCTTTTTTGGAGTTGCACCACATATTAGACATGACTGAGTGGTTCATCTCCATTAAAACATTCAAAACCTTACCGTCAATGCGAGCTTTTCGGCGATTAGGAGCGCGCTGCGTACCGCCCGTAGGAGTAGGTTCTTTGCAGCTTTACACCTGCCTCCCATACGCCTCCTATGTTAGGCGCTCGCAGCGGTATGAACGCCATCCGCTTTTTGATGCGATTCATTTCTTTCATTTGTCTATAATAATAATCGACGAAATTCGGCATATGAAGTTTTGGTCAAACGGCTGCAACTTGGCCTTTTAACCATTGATTTTTATAAGCGATTCTTTAAACAACGCCTAATTAATGTTTCTAAGTCTAAAAATGTTAGCAATGAAAAATTTTTTTTTCGACTTTTCGTGAGTTTTTAAAGTCAAAATTTTGGGCAAAAATACCGACTAAAATTATGAAATTTGAATTTGAAAGCTTAATATCTTCCAGGTGCTAAGTTGCAGCTACAAAGTGTCTGGGTCGTATTTATAGCTGCAGCTGTCAGCTTTTTAAAACTGCAAAGTTCAATACAACCAGTTTAAGGACCTTAAGTTATGTAAAAAATAGAAGCACTACCTCTAAAAAAAAATACCAAAAAATACAAAAAAAAATGTAGGTTAACACTTTCTGCCAATTTTTACCTATACACATGTGCAACACACTTACTTTGTACATTTTTACCTATAAAAGGTCCCGACTAAACGAAGACGATCGTTGATTGAACAAAAAGCGAGCCAAAAAGAACGAAGTTTGAGAGGTTTTGGTTTTATAATTTCGCATTGTGTCCCTGGGTGAGAGTCTTTTTACTGAAAACAAGTACGAGAGACTCTTAATATTTCGAGCTCTGGATATAGGCCGGTATCTGCACAAATGTTGAATCACACCGTTCATTAAATGGTTTTTTCCAGATGTACAAGGATAGGTTAGGTAGAGGCGACTGGCAGGCTCGCTAGGAGGCCATCGCACTTAGGCCGGTATCGGCCCGTTGTGATACCGCTTGGAATCCTTTCTTTTCCGCGTCGTAAATCCTAATGTCAGCTGATATCCCATCTGGATGCTCTTATAAAGTTTCCATTTTTTCTGAGACATATCATAGACACTTCAGAAATGTCTGTTATGAATGCCAAGCCCAAGTAATTGTATTCGTCTTCTGCTGAGAATTGGACGAATAGATGTTCCACAGTCTCCTCAACTGCTCGTATTTACAGCTATGTATGGCTAAAATCATTTTATGGGGCGCCCAGCATGTTTGGATGGGTGCTAGTATTAGCCAGTGTCTTGTTAGGGAACACATGACTGCGCTGCATATTTTTCTATCGAGCTTTTATAACTCAGATGTGCGTTTCCTATCTATGTTCTGCCAAGTTTGCCGAGTTATACGATAACGTGGCACATATCGTCTGTTAGTCCCTTATGATAGGTCTACAGGCCATCTCGTGAAGAGATTTGTGGCAGTCTGCCACGGTGCGATTTGATCGCAGCTTGGCTGTCGCTTTAATGCACAGTGCCCGGATTAGTCAAAGTTGGGCCATAAAATTATCTACAGATCACAGGTTCTTCAAATTTGGTATAGTTGATAATAATACAGGGAGTGTAAGGTATAGTGGAGGACAATTTGTTTTTTTTGCATCTCCCTCTCTCAAAAATCAATATTTCTCAAAATTTAAAAAACAGGCAGTTGCTGACATCTATTGAGCATATTTCTGTCAGAAGCGGTTGCTAAAATTTAAATGGAATGCAATTTTGCAGCTCTTCGCGCAAACCATTGATTTTTTGCCATACGCCATTGTTTTGGTCGATCTACATACTTGCAGTCCTATTTGCTTCCATAGCTTATGTTGCATATTTTTCTTCCGGCAATTTAATAAGACCTTGTCATTTGCATCTCGCACTTGCCATTGGCTTAAAAATTTCAGCATTTCTTTTTTGGAGTTGCACCACATATTGGACATGACTGAGTGGAGTTCATCTCCATTAAAATATTCAAAACCTTACCAGCAATGAGAGTTAAGTTTATATCAAATGAAACTGCAATATTTCTTTTAGCAATTTCGTTAAATATGTAATTTTTAATGAACTACAAAATTTCACTAACTGAGTTTCATTTAGCCATAGAACTCTTCCTAAATAATCAACGAATTTAATTGCCATAAAAGAAGTGACGATTAAGGATTGGTGAAACGTTTCTGGCTCCTTCCCTAGAAATTCCTGTTTGTATAAGCTTTTTTCAGTCGATCGGTCGAATCCATAGCTTGTGATGAAAATAACATCATTTATTTCTGGAAATTAACTAAAAACTTATTTTTGAAAAGTTTTTATCCTCTTGGCAGTATAATTGACCATATTTTGTAATGAAACTTGGGCCATGGTTGAGCCAAGTTGAGCTGCAGCACACTCAGTGGCATGGGTGGCTGGCTCAACTCCGCTCGACGGGTTGACCACTATCGTCACATCACCGTCCTCTTCCTCCTCCGACTAGTTTCCAGACCTAGGTCCTTTTCTACCTCGCCTGCCTGAAGGGTGTGCGCGTCTTTGTCCCCGGGGTGGCGCTTTTTTAGGCGCAGGTAGACGCTGCCCATGCCCCACGCCATCTTCCCAAATCTGGGGTACAAGAGGTCCTCCGCCTCTTTGTTGATTTGCAGAATCGCACACTGGCCCCCCTCATTGGGTAACGGACTCCCAGTGTGCAGAACCTTCCAATTCCCCGTTGGAATCTCCGGGCTCTGACGCTGCAGGAGCCTCCTTGGATCGCGATAGGGAAGACTACCTTCGCCTTCGGTATAGACGGGACTAGCTCCCTGTCTACCACCTCCAGCTTGGCATCATCCCACATCGCGTCCAGTTGGCCGACAGTTTGCGTTAGCCACCTACACGTTGGCTCATCATTGCACTTGAGGATCTTAACCCCATTCAGCCACCCAGCACCATCAAAGGTGTGCATGGGGGCTGCGGGATCCTCCTCCATCCGTGCAAACAGTGCGTCAACGAGCCGCGCGTGCACTAGCTTCCATTGCGCTGCCGTCATCTTCTCGTTCTCGTCGCTACGGTCTATTAGCGCCACGATCAGGTGTCGTTTGGCCGCATCACTCGCCGTCCTTGACTTCGGGTGTGTAGTTGGTGGGATCGCCACTTTCTGTGGGGGGGCTGCGCCCTTCGGCCCGCGTTGCCGCTTGCTCGCCGGAGTGTCCTTGCTGGCACTCTCAACGGAGCGTTGTTTCTTGCTGGCCAGCATCTCCTCCACCTTGTTGGCGTACTTCCCGGTAGATGCCCGCAGTTGGGGCATCTGCGAGAAGTGTCTTCTTCCCCTTCTCCACCCGCTTTTCGGCCCAGGTTAGCCTGGTTTTCTCCTCCTGGGAGATGTCGGCTTTACCCTGGAGCCGGCTCAGGATTTTTATGGCTGCTTTGTACTGTGAGGCAGCCTTTATTCCCTCCCTGGAGCGCTTTGGCTCTTCCCTACGCGGGGAGCTGGTGCGGTTCCGGTGAGCGGAGAAGGCTCTCTTCCTCCGTGTTGCTGATCGAAATCACGCTCTCCAGATCCGTGTCTGCTTCGACAGCGGCATCCGTGCGGTTCAGCTTGGAGTGAGGGGGTTTTCTGGCAGTCGTTGTACAACTGACGTGGCCTGCTCCCGCCACGTCCGAGGTGTGACCGCGTGTGCGGCACCCTCGTGGAGGGTTCAGTTAGAGGATTTTTGCCAGCCTATTTAAACTATTGGAAATAATAAAAAATAACAGAACAAGAAAGAACTTATATTGAAAATCTCGATCAGCATCTTCTTCTTCGAGCTGCACTCTTTTGCCTGTGGATTGCTCCGATGTTGTTCTTCTTTTAGACGCTCTTTTTTCCTTTCTTGTCTAAAGACAAAAACCTGGTGCCTAAATTGCAAATCTCCGCTACTGAGTGTTCACTTATACACTGCTGTACACAAAAAGGCAAAGACAATTGAAACTCGTGCTAAAAAATGATCCGCCACTATACCTTACAAAAAGTCCGCCATCATACCTTACAAGCTATTGGTGAAAATATGGCGTTGTCACTGTCATACTTCGCAAATAAAAAAAAAAATTTTAAATATCAAAAACTCTTGGCAAAGGCCTAAATATTCGTTCCGAATACTTCCCAGACTCAAGTTTTATGTGAGTTTAGATGTGACGTTACATGCCAGATTTCACAAGTCCGCCATCATGCCTTACACGCCACGATACCTTAAACTCCCCTACATATATACAAATTGGAAAAATTTTGAGATCGATCGGACCACGCCCACTCATACCTCCAATATTAACCATATTAAAATGCTTTGATATTTTTAAACACAAAGCGATACTTTTTATTAACTTTCTTCAGTTTATATCTCAAATAAAGAGGAATCGAATCTATATCAGATTCAATACTCGTATTGTCTTCGTCTACTACGGCTGGCTCAGCGAAAACGGCAATTCCTTCTAACGGCAGCTTGAACTTTTAATTTAAATTAAGGCTCGAATCCATTGCTCGGTGAACACATCCTTTATATTATTAATACGACTTTTTTTTCGTGCGTGAAATATTCGGTGCGTTTGTAATATTTATTTATTTATTTTCGAGCCTCGGAAGTGTTTTGGCCTAAACATCCGACGGGAACTAGAGAAGCAGAATAATATATATAGTCATGGCGACATGGACTACCATGGATACTTTTTCATATATAGGGAAGCAGTTTCAATACAAAAACTTTCAAACTTGGACTTATTTTAAAAAGAAATGGCAATTAAAATTGTTTGAAGCATTCATATTTTAAAATCGAATTCTAATATAAACGCATATAGTTGGGTATTTGCGTACGCCATTGTTTTGGTCGATCTACATACGTGTAGTCCTATTTGCATCGTAATTGTAATGGACTCACCCATATCGAAGAGCATTAGGTTTTGGCTTAAAAAATTCAACATTTCTTTTTTGGAGTTGCACCACATATTAGACATGACTGAGTGGTTCATCTCCATTAAAACATTCAAAACCTTACCGTCAATGCGAGCTTTTCGGCGATTAGGAGCGCGCTGCGTACCGCCCGTAGGAGTAGGTTCTTTGCAGCTTTACACCTGCCTCCCATACGCCTCCTATGTTAGGCGCTCGCAGCGGTATGAACGCCATCCGCTTTTTGATGCGATTCATTTCTTTCATTTGTCTATAATAATAATCGACGAAATTCGGCATATGAAGTTTTGGTCAAACGGCTGCAACTTGGCCTTTTAACCATTGATTTTTATAAGCGATTCTTTAAACAACGCCTAATTAATGTTTCTAAGTCTAAAAATGTTAGCAATGAAAAATTTTTTTTTCGACTTTTCGTGAGTTTTTAAAGTCAAAATTTTGGGCAAAAATACCGACTAAAATTATGAAATTTGAATTTGAAAGCTTAATATCTTCCAGGTGCTAAGTTGCAGCTACAAAGTGTCTGGGTCGTATTTATAGCTGCAGCTGTCAGCTTTTTAAAACTGCAAAGTTCAATACAACCAGTTTAAGGACCTTAAGTTATGTAAAAAATAGAAGCACTACCTCTAAAAAAAAATACCAAAAAATACAAAAAAAAATGTAGGTTAACACTTTCTGCCAATTTTTACCTATACACATGTGCAACACACTTACTTTGTACATTTTTACCTATAAAAGGTCCCGACCAAACGAAGACGATCGTTGATTGAACAAAAAGCGAGCCAAAAAGAACGAAGTTTGAGAGGTTTTGGTTTTATAATTTCGCATTGTGTCCCTGGGTGAGAGTCTTTTTACTGAAAACAAGTACGAGAGACTCTAAATATTTCGAGCTCTGGATATAGGCCGGTATCTGCACAAATGTTGAATCACACCGTTCATTAAATGGTTTTTTCCAGATGTACAAGGATAGGTTAGGTAGAGGCGACTGGCAGGCTCGCTAGGAGGCCATCGCACTTAGGCCGGTATCGGCCCGTTGTGATACCGCTTGGAATCCTTTCTTTTCCGCGTCGTAAATCCTAATGTCAGCTGATATCCCATCTGGATGCTCTTATAAAGTTTCCATTTTTTCTGAGACATATCATAGACACTTCAGAAATGTCTGTTATGAATGCCAAGCCCAAGTAATTGTATTCGTCTTCTGCTGAGAATTGGACGAATAGATGTTCCACAGTCTCCTCAACTGCTCGTATTTACAGCTATGTATGGCTAAAATCATTTTATGGGGCGCCCAGCATGTTTGGATGGGTGCTAGTATTAGCCAGTGTCTTGTTAGGGAACACATGACTGCGCTGCATATTTTTCTATCGAGCTTTTATAACTCAGATGTGCGTTTCCTATCTATGTTCTGCCAAGTTTGCCGAGTTATACGATAACGTGGCACATATCGTCTGTTAGTCCCTTATGATAGGTCTACAGGCCATCTCGTGAAGAGATTTGTGGCAGTCTGCCACGGTGCGATTTGATCGCAGCTTGGCTGTCGCTTTAATGCACAGTGCCCGGATTAGTCAAAGTTGGGCCATAAAATTATCTACAGATCACAGGTTCTTCAAATTTGGTATAGTTGATAATAATACAGGGAGTGTAAGGTATAGTGGAGGACAATTTGTTTTTTTTGCATCTCCCTCTCTCAAAAATCAATATTTCTCAAAATTTAAAAAACAGGCAGTTGCTGACATCTATTGAGCATATTTCTGTCAGAAGCGGTTGCTAAAATTTAAATGGAATGCAATTTTGCAGCTCTTCGCGCAAACCATTGATTTTTTGCCATACGCCATTGTTTTGGTCGATCTACATACTTGCAGTCCTATTTGCTTCCATAGCTTATGTTGCATATTTTTCTTCCGGCAATTTAATAAGACCTTGTCATTTGCATCTCGCACTTGCCATTGGCTTAAAAATTTCAGCATTTCTTTTTTGGAGTTGCACCACATATTGGACATGACTGAGTGGAGTTCATCTCCATTAAAATATTCAAAACCTTACCAGCAATGAGAGTTAAGTTTATATCAAATGAAACTGCAATATTTCTTTTAGCAATTTCGTTAAATATGTAATTTTTAATGAACTACAAAATTTCACTAACTGAGTTTCATTTAGCCATAGAACTCTTCCTAAATAATCAACGAATTTAATTGCCATAAAAGAAGTGACGATTAAGGATTGGTGAAACGTTTCTGGCTCCTTCCCTAGAAATTCCTGTTTGTATAAGCTTTTTTCAGTCGATCGGTCGAATCCATAGCTTGTGATGAAAATAACATCATTTATTTCTGGAAATTAACTAAAAACTTATTTTTGAAAAGTTTTTATCCTCTTGGCAGTATAATTGACCATATTTTGTAATGAAACTTGGGCCATGGTTTCCCTTGACTTCAATATCAATGGGTCTGCATTGCAATTTAGCTTTGTAGACTTTATCATAGCTGGGCAAAATATCTAAACCTTGTTTCTGGATTAAAGTTCTATTGCTGTCTTATTGGTTTTTGGTTAAGGAATTCTCCATTAAAAATGCTAAAGCTTCGAATTCGGAAACTGGAAGGGGCTTTGGTACGGTATTATTTTGTTTGCAGACGTTTGGAATATTTTCCATTTTTTGCCAGATATGGCAGCTGCATGAGAGAGTAAATCAATATTATGATCTTGAGCATAATATAAGATAAGCTTGGTCGTCCTTTTGAATGTCTTGTCAAATCATCTTTATAAATTTGCAGTCATTATTCCAGCAAGCGACTTTGAATGTTTGTCTTTTAATCTTGTTATATTCCTTTGACATATTGGCAAATATTTGTTAATTTAAGAGGTGAAATGTTTTCATTTTTTGTTTCCTCTCTATTTGTAAATTTTTAATAAGCTTTCCAAACACTTGATAGGAAACCTCCGCGGTTTTGCGCCCACCTTGAATCCAAATCTCAAGCAATCTCAAGCAATTCGAGCGTGTTTGTAATATCATCATATATTTACCAAACGAGCAAAAAAGCGCAAAAATAATTAGTTTCATTAAGTTAAGCATATGAATATTATATTATATTATTATATTATATTAGGAATATAAATGCATTATTAGTCTCGAGAAAGAGCAAGAAGAATGCCAACTTTTACTTTACAAAACATGTGACTTATAGGCTAGGTTTGCCAAAAACACAACACAACAATAACAAGTAAAAGCAAAGACAAAACACATCACAACAAAAACATTGATTTACATTTAACAATCAACATACCTTTATCGGTGTTCTCCATTTCGAAGTAATGTTTAAGTAAGGTTTAAAATATTATGCAAAAATTCTATTAAACAGCTGAAAAGAACTTCAAAAAAGCGTAGCTTGAAATCAGCTGACTTTAGGGGCTTTGCCTATTACCAGGATTGCACAATTTGTTTTAATTGGATTTTGATTCCTGGTATATTCTATCATAATATTAAGATCCCTTTTTCTTATTTTAAAATGTATCTTTTTAATTTTGTGACCCAACATTTGCAAATCAGGCCACTGTGTAATGTTTAAGTGAGTTTCTATAACGGTAACTGCTAAATTGCTGATTGCTATGACTTAGGCTTGGAAGACGCCACAGTGATCTGGGACCTTGAAGAAGAGCCTTATAGTTAGCTGTTCGGGAAGATTCCACTTTTGACATTCTCTTTTGACATTCTTGTCTAGCTTCGCTCCATGGAATCCTCGGTCCGTCTGTCTCTGTGGGGGATTATTAATCTGAAGGGGGTATCTGTGTACTTCCTTGGAACGCAGTAGTCCATTTTTATTGAAACTACATATATTTCAGAAATATTATTTCTATTATTTAATTTGGAAGAGTGACCTACATATGTATATGCTGTGAGCCAATTTTGGCTCGCTCCTTTCCTGCAAGGTCAAGGCTATGGAGGCCTAATATGGCAGTTAGCGCATTATTTAAAGTGGTGCCTGAAACTTCACTAATGCATATGGCACAAGTTCGCTGAAATTCGCCCAGTTGTTTAGTCGTCCTTTTTGATAGTGTCGACCACCTGGAAAAAATATATAAAAAATGGGTGAAAATGGTTTAACTTCTTTGGACAGATATTTTTTTTATGCATGTTTTTTCTCTTCTATTTGGGTAGGATGTTTTCATGCTGGGCATTCTTATCAAAAATATATAAGCTTTATGGCGTTTTCAATTTCACTTATAACGATTTTTTTTCGTTTTAGGAATTATGGAAATATATGCGTGGTGAGCAGAATGCAGAGAGAGAGCTTCAAATTATTCAATATATTATTGGACTGGGCATTGAAAGAGAAGATATACGTGACGAAATATTCGTGCAATGCATTCGCCAATCCACAAATAATCCAAATGTAGAATGGACTGATAGAATATGGTTGCTAATGTGTCTTTTAATTGTCGCTTTTCAGCCAAGTAAATTGTTATTCAGGTAATTTAATATTTATAACACCGCTAAGGGTTGTATAATCAATTTATATGAAAAAAAAAATTGTTTATTCTTTTATTTATTTAAAAAAAAACTCCTGCCATAAAATTAAACGATAAAAGCTATTGGAAGCTTGCAAATTTTTGCAATTGGTATTTCAAAAATGTTCGATTTTGATTTAAGAAAAAAAGTATTAAATAACACTAGTCACCACCTCATTTCCGCTGTCGCCCAAAATGACTTTTTCTGATAGATTTGGAGACTTCAAAATGTTTAAAAAATTATGGTTTTTTTTTCTAGGTATAGGTTTTTTTTAAAGAATTTTTAAAAAAGTTGGTTTTTTTTTCAGAGGTAGTGTTTCTATTTTTTACATATCTTTAGTTTGGTTTTATTGAACTTTGCAGTTCTGAAAAGCAGACAAATTCAGCTATAAATTCGACCCAGACACTTTGTAGCTGCAGCTTAACGTCTGGAAGATATTAAGCTTGCAAATTAAAATTAAACGGCTGCACCTTGGCCGTTTATCCATCGATTCTTACCAAACAATACCTAAAAAAACGACGCCTAATTAATGTGTCTATCTTAAACTAAAAATATTAGATATAAAATATTTTTTTTCGACTTTTCCTGTGTTTTTAACGTTAAAACTTCGGGAAAAATACCGAAAAAAAGTATGCAATTTTAATTTGCAATCATAATATCTTCCAGACGTTAAGCTGCAGCTACAAAGTATTTGGGCCACTGGAAGGTGGGCACATGAGCAGGTTCTGCAAGAGAGACAAGAGGTGCTTGAGAACGCATCATCGCTACAGTCAAATGGTGGGCCACGGAGGGATCACGACCATCGGGATCCAACCCCGATAAAGTCTCTTACGCCATCAGCAGACAGCAGTGAAATGACGCATCGGAACCTGAGTTGCGTCGACTCGGATGGAGGTCACCTGTTGTTCCGCATTTTGACGGTGACTCTGTTAGACGAAAACAAGCAGTCACTATAATCGACGACAGGCTCATCCGAAGCCTACATCAAGAGAGCAGGAACCCGACTGCTGAACATCCAATGGTTCGGCAGAAAGTCCCAAGACAGAGCACGAAGATGGTGAGCCTGCAGATTAGCCGAACGTTATGGGCTATGAAATGTTTTCGCAGTCACGGATTTGAATCTACCGATGCAAAGCCTGCGTCGAGAAGATGTCAAAACGGCGAGGGCTGGTGCACGTTTACCCAAAAGGCCATATTGCAACGCAGTGCCTAATTGGATGGCCATATGCCCTATGATTGGATTGGATGGCCCTATGCAGCTGCCACCAAACTTGTATGGGTGGTGTTTGAACGGGTGAAATATCAAGTAAATCCACTAACTCAGAAATCGTGCCTCCTAGCAGTCCCACAGAAAAAGCTTCTGGAGAAGATGGTCAACGAGATAGAAAACTTCGGATTACAGCCAGCCCCGCCAGTCGCAGCTAGCGGTGATGCACGGGCTCTGAAAATTCTCGAGGAAACAGCAATACAAATCTCTGCCAGCCGGGCTCTTCCACTTTCGGAGAGGAGCAGTGGGAGTCTGCGTAGATATCAGAAAGATGTTTCTTTTTATGTTTGGACGTTGATATGCAATGACAGAACCATCAAGAGGCCCAAGCAGCACTGCCAGATGGCTGTTACGCGCGTATCCCAGGCAAGAACGCAACCTCCTCCTGCTCAACCGACCGAGGGGTGCTTCCGCGTGACGCTGGACTCGATAATTTTCTGGACTGGACCAAAGTATTTTTCACATGCACAATTTGAGACAAAGATATTTTAAGCAAGCCGTCATTAAAGTCATGTCGTGACATAGTGCCTATGTAGGCTATTAGACTCGTTTACCGAAAACCAAAAAGTTCCTGGCAAGTTAAAAGCACCAAGAACTATCATATGATCTTTGTCTGATAGCGACGAAGAAACAGCGGTTAAAGTGCTGCTCTTAAGCTGTGATATCTGAAGAAGGTGGAATATACGAGCAAGTTATGTAGCCTGAGAAAGCGGAATCAGTTTTACACACAAGAATTCCAGTTCTTGTTGAATCTGTGAAAATGTGAATGTGAAAAGTTCCGACGTGAAGTTAAAAGCAGTAGTTGTGGAGTGGCCAGCCGTGAGATAGCCGTGTCGTTTAGGTGGGATCACCATCAATCTTGGCACCGCAGTCATTTTACCTATGATGGTAATACCCGGTAGTCCTGGGCGTATATTTATTGGTGGGAGCGGACTGGATGGGAAAGCTAGAGAGATTGTAGACTTTACGGACCCAAACTTTTTTTGCTGCATGATCTCCGAGGTGATAATTTTGGATACCGAATTTGCATCACCTGCAGCTGTCGTTGCCTGTGGAGTAGCAAACGATATTAGCTGCTGCGTGTTAGGGGTGCTCGGTGGGCTGAGGGACAGTTGGCCCTTTGAGATCCCGCGGAGTGACTATTTTGCGCCTAGGAGACTCATTTAGCAGTTGCAAACCGCCAAATTGAGTCTCTAAAACTGGGAGCAGATCATTTTGTTTTTTAAAGCCAACGGACAGCTTCTTAAAGCTCTTTCGCGTCTCTTTCAAACTTATGATCATTATTAATTCCATTTGTTTGAACAAGAAGCATTTTTCTTGTATATATTTATTTATTTTGTTATGGGGGGTGCTAAATCCGAAGCAAGCGAATTAAAACCGAATTGCAAGAAATAATAAGAATAATGATAAAACGATGAGATGCTGTTGAGTATCAGTCGACGACTATTTTATTGAGCTCTTAGTGCATGATAAGTGCATGATGCTTATGCTCGATAAGCGAGAAATGTGAGAGCGTACAATGATGAGAGTACGCTTTGAGTACGAGAAGTGTTTAACTACTTTTAACTTTTTTGGCTGGACGACGTTTGACCGAACATCCCGGCCCCGTTGAAAGGACAGGACTGCTTTCAAACAACCAAAAGATTTGCCAGTTTGTGTATTGGCCGGCAACATGTTCCATTTGCTGTGCGGAGGTGCACCACTCGTACACGACCATCCTTCCCAAGCACAGCAGACTGCACTCGGGCTAACTTCCAGCGTAGTGGGGGCAGATTCTCCTCAAGGATGATGACCAACGTACCCTCGGTGAGGTTCGTTGAGGGTGCTATCCACTTCGTCCGCGATCGCAACTCGTTGACGTAATCAGCCGACCATTGCTTCCAAAAACGTTGCTTGACGGCCACAATCATATCGTAGCGGTCCAAATTTGTCAGCTTGATGTGTTCCAGAGATTTCTCAGGTAGTGATCGTAATGATTCACCAACCAAGAGATGACCAGCCGTGAGAGCGCTATGGTCGTTTGGGTCTGACGAAAGCGGTGATAGTGGTCGTGAGTTGAGGATTGCTTCTATTTCGACGACGACAGTGCTCAGTTCTTCGAAGGTGAATCTGGTGCTGGTCAACGTACGATTTAACAGGCCTTTGGCACTCTTGACTGCCGCTTCCCAAAGTCATCCGAAATGAGGAGCTCTGGGGGGAATAAAGTGGAAATTAATAAAGTCGGATGCTCAATATTTGTAAATTTCATCCTGTGTCTCCTTCAAGAACAAAAACCTTTTTAACTCCTGCATTTGATTCGATGCCCCTACAAAATTAGTGGCAATGTCGCAGAATATGTCTGAATAGTCGAAGACCTCCCATCCGTTTTAATGCGTTTAAGAACGCCTTCGTTGACAAGTCCGAGACTACTTCGATGTGAACAGCTTTGGTAATGAGCCACACGAACACGGCTATGTACGATTTAGTAGGTCCCTTTCCTCGAATGCGTAGATACGTATTGATGGCTCCACAAAAGTCAATTCCACAGCGTTCAAAAGGTCGAGCAGGAGAAAGTCGAGTAGGTGGTAATGAGCCCATGAGTAGTTCCAGCAACTTTGGTCTTTAGCGAACGCAGTGTACACAGGAGCGGACAATTCGACGTGCCAAGTCTCTGGCGTTAACAATCCAATACTCCAAGCGAAGGAGTGTGACTAAAGCTTTAGGTCCAGCGTGATAGTTCTGAAGATGCAAATGGCGAATATAATTCCAAACAAATTGAGACTGGCTAGGCGCAGCAACGGATGTTTTTGGCTGTCTGGTGGGTTTGAGTGTTCCAATCGTCCGCCCACTTTGATGAGTTCAAATCAGTTCACATTATCAAGAAAGGGAGTAAGAAACTTTAAGCTACTTTTTAAATATTTTTGCTTCTGAAGTAAGCGAATATCCACTGCAAAATGGATTTGTTGAGTATTCCAAATAAGGCAATGCGAAGCAAAACGAAGTTCATCGGGTGTCGGCGAGGTTGTGGTAAACGTCGCTTGCTTCCTACATATCCGAATGAACCTTATCATCCAAGCAATCAGACGAAGGGTATGTGAATATGAACTGATATTATCGACGATCTTGAGGATGTAGTTTGTCTCCTGTACGTCAGTGATAATTCTTTTCCGAGTTGACTACGTCCATGTCAATATCTTATCGATCCCCTGTGGCGAGCCAGTTAAGCGAATCGTCGAGTAGAATTGAAGGACCAGATAACCATGTAGTTCTCGTTACAGCCTCGCGACAGTATATCAGCCGGGTTTTGATGTGTTGGCACGTAGCGCCACTTTCCATCCGAAGTCAAAGTCTGAATATCGGACACTCTATTTCCAACAAAGGTCGCTGTGATTCGCTCCAGAAATAAGTCGTGACGGTGTGTTTTTTGAAGATGGCTTTGATTTTGCTGTACAGTTGAGCAAGTAAATGTGCGCCGCATAGTTCCAGCTTCGGGAGAGACTGCTTCTTCACAGGGGCTACTCTAGACTTGGAGGTGAACAATTTCACTGAGACCTGTCCAAACGAATTCTCAGTACGCACATAAAGACAGCAGCCATATGCCCTCCAAGCGTCGGGCTGCAAACAAAAACGAGATACCGCTAGTGACGATAGTGAATTCAACGAATCCAAACAGTCGAGTTTCAAAAGCCACAACTCCTGGAGAATGATCTTAGAGACGATGACTAACGGTGACAGCAGACCGATGGGATCAAATAGGGATGACGCAGTGGACAAAATTGTCCGTTTTGTGGTAGAAGGGTAGACTTCTTTGGGTGTGAAAGTGAAACTAAATGCATCACTTTTTGATGCTAACTCACGCGGAGTGTGCTACTAATCGAGTTTTCTGAAATGTTTATTTCCTTAGACGATTCATCTTCCATTACACCTGGATGATTTGAATGCCATTTGCATAATGGAAAATGACCACAAGCTAGAGTCGATGTGATTTCTTTTTTCAGTTTGAGAAGTGTGTCTATGTCATCAGGCCCACACAACAGATCATCAACATAAAACGCAGTTCTAACTGCTTCGGCTCCTAAGGGCCATTCATCTTTACACTCCTCAGCTAAGAAATGCAAACTACGAGTTGCAAGAAACGGGGTAGACGCAGTCCCATATGTTACGGTATTGAGATGGTAGGTTTGAAGATCAGCATCTGGGGACGCTCGCCACAGAATGTACTGGAACTTTCGATCCTCCTCACCGACAAGTACCTATCTGTACATTTTGGTGACGTCTGCCGTGATGCCAAACCTATACATTCGAAAACGCAACAATTCGAAGTACAACTCATCCTGGATGGTAGGGCCTACTAAGAGTAGATCGTTAAGAGACCTTTGAGATAACGTACGGCAAGACGCGTCAAAGACGACTCTGAGCTTCGTCGAGGTACTGGTTGGTTTGAGAACGAAATGGTGAGGTATACTGCTGTCAGCATGGAAGTTGGCTCCTCAGCCAGCGCTATCCCATCCGGACCTGCTCCTCGGGTAGAACCCGCCTCTGCCTCACCCACAAGCCATGTGACCCCTCTTGACTGATCTACTCTATTCGCTGTCGCTCCTCTAAAACCTATATTTGTCTCACGTCTTATGGAATCGGCTACGGATGTAATGGTTCCAGAGTATATCTTCTCTAAACTAAACATCAATAGCTCCTCTGGCATAGTAGTAACTAAATTTACTTTCAAGGAAAAACGTAATATTTCCTCCTTCAAAATTCTTGTCCCGGAGAAGTTTGTCAAGACTGTGTTTGGAACCCTCTTTCTGGCCCGAACACACTATCTGTCACATTTTCAATAGTCGATTCGATCTTCGCAATCCGCTCCTCGGGTAGGAATCCTTCCAACTCCATCTACTGATTTGCCATCTACTTCAAAAAACTGAATTCTTCCCTGCCTCTTAAGATCACTTATCAGAATGTACGTGGCCTGTGCAGTAAGCTCACCAAATTACATGCTGACAGTGCAACTTTTGATTCCGACATTATCGCCTTCTCTGAAACATGGCTCAATTCCTCAATCTCGGATTCCGAGATTTTTGTAGACAATTTTAACATATATAGATCTGATCGACCATCTCGAGGTGGCGGCGTCCTAATTGCTGTTCGTTCCGACTTAACTTCCCAACTCTTTTCCATCGATGAGCTCAACACTATTGAAATTATCGTAGTTAAAATTCGTCTGTGTTCATTTAATTTATTCATATCAGGCTCTTACATCCCACCGTCCTCTGAATTTACAACATATATGCTTCACGCTGCCCATCTCCAGTCTGTTTTGTCTCAGCTTAGTGATTCTGATCATCTTATTGTCCTCGTTGACTTTAATCTCCCTAATGTCACTTGGTCTCCAGCCAATGACTCAAAATTAATGTTCCCATCTATGCAGCATGACTTCGTTGATTCTCTGTCCGATACATCGTTAGGCCAGGTAAATGGCATACGCAATAGCATGTGTAGGACCCTTGATCTCGTCTTCACTACCGATGCTTCGAGCACTTTGGTATGTCGAGGACAACCTCAACATTCCCTGAAGACCCATACCATCCCACACTTTCAATTGATTTCCTGTTGCCCTCTTCAACTCCTATAAAGTCGTTTATAGTTCGAATATCTATTGCTTTAAGAAGGCTGATTTTCTCTCCTTGAATACTGCTCTATCTCAGATGGATTGGTCATTCCTTGACGATTTCCAGGAAATTGAGTCTGCCACGAATGCATTCTATAGCTCTATTTTTTCCATCCCATACATGTTCCTTTAGTCACCCCCTCCAGAAATCTTTCTGGTCCTATCTGGTTCACCCCAAAATTAATAAATCTGAAGAATTTAAAATCCCGCATGTACAAGAAGTTCAAAAAGACTGGTTTGCAATCAGACTTTTCGAAGTACTCAATTGCAAAATCGAAATTTTCCTTATTTAATACATTGTGCTACAATATATACTTGACCAAATGCAAGCTTAACTTTAAACGCGACCTAAAAAATTCTTCAGGTATGTTAATTCTAAACGTAAATCTTATTTAGTAGTTAGTTATGCTGATAGGGATTGTGATATTGCTGATCTGTTCGCTTCCTTTCTCTAACGTTGCTACTCTGTCCCTTCTATTAACTTTCCCTCTATCCTAGCCTCATCGAACGACTTTAGTAGTAGTTAGTCATATCCTATCCCTTTATATAGTTCTAACTGTATCCTTCCCCCCTTCATCGACTATGATGGTCTCCTAACAAATTTAAAATCGTGCAAGTTTTCGTTCTCCACTGGGCCAGACTCGGTTCCGAGTGCTGTTCTTAAACTTTGTGCAGAATCTCTTTGTGTGCCTCTTCTAAAAATTTTCAACTTGTCTCTCAAGACTGGTGACTTTTCCACCGTCTGGAAAGAATCCTATATAGTTCCCTTTCATAAAAAGGGATCTAAATCTGATGTTTTGACTACCGCTGTATTTCCAACTTATCTGCCATTCCTAAGCTCTTCGAAAAAATCATCACTTCTTAGCTGCAACATTTTTGTAGTTCTGTATTCTCTGAATCACAGCATGGATTCATTAACTGTCCCTCAGTTTTTACTAATCTCCTTGAATTTTCCACCTTTGTAACTTTGGGATTTGCTAAACAGTGTAAAACTGATGTCGTTTATACTGACTTTAGTAAAGCCTTCGACTCCGTCAATCATAATCTACTTATTCATAAACTGTATCTTCTAGGGTTTCCGACTAAGCTTCTATATTGGACTAATTCTTACCTTTGTAACCGTTCTCAACGTGTCTGCTTTAACTCCTCTCTCTCTAAACCTGTTATTGTCTCATCGGGGGTTCCTCAAGGTAGCCATCCGGGTCCCTTGCTATTTAACCTATTTATTAACGATCTTCCACAAATGTTATCTCATTCCCGTGTCCTAATGTATGCTGATGACGTTAAGCTATGTTTTTCGTACAGTGACCCCTTGTCCCCACTATCTTTGCAGTCCGATCTTGATGCCTTTAACAACTGGTGCCTAATCAACATTCTACCTCTTAACATTTCTAAACGCAATTTAATGACTTTTCACCGCAATAATCCATACCTTTTCGATTACTCTATCAATAACATTATCCTTCAACGCCTCTTCAAAGTTAACGACTTGGGCATTACCTTTGTACCTAATCTATGTTTCAACTCTCATATCTCTACTATCTCTAACAAAGCCAAAGGAGTCCTTGGATTTGTCAAAAGATGAACTAAGGAATTTACAGATCCGTATACCACAAAACTTCTGTATGTTTCTCTGGTCCGGCCTATCTTGGAATATGGTTCTGGTGTCTGGTCTCCTCACTACCAAAAAGTTCAGGATCTCCGTGGACTCAATTGGGATCTTTCGATCCATTTCCCTTTTTATGAAAGTATGTTGAATCTGCCAAGGAGTTTTTTTCCTCCATAAGCTTCTCTCTGGTGAGGTCGAATCGACTGCCCTCACCAGCCTTATTAGTATTGCTGTTCCTTTCCGCCCGACTAGGCATTACTTTCCTCTTCATCTCCAACTCTGTCTTTCTAACTACTCGGATTATGAATCTTTCCGTAGCCTTTGCCGTAACTATAACCAATTTTTCCATCTGTTTTCCTTTGATACTAGTTCTAATATGGTCAAAATTATCTGCATCAATAACTTAATTTAATTTAAATAGCTCTAATTGGGAATTGTTCGGCTACCGGCTTTTCTCTAACCTGAATTTGGCTGTTGGTGGGACCTTATCGGCTACTCAGCCGAAAATCAGCCCCACCGGGTCTGAGTATTTGCATTAGCGCTTTCGTTTAATTAGTTGATATGTCATTTTACCCTTACAGTTTAACTGTACATTGTACACTGTACATACGAGGGACATATGGCCGAGACTTTCATACGCCTGCACGAACGATTTGTACTGCCGAATGTCCAGTAGACGAGAGAGACGTATCTCAATGGCAAAAAATCGACTTCGAGCTGTGTGTACCGAATTTCCAAGGCATCCTGGGTCTTCTTGGAATGGAAAGCGAACGACAATTCGGCCACTGGCATCCTTATGTGCTGTAACCCTGTAGTGTTCCTCACAGCGATGATGATTTGGAAGGATAAACTTAGGACGGTCGACAATCGAGTCAACTTTCCATAGTTGCTGCAGGTTTTCATCGATCGACTCCTCTACCGTCGCCAAGCACAATGGTGGCTGTCTGTTACGTTGGCGCTGGTACCTCCCAGCAACAACCCATCCAAACTGCGTCTTTTGTAGAGTGGGAAGGTTCGGGCCAATGCGAATCTGTCCAATAGCTAGTGCTCTATAGAAGGCTTCGGTTCCCAGCAGAAGAGCAATACGCCTGGTCATGTAAAACGATTCATCTGCCAATGGAGTATTGGCAGGTAGGGTCCAGTTCGATATGTCGATCTCGCTATCTGGCTGGTATGCAATGTGGGATGTAATTCCGAACTGGAGGGTGAGGTGGTAGCCAGATGTACGTGATTTAATAGAGGTCGTGGTACGAGCCTTCAAATTAGTAAGGGTGTATCCATACGAATTCCGATGTGGTGTCTGTCACGATGAAGGCGAAGTTTTTGAGCAAAGGTTTCAGTTACAAAATTAACCTGGGAACATGAATCAAGCAACGCTCTACCAAGTTTGTATTCACCTGATGCATCCTTTACCAATACCATGGCTGTTGCCAACAAAATTTGATCGTCTGCAGCGATGTCCATATGCGAATATGAAGCAGCTTGATACGAATGGTTTATATCTTTTCCGGATTTGAGGATTGCAAGGTTGAGTGATGAGTCCGACTACAGGTTCAGCAACGATGAGTCGATGAACATTGCGCCACTCTATGGCCGTTCCCAAGACTGTTGATGCAGAGACCGAGGCGTTTTACATTATCGAACCGTAAGTTGCTGCTCATTGCCTTGAACTGCGTACAGTTAGTTATTTTATGGCCAGAACCAGAACAAAGTGTACAAGACGGATTAGTAATGGCAAACGAAGAGTTTATCTGTTGATTATAATGACGATTATTATATAATCAATTATTGTTTTCAGCCTCTCGTTGCGACGGAGTACCAGATGAGGCTCCAGACGAATGAAGGAATTGACAGTGGCGTTCCACAAGCTGTGTGCATGTTAGCCAGGTCGGTAGCTTTTGGTAGTCCAGTGATTCCTTCCACTTCTTCCGAGTTAGCTGATCACACTTGTCCATCACAATGTATATCAGCATAGATTGAGCCATGTCCTCTGGTTTGCCGATGGACTCCAACGAGCTAAATATCGCACACGCTTTATCGAATAGGCTGCGAAGCTACTGACAGTTGGCCTTTTCGATCGGTTGTAATGCGAACAATGCATCAATGCCTTCTAAAAATATAAGAGTGGGATTATCGTACTGGTTTCTAAGTATATCTAGGGCCTTTGGATAGTTCTCGCTTGTGACTTGGAATGCCTAAATGGTGTCTAACGCCGGCCCCTTGAGGCAGCCCAGCAAGTAATTCAACTTTTCAATTTTGGACAATCCAGACTCACGCACGACAAGTTGTTCAAACGAATTGATAAAGTTCTTATAATTCGCATAAGTTCCGTCAAAGGTGGGCAACGACAACGTTGATGATCTAACTGGCGGTGGGTGAAAGTCTGGCGCAAATATACTGGTGTTCAAGTCTCCTCCCAATTTGTCCTTTATGGATAGCTTGATTGCTATGTTAGTGTCCTCCAATTCTACCCGTCCTTCATCATTTTGGTTAAGGTCTTCATTGTCAGCCTGGACATTTAGAGCCTTCTTTAAATAGGTTTCCAAGATACTTAAACAATTCCGAAGCTCATCAATTCAAATCGGCTATTCCATCTTTCCTTCCACCACAGATTTGATGCGACATATGTTTCGTTTTATGTTGCTCCGTTGGCGTTTTAAATCTTCAAGAGTCGTCATTTTGTTGTGCAGTGTAAATGCACGCACACAGAATTAGAGGTTCCAACAATAAAGAATGCAGGCAACAACAGCACGAAGGCAAATAGGCAGTAGTAGGCTAAGCACAAATCCAACGGTGGAAGCGAAGGCGGCAGCAAAAGGTTGAGTGCAGTTGTTCCGAGGGAGAGAGAGTCAGCGCCAATTCCGACGACGGCAACGAAAGCGCAACGAAAAGAAGCGGTGGAATTCCAATAGATAGCTGCGTTGATCTCTGGACCATAGCAGGTGGCAGCAAAGAAGACGAACCGGTAGTGCAAGCGCCGTTACTTGTGGGTGACAAGCGAATGATAGAATTAACAGAGAACCGCGAGAGCAAAGAGAGGGTGATAATGGGTTTTCGGCTATTTCTACGGCAGCTGCAAAACTAAATGAATACTGCAGTTGTTGTATTTTCAAATTATGTATCGACGAAAATTGTTAATAGAGATTGTACATAAATGTTCCCCACGTTGGGCGCCAAAATGTTGGAATGTTCTTTTCGTTCTTTGTGGGGGCGGAAAGAGGCGTGGCAAAATTTTAAAAACACTTGTGTTGAATTGATATCTCAGGAGCTCGGATAGGAAGTCTGATGCTCTATCTCTTATAATCTCTGCGGACTAGGTGTCAATAAAGATGAACGAGCGAAGGAGACGGGGTGGCGTGTGAAAGAGAGCGATTTATAAATTCCTCTCCATAAGAAAGGTAACAAGTCTGACGCAATGAACTAAAGAGGTATCACTAAGTTATCCACTATTCCTCAAGTGTTTTAAAATATTTTAACTCCGCACCTGCAATACCTATGCAGATCACTTATATCTCCAGCTCAATTTATTGGAGTTTACCTCCTTCATCATTAAAGGCTTTCAAGGTAATTTACAGACGGATTTTGTTTACACCGATTTTAGTAAAGCGTTCGACTCTGTAAAGCATTGTCTCCTAGCACAAAAATTTGACCTTCTAGGGTTGCCGCCCAATCTCCTAAAATGGATCTCAAGCTAACTTTGTTCTAAGTCTCAAAAAGTGCTTTTCAAGAACTACCCGTCCTCTCCAATTATGGTGACTTCGGGTGCACCACAGGGCAGCCATCTGGGCCTCTTACACTTCGCACTCTTCATAAATTACCTGCCTTTTGTATTAACATACTCTCGAGTATTTATGTATGCGGATGATGTTAAGCTCTGTGTCCAGTATAAGGATA
Source organism: Drosophila algonquin (assembly GCA_035041765.1). Classification (NCBI taxonomy): domain Eukaryota; kingdom Metazoa; phylum Arthropoda; class Insecta; order Diptera; family Drosophilidae; genus Drosophila; species Drosophila algonquin. The sequence continues at coordinate 72,772 of JAWNKY010000060.1, read as the reverse complement.
CTTCTTTTCAATCCAGGTTGCAATCCGATCTCGATAGATTTCAGTCATGGTGTTGTGCAAATTTATTAAACCTTAATGCTTCAAAATGTAAAGCGCCTTTCTGGTTCATTACACCCTTTGTGGTGGTTCTCTTGAGAGAATTACCCAGGTTGATGATCTTGGTGTTTTATTAGATCCCAAGTTGGGTTTATAAAGAGTTGGTCAAAGGAATTTGACGACCCCTATGTAACAAAGACTCTCTACATCTCTCTAGTTCGTCCGATTTTGGAATACGGCTCTTGTTTAAGTACCCTTGTAAGGGTACCCTTTAAGTACTCTTGTTTTGTTACCCCCAGTACAACATACACCAGGAGCGTATAGAATCAGTTCAGAAAAACTTTTTACTTTTTGCTCTGCTCTGCGGGGCCTCTACTGGCTGCAGGTGTGAGATTGCCACCTTACCCTAATAGATTGCTTTGAAGAAACCTTTCAACCCTAATAGTAGGAAAACGATTGGTGTGATTTTTGTGCACAACTTGATCAAGGGTGACGTAGATAGCCCTGACTTGTTGAACCGCATAAACTTCACGATTTCTATTAAAAGAAACTAGAAACTGTATACCGTTGTCCCTTGCGCTTTTTAGATCGAATTATTCTTTGCATAAAACGTTTAGGGTCTTATGCTCGGATTATAATTCCCTCTACCATATCTCCCACTAGTTCTATTCCTAGACTTAAATTACTGATACTCTCATATCTTTCTCGTAATTAGAAATTGCTTAGTCTTTTATACCCGGTACTCAAAGAGTATAAGGGTATATTAGATTTGTGGTGATAACGGTTGTGTGTAACGCCCAGAAGGAAGCGTTTCCAACCCCATAAAGTATATATATTCTTGATCAGCATCAATAGCCAAGTCGATATAGCCATGTCTGTCTGTCCGTCCGTCTGTCTGTCCGTCTTCATTAGCGCCTATATCTCAGATACTGTTGAAGCTAGAGCAACCAAATTTTGTATCCAGTCTTCTGTGTTATAACACTATTCCAAGTGTATTTCAAAATTTCGCCCCGCCCCCTTCCGCCCCCACAAGGGACGAAAATTTGTGGCATACACACGTGAAAACTAAAAACGCAGAATCATAAATGATTACCATTTCTATCAGAGTGTTGAATCTAGATCAGATCGGATCAATGAAGAAAACCATTTCGAAAGCTATCGTTCAATCTCGCTCTCTCACACACGCGACCCTGTCTGCTTAGCCTTTTCGTCCAGATGAGCGCCTAGATCTCAGAGACTATAAGAGCTAGAGCAACCAAACTTTCTATCCAAGCTCCTGCGATATCACTTCAATACAACTGTATTTACAAATTTTAACACGCCCCCTTCCGCCCCCACAAAGGACAAAAATCTGTGGAATCCACAATTTTTAAGATAATAGAAAAGAAAAAACGCATAATCATATAATCATATAAGTTTAACTTTTCTTATGCCAGGGAGATAGCATCTTTTAAAATAAGTGTCTCCCAAACTCACTTTAACACCATCTGTTCTGCCAAATTTTGGCCGGAGCATTTGGTGGTGAAGGAGTTTAAGGCAAAGAAAAAGACTAGGCCCAGAATAACTCTGCCAACTATTCAGACCAGTGCTCCTTCGTCATCCTCCTGCTCTAACTCTACCCGTCTAAAAAACTAATAAACTCTCTTTTAGTGACCTATCAGAATGTTCGAGGCTTGCGTAGTAAGCTCAGCACTCTTTTCCAGGATAGTGTCGCATTTGCATCCCACGTTATTGTGTTTACCGAAACCTGGTTAAAGCCGGACATGCTTAGTTCCGAAGTTTTGGCAGGTCGGTACACAACTTATAGAAAGGATCGTTCATCTCGACGTGCAGGAGGGGTTCTGATTGCTGTGGACTCAAACTTCACGTCGGAACTTTTCACAGTCCAGATCCAGCAGGAACTGGAATTTCTGTGTGTAAGACTGTTTCTTCCCGCTTTCTCAGTTTTTATAACTGGTTCGTAATTTCCACCTTCTTCGGATGTCTCAATTAACGAGCAGCATTTGTCCGCCTTAACCGCCATTTCTTCCTCGCTATCTGACAAAGATCACATGATAGTTCTTGGTAACTTCAACTTGCCAGGAATTGTTTGATCTTCGGCAAATGAGTCTAATAGCCTGGTACCCATGGCACGTCATGACTTTGTTGACGGCTTGATTGACCTGTCTCTGTCTCAAGTTAACCATGTTAAAAACTCCTTGGGTCGATTTCTTGATCTGTGCTTTGTAACGGATCCGACCTTAGCGTTGTTAACTCGAGTCCCCCCGCTCTCTATACCTGAAGATGCCTACCATCCTACTTTCAAAGTGTCGCTCGACCTAGGACGAACTGTACTGGATTGGTCGGGTAGATTACCCCAATGTGTCCGCTGCTTCCGTAAAGCCGAGTTTACGAAGCTTAATAACCTCATTAGGGATTTTGATTGGTCCGCTTTATATTTCTGCAGTGATGGTACTACAGGCACAAACATTTTCTATAATGCACTGGACTCACTTTTTGTCTCTTGTGTTCCTCTTTCCTGTCCGATTAGATCAAGAAAACCCCTTGGTTTACCAAGGAGATATCTCATCTAAAAAACTTAAAATCAAGACTTTATACAAAATTGCAAGAAGTTGGCTCTCCTTTTTCTCTTTCTCATTATGTAATAGCTCGGTCAAACTTTTCAGTTCTTAACGCTCAATGCTACCAGAATTACCTATCTCGATGCAGGATAAGTTTTTCTAAGGACCCCAAACAGTTCTAAAACTTCGTAAGCAGTAAGCGTAGAACGTCCGCACACCCATCCTCGCTATCCTTCCTTAATACGTCGGCAGATAATGATCAGGCAATTGCCGATCTTTTTGCCCGTTTTTTCCAAACTACCTATTCGCAGGACGTTTACTCTGGTCAGCCGTATCCAGGTGCTCCGCACCTGCAGCACCTATGCAGATCACTTATATCTCCATCTCAACATGGATTTATAAGGCGGAGATCTACCACTACAAATTTATTGGAGTTTACCTCCTTTATAATAAAAGGCTTTCAAGGTAACTTGCAGACGGATGTTGTTTACACCGATTTTAGTAAAGCGTTCGATTCTGTAAACCATTCCCTCCTAGCACAAAAGCTCGACCTTCTAGGGTTCCCGCTCAATCTCCTGAGATGGATCTCTAGCTACCTTTGTTCTAGGTCTCAAAGAGTCCTTTTCAAAAACTCCCTGTCCTCTCCAGTTATGGTGACTTTGGCACCTCAGGTACCTTTGGTACCTCAGGGCAGCCATCTAGGCCCCTTACTCTTTACACTCTTTCTAAATGACCTACCTTCTGTATTAACATACTCTCGAGTACTTATGTATGCGAATGATGTTAAGCTCTGTGTCCAATATAAGGACATTTCTTTCCAATCCAGGTTGCAATCCGATATCGATAGATTTCAGTCTTGGTGTTGTGCAAATTTATTAAACCTTAATGCTTCAAAATGTAAAGTAATGACTTTTCATCGCTCCAGCGCCTTTCTGGTTCATTACACCCTTTGTGGTGGTTCTCTTGAGAGAATTACCCGGGTTGATGATCTTGGTGTTCTATTAGATCCCAAGTTAAAGTTCTCCGAACACATTTCTACCATGGTGAATATGGCCATGGGCGTGCTTGGGTTTATTAAGAGGTGGTTAATTTGACGACCCTTATATAACTACATCAGGACCGTATAGAATCAGTTCAGAAAAACTTTTTACTTTTTGCTCTTCTCGGCCTCAACTGGGATGCAGGTGTGAGACTGCCATCTTACTCTAATAGATTGCTTTTAATAAACCTTCCAACCTTAGCTAATCGTAGGAAAATGCTTGGTGTGATTTTTGTGCACAACTTGATCAAGGGTGACGTAGATAGCCCTGACCTGTTGAGTCGCATAAACTTCACGATCCCTATTAGAAACACTAGGAATTTTACACCGTTGTTTCTTCCGCTTTGTAAATCGAATTACTCCTTGCATGAACCATTTAGGGTCCTATGCTCGGATTATAATTCCCTCTACCACATTGTATCTACCACTAACTCCCTTCCTAGTCTTAAATTACTGATACTCCTACATCTTTCCCGTAATTAGTAATTAATTTTCTTCTTTAGTTAGATTAGTTCTACTTTTCCTCGAACACTAGTCTAACACCTATCTTTCCTGCATGTCCGCGATCGGTTCGGTTTACGAGTCGCGCGTTATGCGGCAGCGCCCCTCGGTCGGTTGGGCGGGAGGTGGGCTGCGTTGTTGCCTGGGATCCGCGCGTAACAGCCATTGGCTGGTGTCGCTTGGGCCACTTGATGGTGCAGTCATTGCATATCAACGTCCTAAAGAAATGGATCTCTAGCTACCTTTGTTCTAGGTCTCAAAGAGTCCTTTTCAAAAACTCCCTGTCCTCTCCAGTTATGGTGACTTCGGCACCTCAGGTACCTTTGGTACCTCAGGGCAGCCATCTAGGCCCCTTACTCTTTACGCTCTTTATAAATGACCTACCTTCTGTATTAACATACTCTCGAGTACTTATGTATGCGAATGATGTTAAGCTCTGTGTCCAATATAAGGACATTTCTTTCCAATCCAGGTTGCAATCCGATATCGATAGATTTCAGTCTTGGTGTTGTGCAAATTTATTAAACCTTAACGCTTCAAAATGTAAAGTAATGACTTTTCATCGCTCCAGCGCCTTTCTGGTTCATTACACCCTTTGTGGTGGTTCTCTTGAGAGAATTACCCGGGTTGATGATCTTGGTGTTCTATTAGATCCCAAGTTAAAGTTTTCAGAACACATTTCCACCATGGTGATTAAGGCCATGGGCGTGCTTGGGTTTATAAAGAGGTGGTCAAACGAATTTGACGACCCCTTTATAACAATGACTCTCTACACCTCTCTGGTTCTTTCGATTTTAGAATACGGCTCTTGTGTATGGTGCCCTCAATACAACGTACATCAGGACAGTATAGAATCAGTTCAGAAAAACTTTTTATACCCGGTACTCGAAGAGTTTAAGGGTATATTAGATTTGTGTGGATAACGGTTGTGTGTAACGCCCAGAAGGAAGCGTTTCCGACCCCATAAAGTATATATATTCTTGATCAGCATCAATAGCCGAGTCGATATAGCCATGTCTGTCTGTCTGTCCGTCTGTCCGTCTGTCCGTCTTCATTTGCGCCTATATCTCAGAGACCACTTAAGCTAGAGCAACCAAGTTTTGTATCCAGTCTCCTGTGTGCTCACACTACTCCAAATGTGTTGCAAAATTTCGCCCCGCCCCTTTCCGCCCGCACAAAGGACAAAAGTCTGTGGCGTGCACAATTTTGAAGATACGAGAAAACTAAAAACGCAGAATCATAGAGAATGACCATTTCTATCAGAGTGTTGAACCTGGATTAGATCGGATCATTATCATAGCTACAATGAAGAAAACCATTTTGAAAGTAATCGTTCCCTCTCGCTCTCTCTCACACGCCACCCTGGCTGCTTTGCTTATTCGTTTAAATGAGCGCCTAGATCTCAGAGACTATAAGAGCTAGAGCAACCAAACTTTCTATCCAAACTCCTTTGATACCAAACCTGCACAAGTGTATTTCAAAATTTTGCCACGCCCCTTTCCGCCCCCACAAAAGATGAAAATCTGTGGAATCCACAATTTTTAAGATAAATGAAAACCAAAAACGTAGAATCATGGGAAATTACCATATCTACCAGATTGCCAAATATGGATCAGGTCGGATCAATATTATGGCCAGAAGAAATAAATTAAATTTCAGTGGCTACGCAACGCCTGCCAAGCGCTGACTCATGCCCCCTCCCTCTCTCTCTCTCTGTCCTAAACACTTGTACGTCTCAAATACATATGTCATGTAGAAATTTAGAAGCAGATGTAAAAATCATATGCAAACAAAATCGGAAACATGTATAATATTCCAAAAATTAACTTCATTTTTTTAAATATTATTTTTAGCCCATTTTTTTAATTTGTCCCTTTTGCGAACATATAAGAAATTGCATAAATCGCAAGCTCATATATGTACATATGTACATATATACTGACTGAGTACCGGGTATAAGGTAGAGCCGCGGCCTGTGCCGCGGCTCACAACGTTCCCTCTCGTTACTTTTTGCTCTTCGTGGCCTCAACTGGGATGCAGGTGTAAGATTGCCGTCTTACTCTAATAGATTGCTTTTAATAAACATTCCAACCTTAGCTAATCGTAGGAAAATGCTTGGTGTGATTTTTGTGCACAACTTGATCAAGGGTGACGTAGATAGCCCTGACCTGTTGAGCCGCATAAACTTTACGATCCCTATTAGAAACACTAGGAATTTTACACCGTTGTTTCTTCCGCTTTGTAGATCGAACTATTCCTTGCATGAACCATTTAGGGTCCTATGCTCAGACTATAATTCCCTCTACCATATTATATCTACCACTAACTCCCTTCCTAGTCTTAAATTACTGATACTCTTACATCTTTCCCGTAATTAGTAATTACTTAATTTCTTCAGTTAGATTAGTTCTACTTTTCCTCGAACACTAGTCTAACACCTATCTTTCCTGCATGTCCGCGATCGGTTCGGTTAACGAGTCGCGCGTAATGCGGCAGCGCCCCTCGGTTGGTTGGGCGGAAGGTGGGCTGCGTTCTTGTCTGGGATCCGCGTGTAACAGACGTCTGCTGGTGTCGTTTGGGCCACTTGATGGTGCAGTCATTGCATATCAATGTCCCAAAGAATTGCATGTTAAAGTCTTTTAAAGGTTTCCCGGTACGTGAATTCTGTTGTTCATATTCGTCTCTGTAATATGGTCAGTGTTCACAAATGTCTCTTGTTGCGAGTCCTGCTCACTTTCTAATACCTACTTCTAATTCTACTCCACTTAACGCATCAGCTACTTAATTTTTCGACCCTTTCTTGTACACTACATCATAATCTTATTTTAGCAACTGCAGTTTCGACCTGACCAACTTGGAGTTTGACTTCTTAAACCCCATCAGCCATGTTGATGGCCGGTGATCTTTGACTATAGTGAACTTGTGGCTAAAATGATAGGGTTTGAAGTACTTTATTTCCCTTCACCTTTAATTTTAACCTCATCATTATTTAATTTCCTGCTTGCAAATATTAGTCTTTTCTTATTATTAGTCCTTCTTATTAGTCCTTCTTATAGAAAAATTGATAGCATACGTAGTCAATATAAAGGGTTTTGTAAAATCTGGGTATCTACACTGAGTCATTACAAAGGAGAGTCTTTCAATATTGAAAGGTTCTAATAAATTCTTCATCAATATTTATTTTTGTTTTTCTTTCAATCTGTTTGTCAATGGCTTGGTAATTTCTGCAAAATCTTTGGCGGATCATGGAAAATAAAGATTTTGATCATTTTGACACTTTGGCGCCTCTGACTGCACTGTACTTCTCCTTCCTATTTTTTGGCAATTTATGCTGCCACCAACAATCACTTCATCGTCAGACTTATATATTTCCCTTTTTTAATTTCAATTTCAAAATTGGCGCTGTTTACACAGCTTATTCACACACACAGCTCTGGCCATGGCCCTAACCCAGCTCTCCCGACTCGAGGTCGAGAAGACGCCAGGTCATTGCCTTAGCTAGACACTGCATTGCCCCGGACGGGGCAAGCGACAATGCATTACCCTCGTCCGGGATAATGCAGTATCCATTGCCCAGCCGGAACCCTCGTGGAGGGTTCAGCTAGAGGATTTTTGCCAGCCGATATCACAGGAGCTTCGATAGAAAGTTTGGTTGCTCTAGCTCACATCTGCTTCTACATTTCAAAATGCACATGTATAACTACATATTGAAGACGTACAAGTGTGTACGAGAGGGAATGAGTAAGCGCTTGGCAGGCGTTGCGTAGCCACTGAAATTTAATTTGTTCCTTCTTGTCCATAATAATGATCCGACCCGGTCCAGATTCGGCAATCTGTTAGACACGGTCATTTTCCATGATTCTGAGTTTTTCGTTTTCTCGTACCTTAAAAATTGTGGATTCCACAGATTTTCGTCCTTTGTGGGGCCGGAAAGGGGCGTGGCAAATTTTTGAAATAAACTCGTGCTGAATTGATATCACATGAGCTTGGATAGAAAGTTTGGTTGCTCTAGCTCTTATAGTCTCTGAGAACTAGGCGTCAAAAAATTCGAATGGAAAAAGCAGACGGGGTCGCGTGTGAGAGAGAGTTAGAGGGAACGATGACTTTCGAAATGGTTTTCTTCATTGTGGCTATATTAATAATCCAACCTGATCCCGATTCAGAAATTTTATAGATATAGTAATTCTCTACGCTTTTGCGTTCTTAATTTTTTATTTTAGAAAATTGTGCATGCCACATTTTTCGTTCTTTGTATGGGCAAAAATGGGGTGGGGGTTAAAATACACAGTGTGATATCACAATAGGGTACACAATTTGGTTGCTCTTGCTTTTATAGTCTCTGAGATCTAGGGCGAAAAAAAGGGGCTTCGACCCTTTTAAGATTACTTTCCCCACTTTTTGCATACTTCAAAGGTTCTCTCGGCTGAAATATTTTCAATTTGAAAGTAATTTTCATCACATTTTTTTTCAAACTCCATATAAAAAAAACTGGGCTAGGAATTTTTCGTTTGTGTTTTCCTGGCCTCAGTATCCAGCAAGGTGAACGAAATCCACGAATTCTTATCGATAGTTGGTCTATCGACACGATTGTGGATTGATCACACTACATTAGTTGAGTTCCACACAACCGAAATAAAGAGCAGATTCCCGTCAGTAATTTTTCGCGGTGCTGTATACAGCACTTAACCCTTTAATATGTTGCATTTGTTAACCAAAACGACATCCTGACATATTCAAAGTGTCTACTTTTGGTAGTAAAAGCCATTGGACCCACTAACTAGATCTAGTACTGAAAAATACATTGCTTTACCTAGCTTATCGAGTACCTCACTCATGACGAACATTAGGTTCCTATCTTTTATTGTTTTTGCATTTACATTCCACAAAAACTCTCCACTTCTTTTTGCCAGACATGTCCCTCGTTTTTGGGACTTTTTTGGAATGGCTGTGAAATTTTAGAATAGCTTTTCTAAATATTAAACCGAATATTGTGTGTGGCTGTAATTCGTTTATTTGCCCGTACGAAAAAACGAAGATGCGTGCGCATCTCTAGCCTAGCTAACCTACGGTGGCAAGGTGGGGCGAATTCGCCAAGAGCAAGTTTTAATTACGCTCCCGCCATGCCCTACACTAGACTTCATAAAATTCACTTCAAAACAAATGACGAAACAACGGTCGCGTTGGCCTGCTCGGCTTTGAGATACTGGAAGCGTCGCCAACTTGTGGATGGCACGCTGCTCCAGTACTTCTCCGGATGTTGACGACCCTGACCGTGCCTTCCTTCCCTTCGTGGGTGCGATGATGCTCCCGACGAGCCACTACTGAGGCGTAAGATTTTCCTGGACCACGATGACGAGGTCTTCTTCCTCTAGATTGGGCCACTGCTGATGCCATTTGCCCCGAATTTTAAGCGCGAGTTTGAAAACCACTTTGCCAACTCAAACCATGCGGTCTGAAGAACCTGAGACACTTCGGACCTAATTAACCTTAGTTCCTTTACGAATGCAGCATCAGTCAACATTTCATTGACGTAAAAGCACCGGATGGTTAAAAATGGGGCTAGTCAAGTCCCGAAGGTTACGGTGATTAGCTTTTACAATCTCAAGGAATCAGATGGGTCTCTTCTCCACACTATAAGTTGAAACTGCCTATCAGCTTCGTTTACCATCACTTGGCGATACATTTTTTTAGCATCGGCAGTCAGGGTGAACCTTTGCAGACGAAAGCGGCTTAGAATCAAGTACAGCTCTTCTTAGCAGCTCTTCTTGAAGTACAGCTCTTCTTGGTATTTTTGTAGGAAAAAAAACGGTTATACGTCGGCTAACGGAATTTATCGGCGAAATTCGGCATATGAAGTTTTGGTCAAACGGTTATAACTTAGCCGTTTATATTTATATTTTTATAAGCGATACCTTAAACGACGGCTAATTAATGTGTCTATCTAAAACCAATAATCAAGGCATTCAAATATTTTTTTCGACTTTTTCTGAGCTTTCAAAGTCAAAATTTCGGGGAAATATACCGAAAAAAATTATGAAATTTCAATTTGATAGCTTAATATCTTCTAGACGTTAATTTGCAGCTACAAGGTGTCTGAGTCGGATTTATAGCTGCATTTGTCAGCTTTTAACTGCAAAGTTCAATACAACCAGTTGTAGGAAACTTAAGTTATGTGAAAAATAGAAGCACTACCTATGACAAAACATACCAAATTTTTTTAAAAATTCTTTAAAAAAAACTACACAATGAAAAAAAACCATAATTCTTCTAAAAATTTTAAAACTCGAAATCTATCAGAAAAAGTCATTTTTGACATTTTCAACAAAAAAAGTTGAATTTGGTCGAGTAGTGTAATTGATTCTGCACGTTGCAGCATATTTATTCTTTGTGGCTTGTAGAAATAGAGGTTTGCCAGAGGTAGGTTATTTGGATGATAACCTGAAATTGATTTAAGAACCCCAAAATCGCGGTGAGCATGGTCCTCTGTAATAAAACGCGAGACTATTAGCAGTCACTGTGTATCGATGCAATAAGGTCTGATGTGAGCGGCCACATACTCGATATTTATTGGCTTTGCATTTTACATTAGCGTGGCCTTTCCGCAGACAATTGATGCATAAGGGTGCAGCCTTGCCGAACTACATGGTCTCCCAAAATGTAATAGCTACAACTTTGCTGAACTCTACAGTTGGTGGAAGTAAAAGCGGAGGTAAAAGCGGAAGAATAAGCAAATGAAATGCGATTGTGCTGCTTGCTTGGCACAACTTTGTCGTCTTGTCTTGGCTCAGTCAACTCTTCAGCAGACTGGTGCTTGTATCGACGATTCAAAACTTTATCAAAGTCGGACCAAAGCGGCAACTTCTCAAAAGTCAGCTGTTCGTCCCACTTCTGTTTAGTCATTATGTCAATATTGCACTAAATATTGCATATTGCAGAAAACACTTGTGCACTGTTTCGACTTCAAAATATAAGTAAGTTTATTCTGGCTGCGTCGCCCTCTTCATAAGCGGCCGCTGACAGCATGAGCTTTTCTTCATTTGAGAGGCATTTCATTTCATTTCAATCGAGACTTTAACATCGGACCTAACATATGAACTGCTGGCAACTTATTTCAACATCGGCCGTGTTGAGAGCCTATATTTTGGCTTCGATCCGTTGGAATTGGCGCCAACCGATGGATGGACCTTAGTCCTCACTACGGCCACGCGAACCTTTCCGTCCGCTCCTCGGTTTGCCTCCTTCACTATTCCTGTTAGACACATTTGCGGGGGCACGTTGTCCTCGTGGATTGCCACCACTGTGCCTGGCTCCAGATTGGCGACCTCTTCGTACCACTTCCCTCGCTGTTGAAGGCAGAGAAGATAGTCTCTGGACCAGTCTTTCCAAGACCACGAATTCCGAGCGATGCACGAACCGCTCCAAACAAATCAACTTCGCTAATCTCGAAGGTCGCTTCCACTAGTGCACGGGGTCCAGCGTGACAACTGTCTCAATGTAAATAGCTAAGGTAAAGAGTAACAATTTTAAAATTTTTTGGCATTTTGGCATTTGGAATTTTGGGGGTTACTTAAGAGACGACCGCCTACTCAAACCAACGAAAGTGAACATGACTTGTTCACTTGTTCTTCCGACATGAAGGGATTTAGTTTTTGAAGTGATGACTGCAACTTTGATGACTTCTTGAATATGTTGATTTCCTGCGAAAATGCGTTCTTTGAACAACTTCTACTGCTGTTAGAAACGCTGCGCCGAGCTCGTCTGATGAAGGGAAAGTACTACTACAAGTGATTCCTTCCTTCTATTTATGGACCGGCGGATATATGCAATTGTGCTTACCACTTTCACATACGACGAAAAATTTGTTATGATTGTGAGAATGGGATTTTGTTCGACATCGGCCGCGATAATCGCAGTGGCGCTTTTTCCAATAACCCATTCGCTTCCGTCAAATGTGATTGAAGATTTTCAGACCAATATTTGGATTCTTGCCCAAGATTTTCTTTAGTGGGCACATGTCTGCATAGAGCGGTCGAATTAATATTCTGCATCTCTGATACAATACGACCTTTTCTACGGGACAATCTTTTAGGGACTGAACTTCTTCCTGCAACTTTGCCAATAGATGAGCGGCACAAAGCTATAATCTTTGGATTTTTTTGGTCTTTCAGGGTGCCGCCCTATATTTTGCCGTTAGTAATTTAACGGAAACTCCATTTGAATGAGTAACCTGAACGTATGTATAAAAGTGCTTGCGCTGGCTCCTATAAATCGTAGAACGGTGACGTCATGCAATCTTAGCATATCTGAAGCCATCGATTCCCATTTTTTATGTACGTTCGAAGGAATGGAATCATCCCAACCAAGTCTTAAAAGCCAAATTTCCTGCAAGAATATTTGTGCATTTGTAATTACTGGACTTGGCAAGCCCAAGCGATCGGAAAGACTGTCTATGACAGACAATATTGCTCTCTTGGTTGTCGCGCTGGAAGTGCCATAGTTAAGTCACCGTATTAAGACCGAATTTGTCGACGAATTTGTCCGTCACCTAATGATTAATTTAAAATGGCGCTGCGCCTCGTCAACTCGGACTTGACTGTAAGAGCGTATTTGCGACTGCGAAATCTCAGCAACGTATCATATATGCACGGCTGGATGGTTGCTCCGGTATTGAGTTTTCTATTGCAGTCATATGGTCTAGCGACACGTATTCCTCGATGAATTCCATAAACATTGATTACATGGCAGGTTTTTGGCAAAATCGCCTTTCTAAAGAAAGCCCCACCTTTTATGGCTTATGGAAACCTGGATCGGCCAGTGGGAAATCATTAGGAATTGTCAGAATTGTCACTTGCGAGCCCGAATCCAGCAGTACACTGGGTGGCTGTCGCTGACTGGAGCCACCTTTAATATCCACAATTTATGTGGCCAGAAGTACCTGATCGGAATAAGCTGCCATAGCATGATTCGACGACAACTTATTCGAACTTTCAGCAGCCATCGCGCCCTGAGACCCAAGAGCTTCATGGGCTGTTGTTTAGCTACGCCATCAAGAAACATAAGGCACTCATTATCATAAACTTGCTTTAGCGCTTCGAGAGCCTTGCAATAGTTTTGATCTGTCACGGGGAAAGCGACAGTGCCTAATACTTCGTTCTCCAAAACATTCCAGAGGTGGTTGAACGTTTCGACATTACTTAAAGACATGTCACTATCAATAATGCTTGAAAACAATTCAATGACATTTTTTTTTCAAAATAATTAACTTCAATCTTGGACAATTTCATCTTCGACAGGTTCCTTGTATGTGGCATGGTGGTATTTAGGAATGATTCGTTAAAAAAGCGTTTAATAGCCATTAACAATGCTTTAGTTAACACGCACAACTCTTCGAGGTCGGATCGCGATGCTAACTTTGGGTCAATATGAGAGAATGCAAGAGAATGCGCGATCTATATATCCATCTAAAATACTTTAGCGACATTCCAGCTCGAATTGATTAGAAGATATCTTGTTGGTTTGTGCGGCTTTCGCTGTTCGGTAAATATCCCGTTGTACTGCGTTTAATTTCCTCACCAGATTACCTAAATCTCTACAGTCTTCTAGAATAGAAGTATTGCTATCTGAGCCACCACATCGTTTTCCAGTCATTGTTAAGATACTAAATAATTATTTTTATGTCTTAGAAATCACTCAGCCTTTATTAGGCTCTGCTGAATTCATCAATGAGAACAGATAATGCGATGGGAAAAGATGCTGGATTGAGTGAGACGAGCGAATGCGAAAAATCACTCAAGTATACATATGTACAAGTATAAGATTCACCAATCTCAAGTTGTAGACTTGGCTTTGTGGCTATGTTTGGCTATGCTGTGTTTTATCGCTAAGAGATAGAGCCGCACCAAGCATTAAGCTTGTGACCTCTGCTCTGCTGGCTATGTTCAGCTATGCGATGCAATACGTTGCTATGATGGGCTACACTGGCCGTTACAAGAAAGCAAGAATTGTGCATAAAACGAAAGAGTTTAGCATGAAACCAAAAATATTTTTTTTTCGACTTTTCCTGAGTTTTCAAAGTCAAAATTTCGGGAAAAAATATTGAAAAAAAATGTTGAAATTTGAATTTGAAAGCTTTATGTCGTCCAGACGTTAAGTTGCAGCTACAAAACGTGTAGATCAGATTTATAGCTGCATTTGTCAGCTTTTGAAAACTGCAAAGTTCAACACAACCAGTTGTAGGCAACTTAAGCTATGTGCAAAAACACACTACCTCTGAAAAAAAACCTAATTTTTAAAAAATTCTTAAAAAAAAAAATAAACCTGGAAAAAAAAGATTGATTAAAAATTTTTAAACATCAACATCTATCAGATAAAGTTATTTTGGGCGACAGCGGAAAAGTCGTGTTGACTAGTGTTATCATACCTATGTACGTTCTCTCTCGTTGTTATCCCTATCCCATCTATAATTGTCCCTTCTATTAAACGCTGATGTCCCTTGCTTTCTGTACCAATCGTTATAGCTCTGGTTTCCTCTATTATTATAATTTGTATATGATCGGTTACTTTGATTCTGAAACTGGTTAAAATTATTATTCCTCACGGAGTCCTCGTTCCTGTGGTATATATCCCCTTCTTTCAAGGCTATCTCATATGCCTTTAATGACTGTGGTTCTCTGTTCCTAACGGAAATACTGAAGTTGCCTTTCAATACTGTTACGAATGCTTCCAAACATATTGTCTCATAAAGTAATTTTTTTAGTGTCAATTGCGATTTGATTCGTTTCATTTATATCAACAACGTTAATGTACATCTGAAACTTCATCATGAAAGCTCTCCACGGAAAACTTGTATCAAAGTTGATTTATTTTCCTTAACAGATTGTGCTTCGTTCTTCTATCCGCAATTCGCCACAAAAGTACTTCTTTGAAATCATCCCAATTAAGCTTACTATTGTGGGAATGGTATGGTAACGAAAAGCAGCTGATCAAAAGACGATAAGTTAGCAAGCTTGTCATAAATCTGAAAGAAGACTCTAGAGTAACAAGACGACGGAAAAGAAATGCGGGAGAAACGACGCTCTCGAAAAAGACGATTAAGACGAACGACGTGAAGAAGTAGAGACGAACCAATTCATTCATTTAAACTTAATAATCAGAATAATTTAAATAATCCTAACAATAAAACATTAAATATAAATTCAAAATGACCGGAACTGTTATTGTTTCGAGCGGAATGCTTAATATAAGCCCCGGTCCCACACTATTTACTTACCTACTTTTCTTGAATTTTATTCCAAATTGTTCTTAAGACCATGAGCCCTGTGGGCGTCTGATCGGCTCCCCTAAACATCAATAAAATCTAATCAACTTTTGTTATGAATTCATTCAATTTCAGTAAATAAGGATAGAATGGACTAAATTGTCCTTGCATTGTTTGGTCCTTCGGCTTTTGCTGTAAATATTACAGCGCTATGGTCCTAAGAATTCGCTGGCCATCTTTCTTCCAGATACAAACTATGTTTTACGTATAGTCACGAAATCTCCAACTTTGTATCCATACTCACATTTCCGCTTTTAATCAAATTGTTTATTGTATCTGTTCTGAGCCTGCTGAATATTTTCTTTTACTTCTTGTCACATCTTCTGTCTTGTCATAAAAATTATCAACCATCTCCTTTTCTATCAGCTGAAGTATATCGCTATCTAGTCCACAACGCATTTTTACCCCGATTATCAGCTCAAAAGGACAACGCTTTGTTGGCCCATTAACAGCGCTATTAATAGCCCTGTATAAACATGAACACAATATTGTACTTAAAGAACAAGAACACATTCACGGAGAACTTGTACCATCTTCCAGGTTCCTCCGACAACAATTTGAAAATAATGCTCAGAATCGATCGGTTCACGCGTTCAATTTGTTAATTGCCTCATGGCACCTGTGTGGTGCTCCATTCGTTTTTCTCTTCTTATTTCTCTGTCTGGTTATTTCGGTATTGCCAGCAAATCCGTACCTTGCATAAACTTGTACACAAGACCAGCCTTCAATTTAAAGTTGTCATATGGTTTACTTTTCAGAATTTCGGTAAATGCTTTGACTATCCTATCCTCCTGCGGGGCTTTTCTACGGGGCTACCTCCCGCGGAACGTCCTTCGACGCAATCAGTCACGAAAGTTGGATCTAAGTATGTACTAGCGGAATTTTTTGCACGCGAGAAAAAAAATTTTGGCACCCGATTAAACTCAAAGAGGCCTTCCTTCGTAATGAACGCCGTATACTTATTGCTGCTTTCTTCCAGAGGAACGAAAAAGAATCCATTTTCTAATCCATGATGCAATCTTTCAAGACCCTCTTATTCATGTGACGATAGTCCACGCAGACCCGATTGCTCCCATCCTTTTTCTTGACGATAACTGTACGACTGGCGAAATTTGATGATGAGCGTGGCCCATTGCTGCTTGTCAACGTCGTCCTCGCTAATCGTAACGTTTTACGTTATGGCGCTAAGTTCTCTTCCGGCACGATCTTCAGAATCATCGGGCGCACGGCAGTCTGCTTCTTTTCGGTAAAGTCCTGAATCATCGATTCGACGAAATCACTATACTGCGAGAGAACGTCTATATCAGTATTTGCTTCAACCACATTGTAAATACTTATCTGTTTGGTGTCTACAGTTTCCTCCGCTGAAAGAGCGCAACTCGTTTTCCTGAACATGAACATCTTTAATCTTTAATAGTGAAACACCAGTGTCTATGAGCTTCTTAACTTGCACCTTGTTGATTTTGAGAGACTAGGCGTTTGTAGATGCTCCTGAGATACACTATTATAGCAATGCTGCTTCTTCGTATAGTTGGTGTAATTGGGCTTTTTGGCGAACGGCTGTGAGTATTGCTTTTTAAGGGTCAAACCCTCCTCGGCCGGGATCGTTTATTCGTAGATTTCGTATTTCTCTCTCAGCTGCTTGTATGAACTGCATCTATACAAAGTGTACTTGTAATCCGTTTTTAATCTATGTTCGGGCCAGCCGCTAAGCAACAGGCCTAACTTAAAACTATACATACAAAACTATACAGTACAATACAATAGCAATACAATAGCCGACGGTGCTAATTCCAGTAATCTGCTAACTTCTCTGCGCATTGGTTGCATTTGGATCACGATTATATCTACATTTATCTGGTTGTGCTAAGAGCAAGCAATCGGCTTTCGCTAGCAGCCGCCGGTATAAATAAACAGCATTAAATTTGAACAATTCGCATTATTATTTTGGATAAAAAATAGGTGCCAAAAAAGCTTGGCATCTCAAACAATGTCAATCCGTCGATAATGTATCGAATCTTCGACTTCGTATCTATTGTCTCACGCGCAGCAATGCCTTTCATCTGTAATATATATTCGTAATATACTTTCATTGTTAGTTTTCACTCACACATACAACTGATTGCACCGAATATACGATCACTCTCGAAGTATTGTATAAGTTGGTGACGTAACTGTCCTTACTCATACACTGCTGTGGATTCCAGAAAAAACGACTGTAAATGTAGTTTTTTCCCCGAGTTTTGTATGTTTTTTGGTTCGTCGTTTAGTCCATATGGTTCAGCTGTTTAGCTAGTGAGCTTTTTCACTAACTGTTGCTATTTAAAAAACGGTTTCAATTGGGTTTGGGTTATATATGTGGTTTAATGCCAGATTTATTTAAGCTAGACGCATATAGGTATGCGTGTACGACGAACGATGATCTTTAGCTTTTGAGTATTCGCTAAAGACTGAAATGCAAGGGCTGACGGCGTAGTTGCCGTGCCCTATGAGGCAACGCTTAACGAGCGGGAGAGAGTGCGATTATTAGAGAGCTTGAGCAGTTCGGGCTGCTGCTAATTCGAGTACAAAGAATGCTTATACATAAGTATGCGATAGAAAGCCGCTGCCGTGCGTAGGCATATGCGGTAACAAACGATTTTACAGTGGGCATTGCAATAATTGACAGATGTGCATTTACTTTATGGTTTATGCTGCTTGACCCGACATACTCCCCCCGTTGAAACCCTATCCTTCAACAGCATCTTTAAGGGGCAGCAGACACAACTTGTTGACAGCTCGATTTATAAGTCCAGATTAGGTCTTCAGCACGGCGACTCGGGAAACGCCATCTCTTCCTGGTAGAAGCTCGACCACCCTCGCAAGTGGCCACTTCATGGGAGGCAGATTCTCATCCTTGACAAGGACCATATCTGCGACTGCCAAACTGCGCTTCGCAGTGCGCCATTTTGAGCGTTGCTGCAGCGAAGTGATGTACTCTTCCTTCCACCGGGACCAAAAGAGTTGCTGCAGGTATGAAACGCGCTGCCAGCCGTCCAAGCGATCGAATTTAAGCCGCGTGACGTCTGGCTCAGCGAACGAAGCAGGAGGGCCACCATTCAAGAAATGAGCTGGAGTTAAAACTTCAAGATCGGCAGGGCTCTCTGAAATGGAAACTAAAGGTCTTGAATTAATTACGGCCGTGATGTGGCAAAACAACGTCCGCAGTTCGTCAAATCCAAGAACCGAGCTGCCTATCGCACGGTAAAAGTGGTACTTGGCCGTCTTAGCTGCCGCTTCCCATAGGCCACCAAAATGCGGGGAGCGCGGAGGAATGAAGTGCCAGTCTATAGACTCCACCAAGCAAAAATCCAGCACAGCCTTCTGATGGTCATCGCTGAGGAACAGGCGTTTTAACTCCATCAGCTCATTCTTAGCGCCGACAAAATTTGTTGCGTTGTCTGACCAAATTTGTCGCGGCTTCCATCGGGTGCATATGAAGCGCTTTAGTCCATGAAGAAAGGCAAGTGTAGATAAATCCTTAATCAGCTCCAGATGAACAGCCTTAGTAGCGAAGCAAATGAAGACACAG
The DNA here is from genome assembly GCA_035041765.1 of Drosophila algonquin. Lineage (NCBI taxonomy): Eukaryota > Metazoa > Arthropoda > Insecta > Diptera > Drosophilidae > Drosophila > Drosophila algonquin. Next base: position 53,747 of record JAWNKY010000060.1, on the reverse strand, counting down.
ACGTAACACTTGATTGGGCCCTTATTGCGTGCCTCCGGCTTGTAGAAAAATGGCCCACAAAAGTCGACGCCTGTGATCTCAAAGGCATGAGAACCGTCGAGCCGCTCCTTTGGAATATCCGCCATAATATGCTCCAATACTCTAGGCTTCATTCGAAAGCATCTTATGCACTTGTTCACTGCCTTGTTTGCCGTCTTCCTCCCCCAATGGGCCAATATTGGGATCGAATGAGTCCAAGCAAAGCTCGAGGTCCAGCGTGCAGATTCCGCTCATGAAAGTGAGAGATTATGGAAAGAGTTAGTGGATGGCTGCTAGGCAAGATAATAATTGGATGACGACCATCAAAATCCAACGTAGAGTTCTTCAATCGACCATCAACCCTGAGCAGACCAAACTGATCCATGAATGGCAACAACGAAGCAAGTGAGCTAGATGGGGAAACTGATCCCCTGGACCGCAGCGTCATCATGTCCTCCCATAGCTGAGTGCGCTGGACTAGTCGCAGCAATAACTGGGTTCCATGCTCAATGTCCGAGACAATCAGTCCGGGATACCGAATGCAATAGCAAAACTTGTAAATGTATCCGAAAACGCGTTGCAAGGAACCAAACGAGTTTGCATACTTGGAATCAGCTACAATGTCAATGTAGGGAGATTTTACCAGAAGAGCACTCCTGCGAAGCTCAAGGGCTGGCTTATGCGGTAGTACCGTGGGCGGCCAGTCATCTGAGGGACCACAAAGAAATGGAGGTCCATGAGCCCAAAGGGGAGACTCCTTCAGCTCAGTCGGAAGAGCCCCTCGACAGAGAATGTCGGCTGGGTTTAGCGCTGTGGGAACATAGCGCCATGTCATGTTGTCGGTCATTTCCTGAATCGTTGCTACTCTATTTGCGACAAATATATTAAATCTTGACTACTCGTCCCGAATCCAGGAAAGTGCAACCGCAGAATCACACCAACAGTAACACCTTCCCTTGAAAACATTCATTCCGGATATTTCAGATATGAGTCTAGCCAGAACTCCGCTCCACAAAGCTCCAACTTTGGCACCGTAAGTGTCTTCAAAGGAGCAACACGAGATTTGGCACAAAGTAAGTGACTGCTGGCATGCTGACCTTTTGATACGACATTTATGCATGCACCATAAACCTCGAAGAATCCGTGAATTTCTAGCTCGGAGTCTGGAAGGAGGACAAGACGAGGAAATTCAAGTCGACGAATTTGACCAAAACTACTGCATATTTCCTGCCACTCGGTACTCAGTGAGGCTGGGAGGCTTTCATCCCAGGCTAACTTCTCCTTGCACAAACGCTGAAGAAAGATTTTTGATTTCGTAACTACAGGACCAGCAAGTCCGAGAGGATCGTAGAACCGCGCTATGGTTGATAACACAGAGCGCCTGCAGGGATTCGGAGACAATTCTAGGGCCGAGAACGAAAATAAAAGTTTATCAGAAATCGGATCCCAAGCGAGTCCTAGTGTCTTAGTAAAATGGCTGCCATCATCGAACTTTAAGTAAGTTTCCTTGTCCTCATCAGGAACTCCATCCAGCACAGTGGGCACGTTCGAACACCATTTCCTCAATCTGAACTGACCCCTAGACAGGATTCCAGCAGTTTGCTTCCAGAGATCTGGCGCCAGATATTAAATCATCATCATCTTCAGCTCCCACTGTAAAATCTACCTGCTCGTCGGTTGCCAACTGGTGCATCGCTCGCACAGATAAATAGGAGGCAGGCTTCGTCCCATAAGTAACGGTTTCCAGTTGAAACACGCGCAAGTCATCTTGCGTGGAGTTTCTCCACAGAATATACTGCAAGTTGCTGTCCTCGGGCGAGACTCGTACACACCGATACATCTTACAGATATCTCCCGTAATCGCAACTGCGTATGAACGAAATCGAGCAATAATATGAAAGAGTTTAGGTTGTATTACGGGACCAGCCATTAAAACATCATTCAAGGAGTAGCCAGATGAAGTTGAAGCGGATCCATCAAATACGACCCGAAGCTTGGTCGTAGAACTCTCTTCTTTCATGACGCAATGGTGAGGTAAAAAATATCGGCAGTTGCTGATAGATTGGGCAGTAACCGGAGACATATGACCTAAGTCAAGATACTCATTTATGAAGGCAGCATACTGAGCCTTCACATCAGGGCGACGATTTAACTTCCGCTCAAGGGACAGGAATCTGCGACGTGCTTGATTGTAAGATTCTCCCAGGAGATCCAAACTATATTTAGCTGGCAGCCGAACACAAAAATCGCCATTTTCTAATCGACGGACATGCTGAACAAAATGCGCTCCACAACAACCAGCTCTTCCTTGGTAGATTTTACTATTGGTTCGATGCAATTCTCAACCTCCCAAAACCTCCGAAGAAGCACTTCAAGCGGCTCATCTGGATTGTCATTCTCGGCAACAACGGCCAGACAGCGAGCAACCATTAAAGACGAACCATTCAAACGAGAACAACCTCCAGAAACGACCCATCCCAAGCGAGTTTTCTGAATTGAAGGCAATCCTGGCAGTAGTTTGACCTGACCAACACAAAGGAGATCGTAAAACAGACTTGCTCCAATTAATAGATCGACGCGCTGAGGCCTATGAAACTCCGGATCATACAGTGGTATGTTCGCTGGAATGTTTCAGTTATGAGTGTCAATTCCAAAGTTTGGCTGACGATCAGTTATGTTAGAAGCTACGATAGCAGTGATGAGGGTTGAGAATTCAGATGAGCGAGAATGCAGGCTAACTCTAACCGAACATCCATCGGTGACAAAGCTGGAGTCACCAATTCCAGAAACTGCGGTTGATGATTTCCTTTTCCGAAGCTGAAGCTGATTGGCAAAGCGAGAGGTTATCAGATGTAACTGGGAGCCGGAATCTAGCAATGCTCGGCAGGCAACTAAAACTCCTGATCGATTTTGGGACCAAAACTGTGGCAGTGGCAAGTAGGACAACATCATTATTGAGACCTTGTGCTATAAGTGCAGACGAGGTAGACGCTGAGGTAGAGGGTTCAGTGGTAAGCTGAGACGGATTAGAAAGAGGGGGCGCAGACGGAGACGGAGCATCAGTTGACTGACCTTGGACTGCAGCCGAATCAGGGTTACTAAAATGAAGAGTAGTATGGTGCTTGCCCCCGCAGATACGACAGTGGCTCGAGGTGCACTGGCTTAATCGATGTCCTGTTCTAAGGCAATTGATACAAAGTGACAGTCGTTTGGCTTCTTTATGGCGATTTTCGGGGGACAGTGCCTTGAACTTCTGACAGTACTGGACTTCGTGAGCACTGTTACTGCAGAGCACGCAGCCTGAGAAGGTTTGGCTAGTTGCAACCAAGGTGGACCTGGTTTTGTTATATCTTCTATTCTTGCCCACCTGAATGCTCGGCGCATAGCTTGCCCTAGCAAAATCCACTGTCTCCAATGACCTGCATTGCTGTTCCAGGAACGAGGCCATATACTCCCTTGACGGAATCGAGTTGGCATATGCTGGCTCCTCAAATCGCTCCTCCCACTTGGCTTGGCTCGCTGGATCAAGTTTACGAAGCAGCTCCTGCACGATGATGCATCCTGCGATCTGCTCAGAAGTGCCCAAGCTCTGAAGCGCACTCATATGAACGTTGAATCCGTCCGACAGCTCTCGAAGCATTACCACTGAACCATTCTCGACAGCCTGGAGCCCTAGGATCTCATTGATGTGTGCCTGAAATACTAAGCGTCGATTATTAAACCTTCTTTCCAATAATTCTAAAGCCACGCTATAATTGCCATCCGAAATTTCCAGCGACCGCACAGTCTCCAAAGCCGCATCACGCGGACAGGAACGCAAATGCTGAAACTTCTCTACATTAGGTAGATCAGGATGGTAATCTGTGATGGTTACAAACGTGGAGTAGAAGTCGGTCCATTTAGCATATCCTCCACTGAAAGTTGGAAGTTGTATAGGATGCAGGGATGGTACCTGTCTACGTCGAGGTAGAAATTGCGAGCCGGAAAAATCAGCGGTGATGTTTCCTCCAGCCATGGTAGAATGAAGAGGCATGTGTCCGCTGATCTTTGCTATTTCCCGCATAATTGACGCCTTCACAGTACTGGCAAGCGATTCGAACATATCACCTAATAAACTGTGAATCTCGGCTTGATCCAATTCTTCAAGCTCGGTGTGGAGCATCTCAAACTTTCCGATCAGCTTATCTAGTTGCTCTTGTTTTACAACGAGCATATAATAGTCCGCTACTAGAGACTCATTCTGGCACTCAGCAGCTAACCTTTTCATTTTTTCGCATAACTCCGTGGATTTGAGCTTTAAAAATGATACCCTGTTTTGTTCCCTGGCAATTGGAAAATCGTTAGCAGCGTCGGCAGCGTTGGCAGCGTTGGCAGCATCAGCAACGTTGGCAGCAACAGCAGCGTTGGCAGCATCCATCTCCATAGCGGCAGCAGCTTAGCAAACGTTTACTGCGGGAAGATGACCGCAAAGAGTGAAGTGTGTAATAAACGTCGCTAGCGGGAAGACGAAAAAAAGAGGAACGAACGCACTTGGGAGCAATGAACAATAACGCCAATACCAATAGCCGGTGTGGGAAGAGAAGAGCAAAGAGCACCGAGCGTGAACTGTAATAACAAGCACCGTAAGCCGACAGCTGCAAGGGAGGCCGGTATATATGTAGTATATTATATAGTCGATGACACTGGTCCAATTGGCAATTCAAATAATGTTTTGTTATACTTTGTGATTGCACTGATATTGTTATTCTTGCACGATCACGTCGGGGTCACCAAATGTTTAGCTAGTGAGCTTTTTCACTAACTGTTGCTATTTAAAAAACGGTTAAAATTGGGTTTTGTTTATATATATGTGGTTTAATGCCAGCTTTATTTAAGATAGACGCATATAGGTATGCGTGTACGACAAACAAAGATCTTTAGCTTTCGAGTGTTCGCTCAATACTAAAGTGCAAGGGCTGACGGCGTAGTTGCCGTGCCCTATGAGGCAACGCTTAACGAGCTGGAGAGAGTGCGATTATTAGAGAGCTTCGAGTAAAAAGAATGCTTATACATAAGTATGCGAAAGAAAGCCGCTGCCGTGCGTAGGCATATGCGGTAACATAACGATATTACAGTGGGCATTGCAATAATTGACATCGAGATGTGCATTTACTTTATGGTTTATGGTTTATGCTGCTGGACCCGACATCAGCGTTTAGCTTGAAATTATAAAACCACTGCTGTACCGACAGAAATATTATCTCCACGGAATTCTGGAATAATTTTTGAACAATTTTCCACTACCAGCTTTGTATCGTGTGTGTTCTCCCGTTATGCTTTATCTACTGGCGGCTTCTGAGATTTGGCTCGTTTTACACTGGCAACACTGCTGAACTAAGTCTGTTTGCATTGCCGTTGCTGTTATCTGCTGTTCTTCTCGTTCTGCTGTTGTTCTGCTGTCTTTTCGATTGAGGCTTGAGAGCATTGCAGAGCTGCCGAAAGTCAGCATTTACATTGTTTTGGTTGCTTATCAAATAAAATTGCCAATTGTATATGCATTTTAAATTAGGATGATTAAAAACTTGCTGCTGGCACAAACAGATATAATGCCTTATAAATGTTCATAGTAAGTTGAGATATAAAAATAAATTAGTTTTAAGTCTCTTGGTTCGGTATATATGTAAAAGAATATTTTGAAATACTCAAGATTATAATACTATTTTAATACATTGCAGGTATTATGTGTCATTTTTAAAAAAAAACCTAAAAATATTAGAAGGAAAACTAAGGCAATATGCCCAGTGGTGCTTCGATAACTGCAAAAGCACAAAGGTATCTACGAGAGTTTATCCACCTTCTAGTGTTGAAGTTGCTGTAAGTATAAGCTATTATTTATTAACAACAAATGTACATATTTGGTCCTAATTTTGTTCCTGTCGATTGTAAATGTAATGATACGTTAACATTAATGAGGGGCAAATGCCGCGGCTCTACTTCCCACCCAGCATTTTTGAAATTCATAACATTTAACATAATTGAATTAATGTAGATAATAACAAAAATATTTACAATATTATTTACATGTATGTGTTATATTACTCTAAACACCTACGCTTCGCCAGCCTGTCATTGGCATGGACAAAATGCTTTTGTAGCACCGTATTCAAATCTTTGTCCGTGCATTTATATTTTTCACTAGTAATATCTAAAAGGGAAAATATTAATTAATAAAAAATATTTTAAATATTTTCCAAAATAATACATATTTTTTATTACGGTTGCAACAGTGGCGTAACTATAGAAATGGGGGCCCCAGTCAGATTTTCATTAAGGGGCCCTTATCAGAAGAATTCTTTAAATCATTCAAACTTTTCTCACTTCATGATATCGAGAAATCCATGGAAAATATTTACACGGAATCGTGCCTCTATATCAGACAGTCTTTCGTCCTGGCACAATTCTTCGAAATATTTCTTGGTTTTCGTGATCCGCTTGTTCTGAAACTCAACCTTGACTATCCAATCCGCACTTAGTTTGATGGCCTGTTATTTTGCTCCCTCGTAGTCATTTCGGAATTCTCGTAGTTCTTGATACGCTTGCTCGAGTAAAACATTTGCTTGGGAAAGATCGACATCTGGCTTTTGAAGAGCTTTTGTAATCAGGTTTGTTGTTGTCAAAACTTTTGTGTGCAAAATAAAACAAATTCGAAATTTTCCATCACTTGGCGTAGATAGGTTGCTTCATTTCGCTAGGTTTTCGAATTGCTGATAAGGATGATTTTGGACAGCGCCTTCAAAATATCACTATACCTGAATCGAACAGCTTGTAAAGAATCGTTCCGGGATGACCATCGAGTTGGACAGAGTCGTTTCAGTTTCAACGAAGAATTTTCGGAGAGAAAAGTTGATAATAACTCCCATCTTTTTATACTGTTCGCGAAAAAAAACGTAAATTTGATCAATTGTTTGCCAGAATTTTTGGACATCAGGTATTGCACCCATCGAGGCACCATTGAGAACAAGGTTAAGTCTATGTTCTGCACAATGGACAAAAATGGCTTTTTCTTCCCTATCAAGAATTTTTCTTTGAACACCATTGTAAATTCCACTCATTGTCGCAGCAAGGATTGTTGACGCAAGTTTGTTTTTGTTCCATATTTGCCACTACTCACTCGATATTCAGTGTCACAAACTTCCTGAGCTTGAGCAAAAACAGCGAGAAAAAAAAGATTAGCAAGAATGAAACGTGCTCATATGAAATAGCGCAAAAATTTGAAAAATGAAAAACAAGACAGAAATATAATATTAAGCTGGCAACGAATATTTATAACGAAAGAACACCAAAATATTTATTTTTTCATATTGAACATTTTTCTGATATAAAGATGAACAAAATTTTTCTCTCTTGCCACTTTTGGGGGCCCCTGGTGCTTGGGGCCCCGGTTTCGGAGACCGGTAAGACCGGTGGTAGTTACGCCACTGGGTTACAATGTAGCACCATTCTGCTGAGGGTTTAATTTTCGTCCACTTCCAGCTGTATTCGGAAGCTACCTTGTCCGAAAAAAATTTTCTGATCGCAGCTCTAATAAATTGTGTGGGCCCATCTCCTCCAACTTTCGATATTAGATATTTCTAAACATAGGGTAAAGTAGGTAGTTATGGACAGTCGGTAGACACCCCTGTGTGGACACCCCTGTGCAACTTTTGACACAGAGCAGATTTGACAGATCTGACAAATGTCATGTGTGCGCCATAGAAGCACGATGTTTTTGTGCCAAATTCCAAAGTGCACAGACGCGTCTGCTTTGTGCTGCAAACAAATTATTTTTTTACCTCGAAAAAAATCACAAAAGTTTCTTTGAACGTTTTTTAAAGTGTCACCGTGTGAAGTGTGTTAAGTGAGAAGGTGAGTGCAATGGATTTTTTTACGCGAAATTTAGTTTTCTTTGAGATTCAATATCGGGTTCGGACACAATCTACACAGCAAAAATTTGTTTCATATGATTTCAAAATGGCTGCTCAAGTGAGTTGTGGACACTTGAATGTCGGGAGTTGTGGACACCCAATTTTTTTTGGCAAATCGTGAAATATTGTCGTTGATGTCAGTATAAATTATTTTAATAGTGTTTTATGCATTTTTTTGATGTTTTTAGTCATGTCGTCGAAGAAAAATTAAAAAAAATCGTCCGATTTAACGGGAATTGATTTTAATGCGCTGACAAATGCCATTAAACGATGCTTGGTGCCAGCTACTTCACATGCGGGAATTGTGCTTCTGACGTGGAATGATGTCCTCTCTCGTTATTATTTTTGCCATTGATGGCCTTTAACATTAATAAACTTTAATTATTGATTAATTTCATTGCGTTTAACTTCATATTTTCTATATTCAAGCTTATTAAGCCACAATCCCCCCCAAAAAAAAATTTCGCAAAAATGACCATTTCACAAAAAATTTGATAATTTTTTTTCAATGGGAGATATCAATGTAATTCTTTCAAAACTAGTTAGCTAGTTAGGTTTCTAGCTTTCCATTGATATGCCTATGTCCGCATAATATGCCCCAGGTAAAAATATATGATTGAAAAACAAAACTATGTCCACAACTGCCTACCTTCCCCTATTAATTAAAAAGAATAAAAAAAAATGAAAATAAAATAAAATATTAATATCTATTTCTGTTGTAGTTACGAACTGACTAAGTAGACTCTCATTTTTTTGCACTTCCTCATCAAATGCTACTACTTCACTAATAGCACTGAGAGGAAGTTTAAGGATGTCCGAGAATAAGACATCAGCATCAAAATCTGTGTTGTTTTTTCTGTTTTCCATTTTAACAGAGACAACCTCCTCTGTCAACTTTAAGAGTCCCCGTTTATTTGACTCTTTTAAAGCAGTTATTTCTGCTTTCAAATCGGAATTTAACAGTTTTATCTGAGAAACCTCAGACCTTAACTGTTTAATTTCTTTCACCAAGTCTTGTAAAAGATTTTGGAGGTTTCCGGTCTCTGGTATCGTAACGTTTGTCACTAAAAATGATGTGTTTATTAAAAATAATATTGGAAAATTTGTAATAAAAATAAATTACTTACATATTGTTAAATTATTACTTGGAATATAATTCAATTCCGATGAAGTTATGTTGTGGAAGGACATGGTGAAGTTGCGGTATGAAAAAATAGCTTCCGTCTAAGGAATCACGCAAACATATTATTTTATTATTTATTTGATTTAAGCAAAATTCAATTGTATTATCGAAGGCTCGTAAGTCAGTTGCACAATATATATTAAAATCGCTTGATGTTATTGGTTCCACGAAAAGTGGTGTCAAGCCATGTATTTCAGTCCCTACAAAAACTGGCAGATTCTCATTTTTCTTTATTTCTATTATTTTAAATATTTTATTATTTACCAAACAAAAGTTGTTGGGCTCTTCCAAAGAAATTAAGACACCTTTTAAAGAAATACTTGATATTTTATCATTTATGATCTTCCCAAAACTTATGTTTAATTCTTGCCCTAATTCCTTTCCCAAATGGTAGCTCTTCTCAATGTGCCTTTTATAGATTTGAACTGCAACACTTCCTCCTTTTCGGACTTTGTTCTTGATTTGCTGCAGATAGTTTTAAAATTGAAATGCACTTATGCCATCTAAGGCTCCAAAAAGTTTGGCATCTTCGTTGATGTGCAATAAGGCATGAACATTGTATGTTAAAAAACACAAGTCATACAACTCTGGTGTGTCAACAACAAATGATCTTAATAATTGAGCAGCAACAGAATTGTTTGACTTGCAGTCATGTATGTCCAAAAGTATCCTCATGGCCAATGATATTTTAAAAAATGGCAATAACTGTTTCGACTCAAATTCTTTTTCAACACGATAGCCCAGAGTATAATAAAAATTGCCTAAGCTGTGTTCCCTTCCATCTGTCTAGGTCTTTTAAGCTTCGAGGTTTCCTTTTAAATTCCCTCGGTATATTCTTTTTATTAAAAGTTAACTCCTCGGAAATTGATGTTATTTTCGTTGACACTAAGGAAAACTCGAAGCCTTTTTTGTGAACCCAGCTTTTCAATAAAGTCCGCATTACGCCTAAGCAAACAACGTGCATGTAATCTAGGCAGCACTGGGACACTATGTCAATGTTTAGCATTTCTATTCGTGAAAATTGCTTCACATGGTGTTCCGGCTGCGCACGATTTCTAAAGGATTCATTGCTTCTCAACTCTATAGTATCACTACCTGGTGGAAAAACTAGACGATGTTTGACCATTTGTCCCTTCTGAGTGCACCGCACACAAGAAAAGTAGCCACTATGTCCCTTAGTGCCCAACACAAATGACTTCGCAGGCGCGTCCATACCGATACAGCGAATAATGATTTGAAAGCACTTGTTGTCGAAAGGAAAACCTTCGCGAAGAAAAATTTGAAGTTCATCGATGAACTCTTCAAGAAAGTTAATGTGGCTTTGAGTTCCCTTCATAAACGCCAACAAGCCCAACATAAGTTGTGCAACTTACACTTGTCAAAATTGGCCAAACTTGCGTGGTGCTGCTTTTAAATAATGGAAGTCCATCAATGCCAAAGTCTAAAATCAAATTTGGCAACTTCCAATCATTAGTGGTTAAAAAGTCCGACAAACATCTTTTAAGTCCATAATGGACATAGGTGCCGTCTCCAATTTTTCTTTTCACTACAGAGCAAGGCGTTTGCAAAACAGTTCTCGCATCTTTCGGAACTGAAATATCACAGTTTCGCAATAATGACAACAGCGCATTGACTGCAATGAAACTTATGTTGAACTCAGTGGCCCATTTAGCTAGTCCCTCACAAAGGTCAACTTCACTTTTCTTGCTACTGGCAAAAGACCCACTGTCACTGTCGCAAGACCCACTGTCACTGTCGCTTGAACTTTCAGCACTCTTATGATTGTAATCAAAACTTTCGTTTGCCAAAAGATCATTTGAATTGTTGTTTTTCTCTATTATTTCCTTTTCAGGAAATAATAGTTTATAAGCCTCTCTTTTGGCCACGCGACGCAATTGTTTGACTGACATAATCACCTTTTTATTTGATATAGTTGATATAATAATTGATTTGTTTGCACTTCGCACTTGCACTTCACTTGCACTTTCACGATCGAATGACAAAATTTGCACATTTCGGCATGTGCTTAAGAAAAAGTGCCGTTTAACTTAGATCTAACCTTAGATAAGAATCGCTTTTGGATCAGCCAAGCAAGCAGAATATGAGTGCATAGTAACAAAGCAAAACCAAACAATGATCATATTTTAATCACCTGCATGCTCATTTGGCGATTGCTTTGCATTTCGTTTTTTTATTTCAAACCAATCATACTTTGAGCATATGGAAGGGTCATTTATGAGTCCTCTTTCGATCGCCCAGGAGATTAGTCGTTTTTTAATCATCAAGGAGACTCAAAAAAGACTCATCAAGACGATTTCTGTTAAAACAGTCTTCCAAATGCTTGCAGGGTTTATACCTGGTACTCTGACACAGCGCGAGGAAAGTTTGCGCCCGGGGCAAAAGTTCTGGCGGCTCACCCAACACAAAAAAATAATTATTTTTAAAAGAATATTGTCAATTCCAGCATCAAAATCAAAAATAAAACAAAACAAAATGACAATTCCAGTGACAAAATTAATAGCTAAAATTATTTAATTATAAAACAAAAATAAAACAAAACAAAATGACAACTCAAGTATCAAACTTAAATTAATTAATTGATATAAAAATTTAAATTCTTACTCTCCTAGCTTTTAGAGAAAAAAGCAAAATCATCCAATATTTGTTCCATATTTAGAAATTCCGTTACGGAATACTCGATCGACATCAAACTGAGACTGCTAAGTCTCTCCTGTCCCATTAAAGATCTGAAACTCGTAGATCTCTCTGCTGATGCTGATGTTACAGGAATGGTTAAAAATATCAGTTGAAGAAGTTCAAAATGATTAATATTTTCAAAATGGTTTCATATGGCGAGAAATCATTTTTTTGCACTTTAACTTAATTTGCCAATTCTTCTGAACTTAAATCAGCAGTATATTTTATCGCTAAATTCATTGCATGCCTTTCAAATTCATTGTCAGGTTCGGAATTTAAAAAAATCAAAATCCTGAGAAACATAAAGTGTGTCAAATCTCTATTTTAGTTGTTGAATAATGAGGTCTAATGATTCCAAAAATATCCGAAATGACCAGTCTCAGATAAGTTTTAACTTTCATCAACAGCTTCATACTCAAATTGCCTCTGCACTTTTCGTTGTCTCATTGTTGTAACTTCAGTGTCAAAAAACCAAACTTTTGCCAAGTCCAGATTTTTGCTAAAAATATATCTCTCCATTTTTGCTTTCATATGTTTATACATCTGGCTTATATATTTATATTTCTACACACATATGTATATATGTATGTATCTATACGGCTCGTATAAGTATGTGCGAGAGAAAGAGAGAGGGAATGAGTAAGCACTTGGAGCACTTGGAAGGCGTTGCTTAGCCACTGAAATTTTAATTGTTCCTTCTGGCTATAATAAATGTTCCGACCTGATCTAGCTTCAACAATCTTACAGATATTGTCATTCTCTATGATCCTGCGTTTGTATACCCGGTACTCGAAGAGTATAGGGGTATATTCGATTTTTGGTGAAAGTGGATGTATGTAACGCCCAGAAGGAAGCGTTTCCGACCCCGTAAAGTATATATATTCTTGCTAAGCGTCAATAGCCGAGTCGATATAGCCATGTCCGTCTGTCCGTCCGTCCGTCCGTCTTCATTAGCGCCTATATCTCAGATACTGTTGAAGCTAGAGCAACCAAATTTTGTATCCATTCTTCTGTGTTATCACACTACTCCAAGTGTATTTCAAAATTTCGCTCCGCCCCCTTCCGCCCCCACAAAGGACGAAAGTCTGTGGCATACACAATTTTTAAGATACGAGGAAACTAAAAATGCTGAATCGTAGAGACTGACAATTTCTATCGGAGTGTTGAATCTGGATCAGATCGGATTATTAATATAGCCACAATGAAGAAAACCATTTCGAAAGTAATCGTTCCCTCTCGCTCTCTCTCAAACGCGACCCTGTCTGTTTTGCCTATTCGTCCAAATGAGCGCCTAGATCTCGGAGACTATAAGAGCCAGAGCAACCAAACTTTCTATCCAAGCTCCTGTGATATCACGTCAATACCATTGTATTTCAAAATTTTGCCACGCCGCTTTCCGCCTCCACAAAGAACGAAAATCTGTGGAATCCACAATTTGTAAGATAAAAGAAAACCAAAAACGCATAGTGATGGAAAATAACCGTGTCTACTAGATTGCCGAATCTGGATCAGGTAGAACTACTATTATAGTCAGAAAGAACAAATTAAATTTCAGTTGCTACGCAGCGCGTGCCAAGCGCTTACTCATTCCCTTTCTCTCTCGCAAAAACTTGTACGTCTCGAATATGTAGTTATACATGTCATGTAGAAATGTAGAAGCAGATGTAAAAAGCATATGTAAACAAAAACGGAAACATGTATAAAAATTCCAAAAATGGTTTGACTTCATTTTTTGAATTATTCTTTTTTGCCCAAAATTTAAGTCGTCCCTTTTGCGAACGTTTAATAAATTTCATAAATCGTTCGCTCATATCTGTATGTATATACTGACTGAGTACCGGGTATAAAGTAGAGCCGCGGCCTTTGTCGCGTCTCACAACGTTTCCCCTCGTTTTTTCTTGTATCTTCAAATTTGTGCATGCCACAGGTTTTCGTCTTTTTTTTCCTGACTTATGGAATTGGATATTATGATTAGATTTATGTATATATATTTTTCAAACTTAACATTGATAACTCCTCTGGCCTTGTAGTTACTTAATTTAACTTTAAGGAAAAACGAAGTAATTCATCCTTTAAAATTCTAGTCCAGGAGGAATTTGTCAAGAGTATTTTAGAGCCTTCTTTCTAGGCTGTACAAACGATTTGTCATATTTTTACTATTCGACCTCGACCCTCAAACTCTGAATCTCACTTTTCATAACTTCCATAACCTTCCTAACTCTTTTCAGTTGAAGAGCATTACAAAATTGAAATTTTTGTTTTTCAGTATTGATGTAAATTATTACTATGACTAGTTATGTATGTATATCACAACATAATATTATCTTATTATTGCTTACTCTAACTAAATAGCTACTTATGCAATAACGAAGAATAATTAAACTGAAAGGATTAAGCATAATCCTGGTTCAATATTGAAATAGTTGTAGTTAAAATTCGTCTGTGTTGTTTCTATGTGTCATTCATGCGCTTACATTCCACCATCATCTGAGTTATGCTTCACGCTGTCCATCTTCAGTAGTCTGTCCATCTTATTGTCGAAGGGGACAAACCTCCCAAATATTACTTGGTGTCCTTCTGAAGACTCTTACCTGATTTTCCCATCCATGAAACACGATTTCGTCGATGCTCTGTACGATACTTCGTTGGGTCAGATAAATGGTATATGTAATAGCCTCGTCTTTGCTACCGATATATCGAGTACTCTGTTCAGCAGAGGATCTCCCAATCTTTCCTTGAAGAACTTTACTATCCCACACATAAAAATGATTTTCAGTTGCCTTCTTCTGGTCCCAACCAATCTTTCACATAGACTTCAACTATCTTTTGCTTTAAGAAGGGGACTATTGCCCTTTCTCTGATTTACCGTTTGATTGGTAATTCTTCGACAACTACCAGTAAATTGATCCTGCCTCTAATGCTTTCAATAGTACTTTTTTTCCCATTTTTCCGACTTATGTTTCATTAACAACCCCCTTGAGAAATCTTTCTGGCCCTATTTGGTTCACCGCGAAGGAATTTTAAATTCCGTATGTACAAACAAATTTGAAAAATCCGGTTCACAATCAGACTTTTCGAAGTACTCAGTTTCAAAATCAAAATTTTCTTTATATAATACTCTAAGCTACAAAGAAAACTTGGCTAAATGCAAGCTTTATTTTAAATGCGATCCTAAATAATTCTTCAGGCTTT
Organism: Drosophila algonquin; assembly: GCA_035041765.1. Classification (NCBI taxonomy): domain Eukaryota; kingdom Metazoa; phylum Arthropoda; class Insecta; order Diptera; family Drosophilidae; genus Drosophila; species Drosophila algonquin. The sequence continues at coordinate 38,714 of JAWNKY010000060.1, read as the reverse complement.
TTAACTCCAAACGTAATTCTTCTCAATTTTCTTCATATCTACACTTAAATGGTAACAATGCTTATACGATTGTGAAATTGCTAATCTGTTGGCTTCCTTTTTCTAACTTTGCTACTCTGTCCCTTCTATTCCCCTCTATTATAGCCTCACCAAACGATTTTTGTATCAAGCGATATCCTATCCCATTAAATACTTATATTTATATCTGTACCCGATTATATTGGATTATCATCGATTACGACGGCCTCTTAACCAATTTAAAATCGTGTACATTTTTGTTCTCTCGCCCAGATTCGGTTCCGAGTGTCATCCTTAAACCTTGTGCCGAATCTCATTGTGCGTCTCTCTTAAAACTTTTTAACTTGTCTTTAAGATAGGTGATTTTTCCACCCTCTGGAAAGAATCCTACATAATTCATAAAAAGGGGTTTAAATCTGATGTTTCAAATTATATGTATTTCCAATTTATTTCCTTTCCTAAGGTTAGGTTAGGTTAACCCGGACGACCCTCCTGGGGTCCAGGCCAGTATGCCCTTAGTTATCCGGATGGTTATGGACCTTTACGCGGGTGCTGGTGAGGTATCACATAGAATTGAGGTGTTTCAGTGTGTTCCAGAGTTTCAATAGCGCCCAACTCATCACATTTCCTGCAGCTGTTTCTGTCGGTGATGTTTAGTCTGGCTGCGTGTGATGCGGCCAGGCAGTGACCTGTCAATATTCCCACTAAAAGTCTGCAGTCTTTCCTTGGAAGGTGCAGCAGATAGTGGCAGAGTTTTTCGCTACGTTTTTTGGACATGATTTTCGAGACTCTGCAGTTGGTTGTGCTCCTCCGTGCTCCTGCTCTCGTTTTCTAGTCTGGCCAGCATTTCTAGGTCGCCTGAAAACATGCACATTTTCTACTCTTTCAGTCGCCAGCCCGACGCTTTCCCTTGCCAGAACGTCTGCCGCTTCATTTCCTTCGATGCCCTGGTGGCTGGGAACCCAATAGATCCGCACTGACTTCGTGGTGCAAAGTGAGTCCAAAGCTTTCCTGCTTGCCAGGACCCTTCTAGAACTGACCTCGGACGACTGCATGGATTTTATCGCCGCTTGGCCGTCTAAAAACAGATTGACCACATTGTGTGATCGCTCTGTGTGTTGTGCAACCGCTGCTGCTTTTCTGATGGCAAAGACCTCCGCCTGGAATATGCTGAAATGGTCCGGTAGCTTATATGACAGCCTTATTTCGGGGTCTGTGCAGTATAGGCCAGCTCCTACTCCTCCTTCCATCTTAGAGCCGTCTGTGTATATGTTGAGGTGTTGGGTCTGGCCCCGTCCTTTTTTCCATTCTTTAGGTCCCAGAAATGCGTTTGTTTTGATGTCGAGGCAAGTTCAAGCGGTCATGTAGTCAGCAAAGTCCCTGCCAATTGAACTGTGCCCGTATACTTGTGGCCGCATGTTTCCCGACGCAATCAGGCGTTGTGCGGCCTTTCCACCCGTCAGACGAGCGTGGATGTCCAGGGGATCAATTCCAAGTATGGTCTCGAGTGCTTTTGTTTGGGTTGATCTCAGTGCCCCGTGATACAGAGCAGAGCCTGTCGCTGAGTCTTTTCCATAAGCTTGTGGTACGTTTCCTGGTAGCTTGCCACCACATTAAGACACCATACAGCTGAGTTGGTCGTACCACCGAGATGTAGATCCAATGCATTAGAGCAGGTGACATGCCCCATGTGCTGCTGAGCATCTTCTTTGATGCGTATAGCGCAATGGTGGCCTTTTTCACCCTTTCCACTACATTGGGTCTCCATGCCAGCTTGCCATCCAATACTGTGCCGAGGTAATTGACTTGTGTTTTTGGGGTTAGCATTGATTGATTGATGGATTTCGGGGGGATCCATGACGGTACCTTGTACCTCTTGGTGAAGAGGATAAGGTCCGTCTTGTCCGCGTTGGTACTGAGTCCTACTTCGTCCGCCCACTCACATATCTCCCTGAGTGTACCTTCCATTATGGAGCTGAGGGTCGATTGACATACATCCGTAATAAGTATGCTTATGTCATCTGCATAGGCTGTTATTTTTGGGGCTTTCCATCCGAATCTCTTGATTAGGTCGTCGACCAGCAAATTCCACAGGAGGGGCGACAGGACTCCACCTTGGTGTACCTCTGTGTGCCCCCTTGGCTATGGAGGCGGTGCCCTATTCTGATTGAACCTGTTTACAACTTAAGAGGTTTTTTATCCAGTGGTTGATTGCCAGGTGTGTGTTGGTTGCTTCTAAGTGACCCATTATTGCGCTTCCATTCCTAAACTCTTTTAAAAGTCTTCATCACATCTCAGCTCCAACATTTTTGTAGTTCCGAATTTTCTGAATCTCATTTCCACATTTTTAACTGTGAAGCAGATGTAGTTTATACTGACTTTAGTAAAGACTTCGAAGCCTTAACTCCTCTCTGTCTAAACCTGTCATAGTCTCATCGGGCGTGCCTTAAGGTAGCCATCTGAGTCCCTTGTTATTTAACCTGTTTATTAACGATCTTCCCCAAGTGTTATCTCATTCCCTTGTCCTAATGTATGTCGATGATGTAAAGCTATGTTTTTCTTATAGTGACCCCGTGTCCCTGCTATCTCTGCAATCGGATCCTGACGCTCTTAATAATTGGTGCATGATTAGCGTTCTTCCACTTAATATTTCGAAATGTAAATGAAATGATAAAATGACCTTCCATCGCAGAAAGCCATATCTATTTGGCTACTCAATCAATTACAACGCCTGTTCAAAGTTAATGACTTGAGAATTATCTGTGTACCTAATTTATGTTTTAATTCACATATTTGCGTCATCGCAAATAAATCCAAGAGAGTTCTGGGATTCGTCGAAAGATGGTTAAGGAATTTATTGACTCTTATCCCACTAAAGTCTTTTATGTTTCTCTGGTCCGGCCGATCTTGGAATATGGTTTCTGTATCTGTCACCTCACTACCAGTGATGCCAACGCCTCGACACAAAAAAAGCGCGGTTGAGCTAAAAAAACATACAAAAAACAGACATATTTTTTTTTCAAAAGACAAAAAACAGGAGCTTTTACATATATGTAAAGCTTTAAAACATGTCTTTATGTTCGTTTAAGTCGTGTAACAAATTATCGAGTCATTCATTCATTTTTTAGCATATGATGAATTTGTTCCGATTAGTCTAATGAGACTAATGGAACTTGATAATATTGGCAACGAGCACCGTTCCGACGTAAACATTTAATTATATTAATGTATGTATTTTTTGAGTAGTAATGACAATTGTTAAAATGAAATTAAGCATGTGAATATGATGTCTTTTTCTTAATTTGGTTTTCACTAAATTGACTTGAACGGGTGTTCGACCCCAGCATTAAATCATGGCAATGACAATAAACTCAGTGCGAATAAAGACAGATTACACTAGTCGACACGACTTTTCCGCTGTCGCTAAAAATAACTTTTTCTGATTGATGTGGATGTTTAAAAATTTTTAAAGAATGTTTTTTTTTTCGTGGAGTATTTTTTTTTAAGAATTTTAAAAAAATTTGTCATTTTTTGTCATAGGTAGTGCTTCTATTTTTCACATAACTTAAGTTTCCTACTACTGGTTGTATTGAACTTTGCAGTTAAAAGCTGACAAATGCAGCTATAAATCCGACTCAGACACCTTGTAGCTGCAAATTAACGTCTAGAAGATATTAAGCTACCAAATTGAAATTTCATAATTTTTTTCGGTATATTTCCCCGAAATTTTGACTTTGAAAGCTCAGAAAAAGTCGAAAAAAATATTTGAATGCCTTGATTATTGGTTTTAGATAGACACATTAATTAGCCGTCGTTTAAGGTATCGCTTATAAAAATATAAATATAAACGGCTAAGTTATAACCGTTTGACCAAAACTTCATATGCCGAATTTCGCCGATAAATTCCGTTAGCCGACGTATAACCGTTTTTTTTCCTACAAAAATACCAAGAAGAGCTGTACTTCAAGAAGAGCTGCTAAGAAGAGCTGTACTTGATTCTAAGCCGCTTTCGTCTGCAAAGGTTCACCCTGACTGCCGATGCTAAAAAAATGTATCGCCAAGTGATGGTAAACGAAGCTGATAGGCAGTTTCAACTTATAGCGTGGAGAAGAGACCCATCTGATTCCTTGAGATTGTAAAAGCTAATCACCGTAACCTTCGGGACTTGACTAGCCCCATTTTTAACCATCCGGTGCTTTTACGTCAATGAAATGTTGACTGATGCTGCATTCGTAAAGGAACTAAGGTTAATTAGGTCCGAAGTGTCTCAGGTTCTTCAGACCGCATGGTTTGAGTTGGCAAAGTGGTTTTCAAACTCGCGCTTAAAATTCGGGGCAAATGGCATCAGCAGTGGCCCAATCTAGAGGAAGAAGACCTCGTCATCGTGGTCCAGGAAAATCTTACGCCTCAGTAGTGGCTCGTCGGGAGCATCATCGCACCCACGAAGGGAAGGAAGGCACGGTCAGGGTCGTCAACATCCGGAGAAGTACTGGAGCAGCGTGCCATCCACAAGTTGGCGACGCTTCCAGTATCTCAAAGCCGAGCAGGCCAACGCGACCGTTGTTTCGTCATTTGTTTTGAAGTGAATTTTATGAAGTCTAGTGTAGGGCATGGCGGGAGCGTAATTAAAACTTGCTCTTGGCGAATTCGCCCCACCTTGCCACCGTAGGTTAGCTAGGCTAGAGATGCGCACGCATCTTCGTTTTTTCGTACGGGCAAATAAACGAATTACAGCCACACACAATATTCGGTTTAATATTTAGAAAAGCTATTCTAAAATTTCACAGCCATTCCAAAAAAGTCCCAAAAACGAGGGACATGTCTGGCAAAAAGAAGTGGAGAGTTTTTGTGGAATGTAAATGCAAAAACAATAAAAGATAGGAACCTAATGTTCGTCATGAGTGAGGTACTCGATAAGCTAGGTAAAGCAATGTATTTTTCAGTACTAGATCTAGTTAGTGGGTCCAATGGCTTTTACTACCAAAAGTAGACACTTTGAATATGTCAGCATGTCGTTTTGGTTAACAAATGCAACATATTAAAGGGTTAAGTGCTGTATACAGCACCGCGAAAAATTACTGACGGGAATCTGCTCTTTATTTCGGTTGTGTGGAACTCAACTAATGTAGTGTGATCAAGAACCTAAAAAGTGATTTGCAATTCTGATGAATCAGCTGTGTTTTGTAAACAGCGTCAATTGTGATAGTTCAATTAAAATTAAAAAAGGAAAATATGAGCTCTGAGGTTGAAGTGATTTTGTTGGTGACGGCGTATATTGTTGCTAAAAATAAGAAATAAGCACAGCGCAGACGAAGGTGCCACAAATGTTGGGTAAACCCTTATTTGCAGCAGAGGAAGCACCAACACTTTCCCACGCACTTTTCACCGAAATATTGTCCAAATGCCTCTAGTCGGTAATTAACCAAAGGTAGGGGAGGCCAGGAAAACACAAACGAAAAATTCCTAGCCCAGTTTTTTTTATATGGAGTTTGAAAAAAAATGTGATGAAAATTACTTTCAAATTGAAAATATTTCAGCCGAGAGAACCTTTGAAGTATGCAAAAAGTGGGGAAAGTAATCTTAAAAGGGTCGAAGCCCCTTTTTTTCGCCCTAGATCTCAGAGACTATAAAAGCAAGAGCAACCAAATTGTGTACCCTATTGTGATATCACACTGTGTATTTTAACCCCCACCCCATTTTTGCCCATACAAAGAACGAAAAATGTGGCATGCACAATTTTCTAAAATAAAAACTAAGAACGCAAAAGCGTAGAGAATTACTATATCTATAAAATTTCTGAATCGGGATCAGGTTGGATTATTAATATAGCCACAATGAAGAAAACCATTTCGAAAGTCATCGTTCCCTCTAACTCTCTCTCACACGCGACCCCGTCTGCTTTTTCCATTCGAATTTTTTGACGCCTAGTTCTCAGAGACTATAAGAGCTAGAGCAACCAAACTTTCTATCCAAGCTCATGTGATATCAATTCAGCACGAGTTTATTTCAAAATTTTGCCACGCCCCTTTCCGGCCCCACAAAGGACGAAAATCTGTGGAATCCACAATTTTTAAGGTACGAGAAAACGAAAAACTCAGAATCATGGAAAATGACCGTGTCTAACAGATTGCCGAATCTGGACCGGGTCGGATCATTATTATGGACAAGAAGGAACAAATTAAATTTCAGTGGCTACGCAACGCCTGCCAAGCGCTTACTCATTCCCTCTCGTACACACTTGTACGTCTTCAATATGTAGTTATACATGTGCATTATGAAATGTAGAAGCTGATGTGAGCTAGAGCAACCAAACTTTCTATCGAAGCTCCTGTGATATCGGCTGGCAAAAATCCTCTAGCTGAACCCTCCACGAGGGTTCCGGCTGGGCAATGGATACTGCATTATCCCGGACGAGGGTAATGCATTGTCGCTTGCCCCGTCCGGGGCAATGCAGTGTCTAGCTAAGGCAATGACCTGGCGTCTTCTCGACCTCGAGTCGGGAGAGCTGGGTTAGGGCCATGGCCAGAGCTGTGTGTGTGAATAAGCTGTGTAAACAGCGCCAATTTTGAAATTGAAATTAAAAAAGGGAAATATATAAGTCTGACGATGTTGGTGGCAGCATAAATTGCCAAAAAATAGGAAGGAGAAGTACAGTGCAGTCAGAGGCGCCAAAGTGTCAAAATGATCAAAATCTTTATTTTCCATGATCCGCCAAAGATTTTGCAGAAATTACCAAGCCATTGACAAACAGATTGAAAGAAAAACAAAAATAAATATTGATGAAGAATTTATTAGAACCTTTCAATATTGAAAGACTCTCCTTTGTAATGACTCAGTGTAGATACCCAGATTTTACAAAACCCTTTATATTGAATACGTATGCTATCAATTTTTCTATAAGAAGGACTAATAAGAAGGACTAATAATAAGAAAAGACTAATATTTGCAAGCAGGAAATTAAATAATGATGAGGTTAAAATTAAAGGTGAAGGGAAATAAAGTACTTCAAACCCTATCATTTTAGCCACAAGTTCACTATAGTCAAAGATCACCGGCCATCAACATGGCTGATGGGGTTTAAGAAGTCAAACTCCAAGTTGGTCAGGTCGAAACTGCAGTTGCTAAAATAAGATTATGATGTAGTGTACAAGAAAGGGTCGAAAAATTAAGTAGCTGATGCGTTAAGTGGAGTAGAATTAGAAGTAGGTATTAGAAAGTGAGCAGGACTCGCAACAAGAGACATTTGTGAACACTGACCATATTACAGAGACGAATATGAACAACAGAATTCACGTACCGGGAAACCTTTAAAAGACTTTAACATGCAATTCTTTGGGACATTGATATGCAATGACTGCACCATCAAGTGGCCCAAACGACACCAGCAGACGTCTGTTAGAGAGAAGAAGGAGAGCCAACTTCTTGAAGTTCTTCTCGGCTTTACGAAAGCAGCGGACACATTGGGTGTCTGCCCGACCGATCCAGTACCGTTCGTCCTAGGTCGAGCGACACTTCGAAAGTAGGATGGAAGGCATCTTCAGGTATAATGAGCGGGGGGACTCGAGTTAACAACGCTAAGGTCGCATTCGTTACAAAGTACAGATCAAGAAACCGACCCAAGGAATTTTTAACATGGTTAACTTGAGACAGAGACAGGTCAATCAAGCCGTCAACAAAGTCATGACGTGCCATGGGTACTAGGCTATTAGACTCATTTGCCGAAGACCAAACAATTCCTGGCAAGTTGAAGTCACCAAGAACTATCATGTGATCTTTGTCAGATAGCGAGGAAGAAATAGCGGTTAAGGTGGAGAAATGCTGCTCGTAAATTGCGATATCCGAAGAAGGTGGAATATACGAACAAGTTATAAAAACTAAGAAAGCGGGAAGAATCAGTCTTACACACAGAAATTCCAGTTCCTGCTGGATCTGGACTGTGAAAAGTTCAAAAGTTCATCTCGATGTCAATTATTGCAATGCCCACTGTAAAATCGTTATGTTACCGCATATGCCTACGCACGGCAGCGGCTTTCTTTCGCAGAATTATGTATAAGCATTCTTTGTACTCGAAGTAGCAGCAGCCCGAACTGCTCAAGCTCTCTAATAATCGCACTCTCTCCCGCTCGTTAAGCGTTGCCTCATAGGGCACGGCAACTACGCCGTCAGACCTTTAGTATTGAGCGAATACTCGAAAGCATCTATCTTAAATAAAGCTGGCATTAATCCACATATATATAAACAAAACCCAATTGTAACCGTTTTTTTGAATAGCAACAGTTAGTGAAAAAGCTCACTAGCTAAACATTTGGTGACCCCGACGTGATCGTGCAAGAATAACTATATCAGTGCAATCACAAAGTATAACAAAACATTATTTGAATTGCCAATTGGACCAGTGTCATCGACTATATAATATACTACATATATACCGGCCTCCCTTGCAGCTGTCGGCTTACGGTGCTTGTTATTACAGTTCACGCTCGGTGCTCTTTGCTCTTCTCTTCCCACACCGGCTATTGGTATTGGCGTTATTGTTCATTGCTCCCAAGTGCGTTCGTTCCTCTTTTTTTCGTCTTCCCGCTAGCGACGTTTATTACACACTTCACTCTTTGCGGTCATCTTCCCGCAGTAAACGTTTGCTAAGCTGCTGCCGCTATGGAGATGGATGCTGCCAACGCTGCTGTTGCTGCCAACGTTGCTGATGCTGCCAACGCTGCCAACGCTGCCGACGCTGCTAACGATTTTCCAATTGCCAGGGAACAAAACAGGGTATCATTTTTAAAGCTCAAATCGACGGAGTTATGCGAAAAAATGAAAAGGTTAGCTGCTGAGTGCCAGAATGAGTCTCTAGTAGCGGACTATTATATGCTCGTTGTAAAACAAGAGCAACTCGATAAGCTGATCGGAAAGTTTGAGATGCTCCACACCGAGCTTGAAGAATTGGATCAAGCCGAGATTCACAGTTTATTAGGTGATATGTTCGAATCGCTTGCCAGTACTGTGAAGGCGTCAATTATGCGGGAAATAGCAAAGATCAGCGGACACATGCCTCTTCATTCTACCATGGCTGGAGGAAACATCACCGCTGATTTTTCCGGCTCGCAATTTCTACCTCGACGTAGACAGGTACCATCCCTGCATCCTATACAACTTCCAACTTTCAGTGGAGGATATGCTAAATGGACCGACTTCTACTCCACGTTTGTAACCATCACAGATTACCATCCTGATCTACCTAATGTAGAGAAGTTTCAGCATTTGCGTTCCTGTCCGCGTGATGCGGCTTTGGAGACTGTGCGGTCGCTGGAAATTTCGGATGGCAATTATAGCGTGGCTTTAGAATTATTGGAAAGAAGGTTTAATAATCGACGCTTAGTATTTCAGGCACACATCAATGAGATCCTAGGGCTCCAGGCTGTCGAGAATGGTTCAGTGGTAATGCTTCGAGAGCTGTCGGACGGATTCAACGTTCATATGAGTGCGCTTCAGAGCTTGGGCACTTCTGAGCAGATCGCAGGATGCATCATCGTGCAGGAGCTGCTTCGTAAACTTGATCCAGCGAGCCAAGCCAAGTGGGAGGAGCGATTTGAGGAGCCAGCATATGCCAACTCGATTCCGTCAAGGGAGTATATGGCCTCGTTCCTGGAACAGCGATGCAGGTCATTGGAGACAGTGGATTTTGCTAGGGCAAGCTATGCGCCGAGCATTCAGGTGGGCAAGAATAGAAGATATAACAAAACCAGGTCCACCTTGGTTGCAACTAGCCAAACCTTCTCAGGCTGCGTGCTCTGCAGTAACAGTGCTCACGAAGTCCAGTACTGTCAGAAGTTCAAGGCACTGTCCCCCGAAAATCGCCATAAAGAAGCCAAACGACTGTCACTTTGTATCAATTGCCTTAGAACAGGACATCGATTAAGCCAGTGCACCTCGAGCCACTGTCGTATCTGCGGGGGCAAGCACCATACTACTCTTCATTTTAGTAACCCTGATTCGGCTGCAGTCCAAGGTCAGTCAACTGATGCTCCGTCTCCGTCTGCGCCCCCTCTTTCTAATCCGTCTCAGCTTACCACTGAACCCTCTACCTCAGCGTCTACGTCGTCTGCACTTATAGCACAAGGTCTCAATAATGATGTTGTCCTACTTGCCACTGCCACAGTTTTGGTCCCAAAATCGATCAGGAGTTTTAGTTCCCTGCCGAGCATTGCTAGATTCCGGCTCCCGGTTACATCTGAGAACCTCTCGCTTTGCCAATCAGCTTCAGCTTCGGAAAAGGAAATCATCAACCGCAGTTTCTGGAATTGGTGACTCCAGCTTTGTCACCGATGGATGTTCGGTTAGAGTTAGCCTGCATTCTCGCTCATCTGAATTCTCAACCCTCATCACTGCTATCGTAGCTTCTAACATAACTGATCGTCAGCCAAACTTTGGAATTGACACTCATAACTGAAACATTCCAGCGAACATACCACTGTATGATCCGGAGTTTCATAGGCCTCAGCGCGTCGATCTATTAATTGGAGCAAGTCTGTTTTACGATCTCCTTTGTGTTGGTCAGGTCAAACTACTGCCAGGATTGCCTTCAATTCAGAAAACTCGCTTGGGATGGGTCGTTTCTGGAGGTTGTTCTCGTTTGAATGGTTCGTCTTTAATGGTTGCTCGCTGTCTGGCCGTTGTTGCCGAGAATGACAATCCAGATGAGCCGCTTGAAGTGCTTCTTCGGAGGTTTTGGGAGGTTAAGAATTGCATCGAACCAATAGTAAAATCTACCAAGGAAGAGCTGGTTGTTGTGAAGCGCATTTTGTTCAGCATGTCCGTCGATTAGAAAATGGCGATTATTGTGTTCGGCTGCCAGCTAAATATAGTTTGGATCTCCTGGGAGAATCTTACAATCAAGCACGTCGCAGATTCCTGTCCCTTGAGCGGAAGTTAAATCGTCGCCCTGATGTGAAGGCTCAGTATGCTGCCTTCATAAATGAGTATCTTGACTTAGGTCATATGTCTCCGGTTACTGCCCAATCTATCAGCAACTGCCGATATTTTTTACCTCACCATTGCGTCATGAAAGAAGAGAGTTCTACGACCAAGCTTCGGGTCGTATTTGATGGATCCGCTTCAACTTCATCTGTCTACTCCTTGAATGATGTTTGGCTGGTCCCGTAATACAACCTAAACTCTTTCATATTATTGCTCGATTTCGTTCATACGCAGTTGCGATTACGGGAGATATCTGTAAGATGTATCGGTGTGTACGAGTCTCGCCCGAGGACAGCAACTTGCAGTATATTCTGTGGAGAAACTCCACGCAAGATGACTTGCGCGTGTTTCAACTGGAAACCGTTACTTATGGGACGAAGCCTGCCTCCTATTTATCTGTGCGAGCGATGCACCAGTTGGCAACCGACGAGCAGGTAGATTTTACAGTGGGAGCTGAAGATGATGATGATTTAATATCTGGCGCCAGATCTCTGGAAGCAAACTGCTGGAATCCTGTCTAGGGGTCAGTTCAGATTGAGGAAATGGTGTTCGAACGTGCCCACTGTGCTGGATGGAGTTCCTGATGAGGACAAGGAAACTTACTTAAAGTTCGATGATGGCAGCCATTTTACTAAGACACTAGGACTCGCTTGGGATCCGATTTCTGATAAACTTTTATTTTCGTTCTCGGCCCTAGAATTGTCTCCGAATCCCTGCAGGCGCTCTGTGTTATCAACCATAGCGCGGTTCTACGATCCTCTCGGACTTGCTGGTCCTGTAGTTACGAAATCAAAAATCTTTCTTCAGCGTTTGTGCAAGGAGAAGTTAGCCTGGGATGAAAGCCTCCCAGCCTCACTGAGTACCGAGTGGCAGGAAATATGCAGTAGTTTTGGTCAAATTCGTCGACTTGAATTTCCTCGTCTTGTCCTCCTTCCAGACTCCGAGCTAGAAATTCACGGATTCTTCGAGGTTTATGGTGCATGCATAATTGTCGTATCAAAAGGTCAGCATGCCAGCAGTCACTTACTTTGTGCCAAATCTCGTGTTGCTCCTTTGAAGACACTTACGGTGCCAAAGTTGGAGCTTTGTGGAGCGGAGTTCTGGCTAGACTCATATCTGAAATATCCGGAATGAATGTTTTCAAGGGAAGGTGTTACTGTTGGTGTGATTCTGCGGTTGCACTTTCCTGGATTCGGGACGAGTAGTCAAGATTTAATATATTTGTCGCAAATAGAGTAGCAACGATTCAGGAAATGACCGACAACATGACATGGCGCTATGTTCCCACAGCGCTAAACCCAGCCGACATTCTCTGTCGAGGGGCTCTTCCGACTGAGCTGAAGGAGTCTCCCCTTTGGGCTCATGGACCTCCATTTCTTTGTGGTCCCTCAGATGACTGGCCGCCCACGGTACTACCGCATAAGCCAGCCCTGGAGCTTCGCAGGAGTGCTCTTCTGGTAAAATCTCCCTACATTGACATTGTAGCTGATTCCAAGTATGCAAACTCGTTTGGTTCCTTGCAACGCGTTTTCGGATACATTTACAAGTTTTGCTATTGCATTCGGCATCCCGGACTGATTGTCTCGGACATTGAGCATGGAACCCAGTTATTGCTGCGACTAGTCCAGCGCACTCAGCTATGGGAGGACATGATGACGCTGCGGTCCAGGGGATCAGTTTCCCCATCTAGCTCACTTGCTTCGTTGTCGCCATTCATGGATCAGTTTGGTTTGCTCAGGGTTGATGGTTGACTGAAGAACTCTACGTTGGATTTTGATGGTCGTCATCCAATTATCTTGCCCAGCAGCCATCCACTAATTCTTTCCATAATCTCTCACTTTCATGAGCGGAATCTGCACGCTGGACCTCGAGCTTTGCTTGGACTAATTCGATCCCAATATTGGCCCATTGGGGGGAGGAAGACGGTAAACAAGGTAGTGAACAAGTGCGTAAGATGCTTTCGAATGAAGCCTAGAGTATTGGAGCATATTATGGCGGATATTCCAAAGGAGCGGCTCGACGGTTCTCATGCCTTTGAGATCACAGGCGTCGACTTTTGTGGGCCATTTTTCTACAAACCGGAGGCACGCAATAAGGGCCCAATCAAGTGTTACGTCTGTGTCTTCATTTGCTTCGCTACCAAGGCTGTTCATCTGGAGCTGATTAAGGACTCATCTACACTTGCCTTTCTTCATGGACTAAAGCGCTTCATATGCACCCGATGGAAGCCGCGACAAATTTGGTCAGAAAACGCAACAAATTTTGTCGGCGCTAGGAATGAGCTAATGGAGTTAAAACGCCTGTTCCTCAGCGATGACCATCAGAAGGCTGTGCTGGATTTTTGCTTGGTGGAGTCTATAGACTGGCACTTCATTCCTCCGCGCTCCCCGCATTTTGGTGGCCTATGGAAAGCGGCAGCTAAGACGGCCAAGTACCACTTTTACCGTGCGATAGGCAGCTCGGTTCTTGGATTTGACGAACTGCGGACCACATCACGGCCGTAATTAATTCAAGGCCTTTAGTTTCCATTTTAGAGAGCCCTGCCGATCTTGATGTTTTAACTCCAGCTCATATCTTGAATGGTGGCCCTCCTGCTTCGTTCGCTGAGCCAGACGTCACGCGGCTTAAATTCGATCGCTTGGACGGCTGGCAGCGCGTTTCATACCTGCAGCAACTCTTCTGGTCCCGGTAGAAGGAAGAGTACATGACTTCGCTGCAGCAACGCTCAAAATGGCGCACTGCGAAGCGCAGTTTGGCAGTCGCAGATATGGTCCTTGTCAAGGATGAGAATCTGCCTCCCATGAAGTGGCCACTGGCGAGGGTGGTCGAGCTTCTACCAGGAAGAGATGGCGTTTCCCGAGTCGCCGTGCTGAAGACCTAATCTGGACTTATAAAACGAGCTGTCAACATGTTGTGTCTGCTGCCCCTTAAAGATGCTGTTGAAGGACAGGGTTTCAACGGGGGGAGTATGTCGGGTCAAGCAGCATAAACCATAAACCATAAAGTAAATGCACATCTGTCAATTATTGCAATGCCCACTATAAAATCGTTTGTTACCGCATATGCCTACGCACGGCAGCGGCTTTCTTTCGCATACTTATGTATAAGCATTCTTTGTACTCGAATCAGCAGCAGCCCGAACTGCTCAAGCTCTCTAATAATCGCACTCTCTCCCGCTCGTTAAGCGTTGCCTCATAGGGCACGGCAACTACGCCGTCAGCCCTTGCATTTCAGTCTTTAGCGAATACTCGAAAGCTAAAGATCATCGTTCGTCGTACACGCATACCTATATGCGTCTAGCTTAAATAAATCTGGCATTAAACCACATATATATAACCCAAACCCAATTGTAACCGTTTTTTAAATCGCAACAGCTAGTGAAAAAGCTCACTAGCTAAACAGTATCAAAACAATTTTTGTTGGAGTAATCGCACGCTCAACTGCTGTCTCGTTGGAGAAATATACACGTTATCTATTTTTAAAATGGATGGTTTAATGTATTACTGCTGGTTCCCGTTCATGAATTTGGAAACCAGAGATAGATGTCGGCCAATTTGGTATCGCATAATTTCTTCGTTTTCATTTGATAAAGAAGCATTCACATCATTGTTTTTTTTATCATGAATTCACCATTATCAATATTTCGTCTTCGATATATTATATATCCATCGACATTTTTGATCGATTTGTACATTTTCCTTTCAAGCAAGGCGATAAGCGAGTCAGATCACCATTGGCCATGATTCATGGTTTTGGTAATTATATCGAACAGGAGTTGATCAGTAGATGGATCTAGAATTTCCGCTGCAATTACTTTGCTTGCTCAGGTCGTATTTTGACGACTTACAAAATTAATATGAGTGCTAAGGTGATCCGCGTTTTTCCCATTCAACTGAATATACCCAGCATTATTTTTGAACGAATTCGTGTAATTTTGTAATTAAATTCATTAAAGACTTTTTGGTTTGAATAGACGTGCTGTGATGTCATGACGACGCATTGAGTTTTGGCCAGTTAATAGCAAAGATGTTATTTCCTGCCACTTTGGATTACATGTAAACATTATAAATAAACATGGTCTTTCGCACTCCCGTACAAAAGTCATAGCATCCTGTATGTATGACGTCGACTACCCACGTATGATGATGGTAGAATTATAGGGTTAATTTCACCGACTTCGCCGTTGTTGATGGCGTCTTGCAATAAAAATATATTCCTCTTCAAGCAGTTTCTATTGATTATGTCCTATGAATTGCAGGCGTTAACTCTCTTTGCGTACATGTCGACAATAAATTGTTGGAACAGCCCACGACATTGAAGTATTATGTTATCCTGACCGCGACGAATCTTCTTGTTTGTTTTGACTTCTATTGTGGGATCTCATTTTTAAATTTTAATGCAAAATCAAGCTTTCAAGTAAGTTATACGATGTTGGAGAGCGTCATATAATCGATGTGTGGCGGCGTTGAACTCAAGATTATTCAGGCAGGTTGCGGGTTTCACATTCACAAAAATGTTTACTTATACCATTGAATACACATAAGTAGACGCTCCTGCTTTCGCATTAACATATATTTGTTACTTTTCAAAACGTAAACATTTTCCTCTACGAAATGAAAAGTTAACAGCTTTTTACACAAAAAAACCACTTTATTGCAATAGAAAAAAAATAGATGGCTTATTGATTCATTAAGAAAATGTAGACTCTATTACCAGGGTAATTTAGTTTGCTACTCCTTTATGATTAATTTTTTTAGCCCAACCTCCAATTTTACTCGGAATAAATTGGTCAGGGCAAATACACTTTTCGTATTTTTAGTAACAGCTGACGCAGCCCGATGCGTTTATCGGAACTGTCAAAAAATTGAGTTTTGGGTATAACAGCATTATGGTATTATTATGGTATTAATTTTAAATGTGGAATTGTATTGTTGACCATTGCTCTGAACGATGTCATTTGGAAGCATGAATTGAATTTGCGAATGGACTTCAGAAAGATTTTTAAGTCAAGAGCCGTGCGGATGAGCAAGCTGTTCAATGGTTCCGGTGGTGGGTCAATTTCAGGTAGTTACACTTTTCCTGTTGCGCTTTTCCTGATATTTTTTGTTCATTGCGTACCTCTTGGGATTGAAATTCATGCACTTGCGATATGCCCTCACGCACATTCGTTATCTTCTTCCATTTGTTCTACTGTTCTTCCTGCTCTACTATGTCGCATTATTTGTTAGACGGTCTAACTGGACAACCTCGCGTCTTGTAGTTTGCTGAACAAAAAAAATTAACAGAAAGTTCTTAAATCAAATATTTAAAGATTTTCTGTAATTTTAGGTCCCTGTTAAAGTATAACTGTTCTGTTAAGTGTTTGAAATGGCAGTAGAAAATAGCAGTGATCAATTCTCATCGGCTGTTATCGCTTTGATATTTCATATATTTGTCGCGATTAAAAGTTAATAGGTTGTTATATGAAGATGAAGAATACTTTATACTGGATTCGCAGATCTCCTTAATACATTCATAAGAATCGGCCATTCAACCACAAACACCGTGATACGAGATTTGTATATATTTGAATAGATAATATTATAAGATAATATAATATAATATAATATATAATATAAAATAATAAAATATAATTTAATATAATATAATATAATATTATATAATATAATATAATAAATAATTCTATTTTAGGCAATGCGACGACTTGGAACAATTGTCTGCCGTTTTTTTTTCTTAGATGCACGTACAAAAGCCATAGATGTTCACCCGACTGACACAGCAGGAGATGCCGTGCAGAAACTTGCTGATAAACTTAACTTAACTACTATTGATGGTTGGGCAATTTATCAATCTCGTCCAGATGGCGAAGAACACATTAAAAATTTTGATTATTTATATGATATAATTTCGGCGTGGGAAATTAAACAAACTTCCAGTAACACATTAAAACGGATCTCAAATGGGTGTACTTCTGGAGAAAATAGATTTGTGTTTAAAAAGAGATTATTTAAATCAACTCATGAATTATCACAAGATCCAGTTGAAGTTAGTATGTTATATTCGCAAGCAGTATACAGCGTTGTTAAGGTAAGCAATAATGTATAGTTATAGGTTACATTAAATTACTTAGGTTAAGTTAAATTACTTAAAAATATTGCAATTAACATTTGTATTCTCTTACTCTTGATGAAGTTATCTTTAAATTATATTTTGGTAGTTTTTTTTTCGTAAAAATCACAATAAATGTTGAATTGTGACGACCGCAGCTAACTTTTGGATGTTGACATTGTCAACTGCATAAATGATTAGTTAAACCAAAAAAATTATTTCTGATAGTTTTGGGGCTTTAAAACTTTTTTTACAGCAAGGTTCTATTTTAAAACCTCAAAAAGAACATACAAAAAAGAAACACTTTTTTTTTGGGTTATTAAGATAATTCAGCTAAAAGTAAAAGTATGTTCTTTTTGAGGTTGTGCTTCTCTTTTTCATATAACTTGAGTATCTTACGTTATACCTTATCTTATCTTACACTACGTCTGAGCTAAGTTGCTGTGCAGGAGGCGAAAATACACATGTAACTTAACCAGCTTACATCTGGTTCTATTGAACTTTGTAATTCTAACGAGGGGGAACGTTGTGAGCCGCGGCCTTTGCCTACCTTATACCCGGTACTCAGTCAGTATACACATATGTACATACATAAATATATGAGCTTGTGATTTATGCAATTTATTATATGTTCACAAAAGGGACAGATTAAATTTTGGGCAAAAAATAATATTTTAAAAAATTAAGTCAAATCATTTTTGGAATTTTTATACATGTTTCCATTTTCGTTTACATATGCTTTTTACATCTGCTTCTTAATTTCTACATGACATGTATTACTACATATTCGAGACGTACACGTGTGTACGAAAGAGAGAGGGAATGAGAAGCGCTTGGCAGGCGTTGCGTAGCCACTGAAATTTAATTTGTTCCTTCTGTCCATAATATTGATGCGACCTGATCCATATTCGGCAATCTGGTAGATATGGTAATTTTTCATGATTCTGCGTTTTTGGTTTTCTCGTACCTTAAAAATGGTGGATTCCACAGATTTTCGTCCCTTGTAGGGGCGGAAGGAGGCGTGGCAAAATTTTGAAACAAACTCGTGCTGGTTTGATATCACAGGAGCTTGAATAGAAAGTTTGGTTGCTCTAGCTTTTATAGTCTCTGAGAACTAGGCGTCAAAAAATACGAATGGGCAAAGCAGATGGGGCCGCGTGTGAGAGAGAGCGAGAGGAAACGATGACTTTCGAAATGTTTTTCTCCATTGTAGCTATAATAATTATCCGATCTGATCCAGTTTCAACACTCTGATAGAAATGGTCATTCTCTATGATTCTGCGTTTTTAGTTTTCTCGTATCTTCAAAATTGTGTAAGCCACAGACTTGCGTTCTTTGTGCGGGCGGAAAGGGGCGGGGCGAAATTTTGAAATACATTTGGAGTAGTGTGATCACACAGGAGACTGGATACAAAACTTGGTTGCTCTAGCTTTAATAGTCTCTGAGATATAGGCGCAAATGAAAACGGACGGACGGACGCACGGACAGACGGACGGACAGACAGACATGGCTATATCGACTCTGCTATTGATGCTGATCAAGAATTGTTTTTGCAAATTATTGATATGAACAACGTTATAAATTGTATTATATGTATTTTTTATGTGAAGGGTGGCCGAAAATCCCAAAGCATTAACAATATAAGTGTTCGGAGCAGAACGGCGCCTAATTTCTTATAGTAACGTAAAGTAAATGCCATGGAGTATAATTGTTTGTTTTTGCTTTTTACTGTCTTGTTATGTCGCGGCGTCTCGCTAAAGCTTGTTCTCATGCTTATCTTTAATTTTTCTTGCGTTGGATCTAAACCTTAAGCAATGGTGATACAGGTGAAAGTATGGCCTTAATTAATATCTTCCAAACGAAGCAATATATTTTGGTTTGGTTTTGTGATGAGTTAATAATAGTAAGAGGGAGATATTTTTCTCCCTCTTTTCTATACTTGGTACTCGAGAGTACCGTCTTTATGAGCGCCTAGATCTCAAAGACTATAAGAGTTAGATGAACCAAATGTTCTATCTAAGCTCCTGTTATATTACACTGTAACAAGTGTAGTTAAAAATTTTGCCCCGCACCATTCCGCCCACGCAAAGGACGAAAATCTGTAGCATACACAATTTTGTGTATGCCGTTTATTTTTATATTTTTAAAGGCGATACCTTAATCGACGCCTAATCAATGTGTCTATCTAAAACCAAAAATCAAGGCATTCAAATGTTTTTTTTCGACTTTTCCTGAGGTTTTAAAGTCAAAATTTCGGGGAAAAATACCGAAAAAAATTATGAAATTTCAATTTGGAAGCTTAATATCTTCCAGATGTTAAGTTGCAACTACAAAGTATCTAAGTCGGATTTATAGCTGCATTATATCGGCGAAATTCGGCATATGAAGGTTTGATCAAACGGCTGTCACTTAGCCGTTTATCCATCGATTCTTACAAACGATAACTTAAACGACGCCTAATTAATGTGTCTATCTAAAACTAGAAATGTTAGCCATAAAATAATTTTTTTCGACTTTTCCTAAATTTTAAAAAGTTTTTAGTTTTCAGATTCCTATTATTTCCAAAAAACAGACGCGGTTTTTCAATGTTATCCAATTTAATTAAAGTTTCAATTTCAGACGATTTTAATCCGGTGGCTTTCAGCATACAACGGCAAGTGTCAGCCTTTGCATATGAGCCTTTGCATATAAGCGTGAAGCCAAGTCGGCAGATTGGCGAATGACCGAATTAACCGAAGATCTGGCGAGAGTACTTAAATTTAGTTAATTTAATTATACTACCTTATGCTAGTTGTCAATTTAAAGTCCGCTCCAACATTCTGGCCTCGTTGACGAGCTCCGACCGAAGATCTGGCGAGAGTACTTAAATTTAGTTAATTTAATTATACTACCTTATGCTAGCTGTCAATTTAAAGTCCGCTCCAACATTCTGGCCCCGTTGACGAGCTCCGACCTTTAATAACTGTCCTTGCCGTTTTCTCCCGCTTTTGCGCGTGTTATGCGCTTGGTTATCCATCGTTGCGGGGGGTATTGTCGTCGTGCACCAGGACGACCACCCCTTCGACCAGATTGGCCTCGCCTCTGCTCCACTGGGCTCTAAGCTGCAAGCTGAGCAGGTAGTCCTTGGACCACTTGCGCCCGAAGTGCAGTTTTAGCACCAACAACTGTTACCACCGCTTCAAATATGCAGGTACGGGCTTGTTGCTGGGCTCGTCGGGCGTGAATTCCAGCGGCAGCCTCAGCAAAGATAAGCCCATGAGCAGGTGCCATAGCGTTATGGCCGCCCCATCGTTCGGATCGCTGGTGCTTGCCACGAGGGGCCTGGAGTTGAGCAACGCTTCGACATCCACCAGATGCGTGCTCAACTCGTCCGGCATAAGGTTGGCGTCACCTACCCCTCGCACCAGCCTGTGTTTGGCAGCCTTTACTGCTGCTTCCCACAGCCCCCCGAAGTGCGGTACCCTCGGAGGATAAACCTCCATTGCACAGCTCTCTCCGCTGCGTACTCCTGCAGCTTCTTCTGATTGTGGAGAAACGACAGTTGCAACTCCTTCAGCACGTTGGTCGCTCTCACGAAATCGTCTTCGGCAGCCCTCATCTCCCAACGAACCTTTTAAAGAAATTCAAAAATACGTCAAGTTCTAAATCGTCTGCCTTTGAGGCGAAACAAACAAAAACGGCACCATACATTTTAACGGGTGGTCTACCGCTAATTCTATAGCTTACATAAAATGGCCCACAGAAATCTACGCCAGATACTCTGAACCAAATTTCTGCTGACAAATTTCCCATTATTTGCCCCAAAAACTTTGCTTATAGCGAAAGCAGTGTACTCGTCTTCTAACAAGTGCTGTACATACACTTCGGGCATTGACCACCCAAACTTGCTGCCTCAACAATCCCACAAGAACCCAACCACAAAATCCCACACCAGCATGGTAGTACCTAAAGTGCAAATGCCTAACAAATGTAGCAAACGCCCGACTCACCTCCAAGCTGCTTGCAGCAAAATCGAAGCACGCAAGCCATCCATATAGGTTAGGCTAGGTTAGGTGAAGGCGGCTGTCAAGCTCCTCAGGAGCCAGTCACACTTAGGCCGGTTTCGGCCCGTTGTAATACCGCGGGAGGTGTTCCCCTTATCCATCTCATGAGACCCGAACATGTCAGCAGTTATCCCATCCTGACGCTCTTACGAAGTTTGCAATCTTTCTGGGACAGATTTTTGACATTTCTGAAATGTCTGAGACATAGGGCATGCCCAGGTATTGTAGCCTTCTCCTGCTGAGAGCCGGACAGGAGCAGAACAGGTGTTCCACCGTTTCCTCCTCCTCCTCATCTCTACAGCTTCGGCAGAAATCATTGTATGGGGCTCCCAGCCTGTTGGCGTGGGAGCCTATCAGCCAGTGCCCCGTGAGGGAGCGGATGACAACGCTGCACCTTTTCCTGCCGAGCTTACAAAGCTCTAGTGTGCGTTTTCTGTCAATGGTCGGCTATGTTTGCCGGGTTATGCGACATAGTGGTGCTGACTGCCACGCATTGTCTGCTCGTCGCTTATATAGCTCTTTAGTGGTTAGCCTACAGGTGGCCATTGGCATACAAATATCCTCCTTGTCTTGGAGAAGGGGTATTGTGGTGCCAGATCTGGCCAGCTCGTCTGCCATGCAGGTGCCTTCAATGTCCCGGTGACCCGGGACCCAAATAAGGCTGATAGCAAATTGTTGAGCCATCTCGTGAAGAGATTTGCGGCAATTTGTCACTGTGGCCGAGTTCGAAGAAATCGCTTGAAGTGATTTGATCGCAGCTTGGCTGTCGCTGTAAATGTTTACAGTTGTTGTTGCAAGTGAAGCCGTTGTGGCTGTTTAAAGGAGCTTCAGTGCTTCCCTGATCGCAATGACTTCCGCTTGGAAAACACTGCAATGATTTGTGAGCCTGAAGGAGAGCCTAATTTCGAGCTGTTCGGAGTAGATTCCTCCTCCAACCTTGTTGTCCAGCTTCGAACCGTCTGTAAAGATGCTTATGGCCACGTCTTGGTAGGGAACTCGTCTCTGCTAGGGATGATTATATTGAAGGGGGTGTCCGTATGTTCCCTTGGGACGCAGTAGTCAGTCTTCGTAGGGACGGTACTCCTGGTAAGTATCGATGAGTGACCCATGGAATGTGATGTCCATTGTCCGGAGTCTCTCAGACGTATCGCTGCAATTTCTGCCCTCTCCTTTCCCGCAAGCTCGAGGCTCTGGAGACTTAGGATGGCATTTAGTGCATCGTTTGGAGTGGTGCGTAGTGCTCCACAAATGCATAATGCTGCGGTTCGCTGAACCTTACCAAGTTGTTTGGTTGTCGATCCTTTTGATAGGGCCGGCCACCACACTGTAACTCCGTAGAGTAAAATTGGTCTTACTATTGCTTGATATATCGATAGGACTATGCTTGGGTGCAAGTGTATCGGGCTATCGTCGCCTTCTTCACTCTATCTTTTATGTTCAGGTTCCAGTTAAGCTTCTTGTCAATTACCAACCCTAGGTAACTAGCACTGTCGCTGAAGAAGAGCCTGCATTCATTTAGTTTTGCAGTGTTGAGGGGCGGAACCTTGTATTTGTCAGTACTTCCGTAATGGCACCTGGGACGACGTTGTTAAAAGCTTCCTCGATATCGAGGAAGGCTATTAGAGAGTATCCCTTGAGGTGTAGGGATTTCTCTATCACTGAGACTACTTCATGAAGTGCCGTTTCCGTAGATCTTCCTTTTCGGTAGGCATGCCTACATGCTCCTGACAACATATGAGGGCTAATAATTGTCCTCAGGTGTAGCACTACAAGTCTCTCGAAAGTTTTGAGAAGAAAAGACGAAAGGCTGATTGGTCTAAAGTCCTTTAGGGTCGAGTGCGAGTGCCCGCTTTGGGGACAAAGACTATTTTCGCCTTGAGCCATTCTTGTGGTATATTTCCCACCACTAGTATCTTCCTGAAGATACATTGTAGCCAGTTGATGGCCGAGTCTCCTGCCTTTTGTAGTTGGGCCGGAATGACCTGGTCCGGACCTGGCGATTTGAACGGATTAAAGCTGTTTACTGCCCAGCTTATGTTTCGTTTGGTAAAAATATGGTCCATCGTTGCTGTTGGGCCTCCTCTGTGGATTTGCGCCGGCTTGATGGTTGTGCACCCAGGGAAGTGGATTTCGAGTAGTACTTGAAGCGACTCCTTGCTCTCCTCTATCGGCCTCTATAGAGGCCAGCGACTCCTTGTTGAGGATGATCACGGCCTGGTTTGTCGGCCCCTGTGTCTCCTCGACCTTGACCACCTTCCAATCCTGGGTTGGCAGTCCTGGAACATCTCTGCAACATCTTTAGGGTGCGCTCAGGCTCCTTGAAAGTAGCCGGCATCCAAATTCTGGCCCTCGGTCTTCTGGGCACCTCGCTCCAGTCTACAGCGACGAGCTTCGCCCCAGCGTAGACCTCTCCGATCTGCGCCACCTCTGCTTTGTAAAGCTTTACGGAGCGCTGGTCTTCGCAGGCTACTATTTTTATATTGCCCTGGAACCACCCCATGTCTTTGCAGACTGGGGGTGGCCCTGGGTCTTTATCGAGGAGCTCGAAGCAGCGGTCGGCCAGTGCCGCTTCCACCCACTTCCATTGGCTCCTTGGAATTCTTCCCTCCGCGCTGACTTTGTCGAGGACGCCAATCAGCGTCCTCTCCTTGGCAATCTGCGCGAAGGAGATACTAGGCACCACCCTGGACCTTTTCGCGGCCGGAACTGGTGTCTTCTGCGATCGTTGTCTCTTTGGCTGTGAGACCATTGTGAAGTGTTGGAGCACCGCTGTGGCCCACTCCACCT
Source organism: Drosophila algonquin (assembly GCA_035041765.1). Taxonomy (NCBI): domain Eukaryota; kingdom Metazoa; phylum Arthropoda; class Insecta; order Diptera; family Drosophilidae; genus Drosophila; species Drosophila algonquin. Next base: position 14,784 of record JAWNKY010000060.1, on the reverse strand, counting down.
TCTTCAGCCAGTCAGCTGATGGGCTGACCTCCGTAATAGCATTTTGCCGACGGTCGAAGGCAGATTATCTCCCTCCACTTTACCAGAATGTCGGGCAGCCGCAATGTTGCTTAGCTGCCTCTCCAAGGTGTCCGTGTTAGGAGTTGGTCTGCCATCCACCACAGATTCGGGATGGGACCCACTCGGGTTCACACCAGCGCTTTCCACCTTACAGGTCTGTCCTGCTGTTGAGCTGGTCGGGCCAGGCCTTAGGGCCGATGCCTTCCCATGCAGGGGACTGCTCCCATTTGATATTTGGGGAGTGCCAGACTCTGTTTTGTTTTTTTTTTTGTTGTTTTTTGTTTAATTTTTGATTTTTATACATTTTACATCCCACGAGATGCAGAGAAGGGGAACGGTCAGCCCGGGCAGTGATCCACGTTGCCCGGGTAAGGCATCATTAGAACAGGGGGCTGCCAAGTCCCTGAGCTCTCCGTTCGAGACTGGGCTAGTTTTTGAACCGGGCCCCCAGCCAGGCTGACTCTCGGCACGGGTCGAATGACACCTTAGCCCAGCCCGGTGTGAGGTGAGTGTGGAGGTTGGGATGTGGGTAGGTGGTGTGTGGGGGAGTGGGAGTGTGTGAGCTACTTATACGAGGCGGCATCACAAGCGCATCGTCAGTGTTGCTGCTTCGCGAATACCCGCTGGCTGTCCGGGACTGCTTATTTCGGTACTCTCCCTAAAGATGACCGCTTATTCGCAGCTGACCTACCATTTAGGGGTAGGCCTTTCGCTATCCGCAACCTGCGACCCGTCCGGTGGCCTAAGCTAGGCTCCCTCTGAGCCACCTCACGCGCTCTTCAGACCAGATAAGCCATCCGTATAACCAGCTTAGAAAATCTCGACTGACGGTTGCTTAGTTGTACAATACGATTAAATTCAAAATCAGCCAGTAATAGTGCTGCGCAAAGCTCTAACCAGGGTATTGTTTTCCCATTCAGCGGAGCTACCCAAGACTTTGTCGTGAGCAACGAAACGCGAACGTCTTCGTTGTTGCATGTTCGTACGTATATACAACAACCATAGGCGCGACTGAATGCGTTAGCAAAGCCGTGAATTTGAACCCTTTGGTACAGAGTCAAACACACGTACAGAGGGATTGTAAATTTGCAATTTTGCAGGAAAACCTATCCACGTCAAGATGGTATTTAAACACATCCTCTTTAGGTGCCCAGCGTATTCCAAGCGTCTTAACTGAGCTTTGTTAATCACTTTCACCAGACCGAATCTGGCAATTGGAAGCCCACTTGGCTAGTGGAAATCCTCCTGCGTGCAATATATCACAAACCTTACTGCAAATGATGTCCAGTTCTTATAAACTGTCTGCACCTGCCAGCATATCGTCGAATGACTTCTTCTTCTGACCTGAGATGTGGAGACTGACTTTAGTATCTACACTAAACGGAAAAAGGTTGGGATTTCAATCGATATTGAATCGATGCACAAAGCTTATTTTTACTTCCGGTGGGTCCACCACCTACAGTTGCGATAGCAAGCGAAGTTGACTCACGCGTACGCCGAAGCCTCTGCGTCATATTTTCATATTCTCAAAACGTTGCATGACGGAAATGGCACTAAACGACGGGCAAGAATATATATTGTGGTCTGCAGACTTGCAATAGGTACGTGAAGACGACGGCTTTTGCCCTGCATTAGCAAAGACAAAGGACGATTTCCGTTGAGGTTTCCTCACCTCATTACACAAGTATTGTTCACCGTTCTTCTGCCAAGTATTGATACCTCCTATTCAGTTGTTTACCACAGTCTTCCCAAGGTGGAAGCTTTTCGTAGTCAAGCTGCTCCTCAAACCGAGATTTGGTCATAGGATCTACCTTTGTCATGACCATATAAATATTCATGCATTCGCCATATCTTTGTCGTCACCCCAAGACGACAGCGATGCATATATGTATATGTATATACATACCGTATGTGTCATCGATCTTAAACTCGCTGCAGATGCTTCGGTCATGCTTGGAAAATTGAATAAGCTTCATCGGACAAACACGATACTAAATGATTACATTTTTCTACGTTTGTCAAAGAACCATCGTCGTAAATAGGACTTTGAAAATGCACATGAAATTTGTATACTCTGAATGTTTGCCACTGAATTTCAGCAAACTCATTTTCGGAAGCTTCGACTGCTGATTCGCATTTATTGAGCAGACATGTTGCATATGTGTGTCGATCCTTGGATTCATTGAGCAGTCATGCTGCATATGTGTGTCGGATCTTGGACTCAGATCGGACTCAGAAATAAATAAGCTGACGAAAAACTACTTTCAGAAACGTACCCAAAAGTTCAACTAACTTTATGAGCTACCCTCGCACACGCACTGCAACTAGTATGTAACGAAAACGCCTAGCTTGCTTACATGTGAACAAACAAATTAAAGCGGTCCAAACGAACGAAAATAGGCAAGTCAAACGTTTGCTTGGCTACACTTGTAGAATGCGGGGTGCGGAGTTTAAAAGAGCAAGAGAGAGAATTTTGCGCGAGCGCAATTGAAAAACAATCTTGGCCCACAACCAGCTTTCATAAATATTCGAACGCCCGGCTCTCTGCATATTCTTCATTTTGACCATATGTCAATTTCCGAGCTGGATGACGAAATCGAATGAGTATTTTTGTTTATATGAAAATCGTTCTCGAAAGAGAAGCAAAGGGATTTCATGATGTTCAGATGGAAACAGTTAAGGCAGTCTTGATCTTGGTTCAAACGGGAACAGTTAAATAAAAATTCGAAACTCGCAAAGGACGCGATCCTTATCCGGTTTTAAAACAAACCTCACTAACTAAACATAAGTCTTCTGTAATTTAATTAAGTGTTGTTAAATAATATAATTATTTAAAAAAAACACAATTCGCCATTGCGACTATTTAATTGGCGCCCACGCGGGGCCACGCATATCTAAAGCACTTAAAAGTAAAAGTGCTGCGTGGTTAAAAAAAAAACTAAAGGATAATTAATAAATGAAATAAATACTTTTAATTAAACGCGGTGTGCAATGAAGAAAAGTGAGAAAAATAGAAAGATAATCAACTGAAAAGCTCGACGCGTAACCAAATAAATCAAACATACAAAAGAGAAAAAAAAGGAGCTGAAGGGAGGACCGTCCCTTCCATCAATTACTTTACTCAAGAAAATTAACCTTTTTTTTTCGCTGTCACCCAAAATTACTTTTTCTGATAGATTTGGAGATTTAAATTTTGTAAAGAATTATGGTTTTTTTTTCTAGGTTTTGGTATTTTTCTTCAGAGGTAGTGCTTCTATTTTCCACATAACTAAAGTTTCCTATAAATTGTATTGAACTTTGCAGTTCTGAAAAGAATTAAGCTATAAAGTCGACCTAGACATTTTATAGCTGCAGCTTAACGTCTGGAAAATAAGATTTAAAAATTCAAATTTCGTAATTTTTTGCGGTATTTTTTCCAAATATTTTGAAAACATATGATAAGTCGAAAAGAAAATATTATATGGCCAACATTTTTGGTTTTAGGTAGACATATTATTTAGGCGTCGTTTAAGGTGCCGTTTACACTGAGGCTACGTCTTGATTCCTTGCGTCTCCAACACAAACTAAAATGAGAGGGAAGTTATGAGTAGCGGCAAAGGCCGCGGATCTACTCTATACCTGGTACTCAGTCAGAATTTATGGGATCTTATGATTTATGTAATTAATTATATGTTCGCAAAAGGGACGAATAAATTTTGGCCCAAGTGGAAAATTTAAAAACATTAAATTTAACCCTATGCCAGATTTTTATACCCGGTTCTCGAAGAGTATAGGGGTATATTAAATATGTGGTGATAACGGATGTGTGTAACGACCAGAAGGAAGCATTTCCGACTTTTCTTGTTCTTGATCAGCATCAATAGCCGAGTCGATATAGCCATGTCTGTCTGTCCGTCTGTCCGTCCGTCCGTCTGTCCGTCCGTCTGTCCGTCCGTCTGTCCGTCCGTCTTCATTAGCGCCTATATCTCAGAGACTATTAAAGCTAGATCAACCAAATTTTGTATCCAATCTCCTCTGTTATCACACTACTCCAAGTGTATTTCGAAATTTTGCCCCGCCCCTTTCCGCCCGCACAAAGGACAAAAGTATGTGGCATACACAATTTCTATCAGAGTGTTGAATCTGGATCAGATCGGATAATTATTATAGCTACAATGGAGAAAACCATTTCGAAAGTCATCGTTCCCTCTCGCTCTCTCTCACACGCGGCCCCATCTGCTTTGCCCATTCGTATTTTTTGACGCCTAGTTCTCAGAGACTATAAGAGCCAGAGCAACCAAACTTTCTATCCAAGCTCCTGTGATATCACTTTTGATATACAATTTTGACACGCCTCCTTCCGCCCCCACAAAGAACGAAAATCTGTGGAATCCACAATTTTTAAGATAAAAGAAAACCAAAAACGCATAGTGACGGAAAATAACCGTATCTACTAGATTGCCGAATCTGGAACAGGTCGAACTACTATTATAGTCAGAAAGAACAAATTAAATTTCAGTCTCTCTCACAAAAACTTGTACGTCTCGAATATGTAGTTATGCATGTCATGTAGAAATGTAGAAACAGATGTAAAAAGCATATGTAAACAAAAACGGAAACATGTATAAAAATTCCAAAAATGGTTTTACTTAATTTTTTTAAATATTCTTTTTTGCCCAAAAATGTAAGTCCCTTTTGCGAACATATAATACATTTCATAAATCGTAAGCTCATATATGTATGTATGTATATACTGACTGAGTACCGGGTATAAAAAAGAGCCGCGGCCTTTGCCGCGGTTTACAACGTTCCCCCTCGTTTTTTTTTCTAGGTTTAGTTTTTTAAATGAATTTCTTAAATCTGGTTTTTTCATCTGGTATCTTTTTTACATAACTTAAGTTTCTTATGTCCGGTTGTATTCAATTTTGTGTTTGTAACAGTTTTTAACGGTAAAATGGCATTTGGGATAGTGAAGTTTTGGTCAAACGGCTGCAGCTTGGCCGTTTATCCATCGATTTGTAAAAGCGATACCTTAAACGATGCCTAATTAATGTGTCTATATAAAATTAAAAATGTTATCAATAAAATATATGTTTTTTTTTCGACTTTTTCGGAGTTTTCAAAGTCAACATTTCGGAGAAAAATACCGAAAAAAATTATGCAATTTGAATTTGAAAGCTTAATATCTTCCAGACGTTAAGTTGCAGCTACAAAGGGTCTGGGTCGGATTAATAGCTGCATTTGTCAGCTTTTTAAAACTGTGAAAAATAGAAGCACTACCTCTAAAAAAAAAAAACAAAATTTAAAAAAAAATCTTCAAAAAAAAACTAAATCTGGAAAAAAGAAAATTCTTTAAAAATGTTTAAACATCGAAATCGATCAGAAAACTTCAATTTTGGCGACAGCGGACTCAGTCCCGGTACTCAGTCAATATATATGTATGTACATACATACATATATGAGCTTACGATTTATACAATTTATTATATGTTCGCAAAAGGAACGATTTTAATTTTTGGCAAAAAAGAATATTTAAAAAAAATGAAGTCAAATCATTTATGGAATTTTTATACATGTTTCCAATATTGTTTGCATATGCTTTTTACATCTGCTTCTACATTTCTACATGCATAACTACATATTCGAGACGTAGAAGTGTTTGCGAGAGAGAGAGAGGGAATAAGTAAGCGCTTGGCAGGCGTTGACTAGCGACTGAAATTTAATTTGTTTTATCTGGCCATAATATTGATCCGACCTGATCCAGATGCGGCAATCTGGGAGATATAGTAATTTTCCATGATTCTGCGTTTTTGCTTTTATTTATTTATTTATAATAGTTAGCTATAATTTAAATTAACGCTAACTTAGCATCTAAAGCGCTGGCTGCAAAGGCCTTCGGCTTGTTTTTGCTTTTCTTTTATCTTAAAAATTGTGGATTCCACAGAATTTCGTTCTTTGTGAGGGCGGAAGGGGGCGTGTCAAAATTTTGAAATACACTTGTATTGAAGTGATAGCTTTCATAGTTTCTGAGATCTAGGCGAACATTTTGAAATACACTTGGAGTAGTGTGATAACACACGAGACTGGATACAAAATTTGGTTGCTCTAGCTTTTATAGTCTCTGAGATCCAGACGCTAATGAAGACGGACAGACAGACGGACGGACAGACAGACGGACGGACAGACAGGCATGGCTATATCGACTAGGCTATTGATGCTGATCAAGAATATATGTACTTTATGAGGACGGAAACGCTTCCTTCTGGGCGTTACACACGACCGTTATCCCCACAAATCTAATATACTCTTCGATTACTGGGTATAAAAACATATTTTTCTATAAATAACGGTAAATATGAATTCTTAAGAATGCCAATGGGCTTAACAAATGCGCCCAGAATCTTTCAAAGAGCAGTGGACGACATACTTAGAGAGCAAATAGGAAAAACCTTCCATGTCTATATAGATGACGTAATAATATTTTCAAAAACTATTAATCAGCATTATGAGGACATCATTTAAATTATAAAGATATTACCGATGCAAATATGAAACATTCCCTTGAAAAATCTAAATTCTTTCAATTAGAAACCAAATTTTTGGGATATATTGTTTCCCATAATGTCATCAAAATAGATCCAGAAAAGATTGATACTATACAAAAATATCCGATTCCGCAAAATGTTCGAGAGCTACGTAATTTCCTAGGATTAACAGGGTATTACAACAAATTCGTCCGAAATTATGCAACAATCGCCAAACCACTAACAAAGTATGTAAGTGGAATCAATGGGAAAGTCTCAAGGAGAGCACCAAAAAAAACTTTGATACAACTAGATGAGCCAGCAGTAGAAGTATTCAATAACTTAATAGACAGTTTAATTGCACATATAGAGTTAGTACAACCAGTTTACAACAAGAAATTCACTTTAACCACAGATGCATCAAAACATAGCATTAGGTGCAGTATTATCACAAGAAGGGAATCCCATTACATTTATTTCTAAAACCTTAAATAAAACAGACCAATTTTATGCTACAAACAAGAAGGAGCTATTAGCAATAGTATGGGCACTAAAATATTTGCGAAATTATTTATACGGGGTAAGCGTAATTGAAATTCAAACAGATCACCGACCATTGTCCTTTTCAATATCACCAAACAATCCAAACATAGAAATGAAACGGTGGTATTATTTTAATGAAAGTGAAATTGAACAAACAGAAATAGATTCTGATGCAAATACTCAGCATTCAGCAGAGAGTAGTTTTGAAAACATCATTCAAGAAACTAGGAAGCCTTTAAACCAATTCAAGAAACAGTTACTAATATCAAAAGCTAGATTCACAGTTCATGAGCAAGTAAGAGTTCACGACAATACCCGACATATAATTGAATTTGACGCAGTTGACAATTTATTGACTATGTTAAAATAAATTATTCAGCCAAACTTAACCACGGGAATACATTGCACCCTAGAAGACTTATATTTTATCCAAAAAGTACTAAAGGAAAATTTCATAAACAAATTTATCTTCACGAGAATATTTCTGCAAGATATAGAAAACCCAGAAGATAAAGCACTGATTATAGAAGAAACACATTGTAGAGCACACCGAGGTCTAGATGAAAACTACAAACAGATAACTAGATAACTAGTATTATTGGCCGAACTTATACAAACAATTGAAAGAATTTATCAAAAGTTGTGAGATATGTAACAAGAATAAATATAATAGAAACCCCGTAAAAATTTCGATAGGTGTAGCTCCCATTCCGACAATAGAAGGTGAACAATTACACTTAGACCTATTCTATGCCCAAAATCTTACATTTATAACCTGCATAGATTCGAATTCAAAATACTTGGTAGTAAAAGAAATTTAAAGTAAACTAAACTAAGTACAACTAAACAACAGCATAAGGTTTTGGATATATTGCAACATTTTCATTTAGCAACATCAATAATGACAGATAACGAACCGAGTTTTACTTCAACAGAGTTGAGATCGTTCATACAACGAAGTAATTTAACCATTTATTATGCTGATCCCAGGCATAGTACTTCCAATGGGCAAGTAGAAAAGGCGCATTCCACTTTAACAGAAATAGCACGAGGCATTAAAGAGGAACTAAACTTAACAAGCCACACAGAAATAATTATGAGGGCAGCGCAAATATATAACCTCACAATACATTCAACAATTAATCAAATACCTTATGACGTCTTATTTAATAAAATAAAATTTAATAAAGCAGCTCAAAATAAAACGCTCGAGGTACACAATAAGGAAAGGAAAGGAAAAGACTATAAATTAGGAGAAGTAATATATAAGAAAAAATTCGGGGAAAGAAACGAACTTCAAATTCGGTTCAAAAAACAAGTGGTTCAGGAAAATTAAGAGAACAAAATTATAATCAATAACAGAAACCGAATAATTCATAAAGACAATATAAAATATTACGATGATTTTATGAAGGTTCAAAATAAAGTAAATGAATTGATTTATCATAACATAAGCAATTTATATTGAATTCAAAACTTTCTAAAGAAATTGAAGTGCTATCAAAAACGCTAAAAAATATTCAGTAAAGAAACAATAATTGGAAAGCATCGCTTGACTTTAATTACATTTGATCTGCTGAACTTGGTTGATCTTTCCAAAATACACAAATTTTAAATAAAAATGAAATAAATGAAATTTACAAGCACGAAAATGAGCCTGTAGAATTAACAGATTTACTTGACATTGCAAATTTCTAAATAATACCAAATGCAGACTTAATAGTTATTAATATTAAAGACCCACAAATTAATAACGCTTGTTAACTTTACCATGATAGGGCCATCTCACAAAATTATGGAAAATTAGTTATAAGTAAAAATATTTGTTAATGTGGGGAACAGTGTTATCTAATTAACAATTTTAAGAAAGAAACATTTTATAATTATGCGAAAATAAGTTTTGAAATTAATTGTTTTACCAAATTACTTAGTGGCCATAAAGCCAATTTCACAAAAATAAGAGAAAACGAGGGGGAACGTTGTGAGAGGCGGAATGGGCCCGGTATTTATACCCGGTACTCAGTCAGTATATATTTTTATTAATAAGCTTAAGATTTATATAATTTATTATATATTCGCAAAAGGTACAAATAAAATTTTGCCCAAAAAATAAAATTACAAAAAAATAAGGTCGAATCCTATGCTAGATTTTTATATATTAAATGTTACTGTTTCCACTTTTGATTGCATACACTTTTTACATCAGCTTCTACATTTCTACATGTACATGTATAACTACACATACGAGACGAGGAAGTGTGTGCGAGAGAGAGAAAGGGAAATAGTAACCGCTTGAATGGCGTTGCGTAGCGACTGCATATTCATTGGTTCCATTTGTCTATAATATTTATCCGACCTGATCCAGATTCGGCAATCTGGTAGATACGGTAATTTCCCATGATTCTGCTTTTTTAGTTTTCTCGTATCTTCAAAATTGTGTATGCCACAGATTTTCGTCTTTTGTGTGGGCGGAAAGGGGTGGGTCGAAATTTTGAAATACACTTGTAGTAGTGTGATAACAGAGGAGACTGGATACAAAACTTGGTTGCTCTAGCTTTTATAGTCTCTGAGATCTAGGCGGTAATGAAGACGGACAGACGGATGGACGAACAGACGGACAGACATGGCTATTCGACTCGACTATTGATGCTGATCAAGAATATATGTACTTTATGGGGTCGGAAACGCTTCCTTCTGGGCGTTACTCACATCCACTATCACCACAAATCTAATATACCCCGCAATAGAATAACACGACTGTTCACGACGGTAGTTCTGGAACTGGTGCTTTAATAATTATTAAATCATTATTATTATCATATTATTAGAAGTTATAATTGATAATTTAAAATATTGTATAAACAAAAATTGGATAAAATGTTCAAAAAGGATTATTTATTTTATTTTCGTTATAGAGTGACGAGTTCCCTGTCAGTGAAAAAGTTGCTCTTCAACTGGCTGGACTGCAAGCTCAAGTGTCATTAGGAGACCCTTCAAATCAGCCAAAGCCGGAATATTATTCCGACATCAATAACTTTTTACCTTGTCGAATATCAAAGACTAGAGAGCAACAATTTTGGATTCCAATTTTAGCTCAAGCCCATAGACAATACGGATCATCAAGAAATGAATTAACTGCAAAAGTGCTATATTTAAGTTGCGTAATGCAGTACCCGCTTTACGGCACAACAATGTATAGTGTTATTTACAAAGGATACTGGAGCTTTGTGAACAATATTATTCTTGGAGTAAACTGTGATGGAATAATGTTTATTCAACCGGAAGACAAGTTTGTTATTTACCAGTTTAAATACGTCGATATAGAATCAATTATGTTGGATCCTAGTGATAGTTTTATAACTATATCACTCAATCGCAATACTCCCCAAACGGTCCAGCAATTTCGAGATGGAAACTCATTGATAGATTCGCAAAAGTGTTTTGTTTTTGAGACGTTACAAAAAGACGAAATCGGCTCATTAATTATTTCGTACTGTCCTTCCTTATCGAATTGGATATTAAATATTACCGACTGCTCAAAAAAAAATAAAGGAACTACTCATGAAGATAGATCGAGGTTATATCAGAATGTTGTAATAAGTAGAAGGCAATTAATAGATATGAACATAGTTCGAAAGCCTCAAGAGCTAGGCGGGTTTTTAAGAAACACACTAAGACGTCTATCAAAGCACCGCATTGAAAAATTGAGAACTGAGCAAAGAGATAACGTTCAAGACCATGGTGAAACATATAAAGGATTTTCGCATTCGTTTTGGGCTTTTAGTAAACAACCAATTCCGTTTTGTCTAAGTTCACTTTCTGATCAAGACGAATCAGCTATGGTCCAAATTTTCGATTCGATATTAACATTTTCTGGACTCGGAACATCTGGTAAGTTTATAAATAAATTAAACCACCTAGAATATCTAGAAAATATATGCTTGAAAAACAACTGTCTGGGTCTATACTCGTATAACCTATGCAGCTACATATATACACTAAACATATAGTATATACTTTGGGACGTTGATGTGCAATGTCTGCAAGTGAAATGCCCCAAGTGACACCAGCAGAAGGCTGTTAGGGCGCTGTCGCATAACGCGCGACTCGTTAACCGAACCGTTCGTGGACATGCAGGAAAGATAGGTGTTAGACTAGTGTTCAAGGAAAAGTAGAACTAATCTGACTAAAATAACTAAGCGATTTCCAATTACGAGAGAGATATGAGATTATCAGTAATTTAAGACTGAGAAAGGAGTTAGTAGTAGAGGTAGAGGCAATTATAATCCGAGCATAAGACTCTAAACGGTTCATGCAAGGAATAATTCGATCTAAAAAGGAACAACGGTATATACCCGTATGTTGTTTCTACTTTGTCTAATAGGAATCCTGAAGTTCATGCGGTTGAACATGTCAGGGCTATCTACGTCACCCTTGATCAAGTTGTGCACAAAAATCACACTAAGCATTTTCCTACGATTAGCTACGGCTGGAAGGTTTATTAAAAGTAATCTATTAGTATAAGACGGCAATCTCACACTTGTAGAAAAAGTTTTTCTGAACTGATTGTATACGGTCCTTGTACTGAGGGCACCATACACAAGATCCGCATTCTAAAATCGAACGACCTAGAAGGATGTAGAGAGTCTTTGTTGTATAGGGGTCGTCAAATTCCTTTGACCACCTCTTTATAAAAACAAGCACGCCCATGGCCTTATTTACCATGGTAGAAATGTGTTGTGAAAACTCGTCGTGATACAGAAGGCAGGCCATTTATAAAGAGTGTAAAGAGTAAGGGCCTAGATGGCTGCCCTGTGGTACACCTGAAGTCACCATAATTGGTGAGGACACGGAGTTTTTGAAAAGGACTCTTTGAGACCTCGAACAAAGTTAGCTAGAGATCTATCTCAGGAGATTGGACTGGAACCCTGGAAGGTCAAGTTTTGGTGCTAGGAGGGAATGGTTTACAGAGTCGAACGCTTTACTAAAATCGGTGTAAACAACATCTGTCTGTGAACCACCTTGAAAACCTTTAATGATGAAGGAGGTAAACTCCAATAAATTAGTAGTAGTAGATCTCCGCCTTATAAATCCAGGTTGAGCTGGAGATATAAGTGATGACCTATGCAAATCTGTGTTGCAGGTGTGGAGTTAACATTTTCTCAAAACACTTTAGGAATAGCGGATAACTTAGATATACCTTTACAGTTATTTGCTTCCGACTTGCTACCTTTCTTATGGAGAGGAATTATAAAGGACTCCTTCCATATCGGGGGGAAGCATAAAGAATTTATGGAAAGGGTGAATAGTTTAAGCAACGGCCCACACAGATACTCGGCACAGAGCCGGGAACTCCGTCAAGACCCGGTGAAACACAGGCTTAACTATTCGTAGATAGTAAAGCAACGAGCTTTCATTTTACAAAGGACTGAAAATGCCGTTCGGCCTTAGTAAACCGTGTGGGTACGGATGACCAGAGTAGCTTTCCTGCAATTAGGCAGTTTGAAAAAAAACGGACAAAAAGATCGGCGATCGCCTGATTTGCCGGCGTATTCAGGAATGATAGCGAGAATGGGTGTGCGGACGTTCTACGCTAAAAGTTTACGAAGCTGTAAAACTTTTTAGGGTCCTGAGGAAAACGTATCCTGCATCGAGATAGGTAGTTCTTATAGCATTGAGCGTTAAGAACTGAAAAGCTTTAACATAGTGATAGAGAGAGAAGAAGAAAGAGTCAACTTCTTGAAATTTTGTATAGAGTTTTGATTTTAGGTTTTTTAGACTGGATAACTCCTTGGTAAACCAAAGGGGTTTCCCCGATATAATCGGACAGAAAAGAAGGACACAAGAATCAAAAAGTAAGTCAATTTCATCATAGAAAATGTTGGTACCTATCGTAACATCAGTTCACAACTACAAAGCGGACCAATCAAAATCCCTAATGAGGTTGTTAAGTTTCGCAAACACGGCCTTACGAAAGCAGCGGACACATTGAGGTAGTCTACCCGACCGATCCAATGCAGTTGGTCCAATATCGAGCGACACTTCGAAAGTAGGATGGTAGGCATCTTCAGCTAGTGAGCGGAGGGACTCGAGTTAACAACGCTATGGTCGGATGCGTTACAAAGCACAGATCAGGCAGTCGACCCAAGGAATTTTTGACATGGTTAACTTGAGACAGAAAGATCAAACAAGCCGTCAATAAAGTCGTGTCGCGACATGGGCACTAGGTTATTAGACTCGTTTTCCGAAGACCGAACAGTTCCAGTTCCTTCCAAGCTGAAGCCACCAAGAACTATCATATGATCTTTATCTGATAGCGAGGAAGAAACCGCGTTTAAAGCGGACAAGTGCCGCTCGTAGACTCCGATATCCGAATAAGGTGGAATTTTCGAGCTTAAAATGAAGATAGAAAAAGCGGGAAGAATCAGTTTTAAACACAGGGATTCCAGTTTTTGTTGAATCTGGACTGTGAACTGTTCCGACCGTGAAGTTTGATTCCACTGAGACACAAGGTCCATTCTAAAAGTTGTGCACCGACATGCCAAAACTTCGGAACTAAGAATGTCCGGCTTTAACCAGGTCTCGGTTTCTAGCCAGAGAACTTTTTAGAAGGACGCAATCACTGGAAGAAAGAATAGAGCTCAGAATGCTTAGAATGACGTCAGACTCGTTGCGTACTTCTGAGTTTTTTGTTTGCTTCGGTGTTCTGTGCTTTTTCCATATAACATATAATCAATTAGAAATCTAAAAACCACAGAAGCTTCTTTCCACATATGTTTCGTATAGACGGGAACATACCGGACGTTGCGTTTTGAGCATAAGGCCGCTGCGACATCCGAGCATATAAAGAAGCCGCATGTGCTTCTTAGAATTCGTCGTAGTTTATGATTTTGACAGCTTAGTAGCTAAAAAGTTGACCCACTCTAATATACAAACATATAAACAGATAACTTCTAATATATAAAAATCTCCGTAAGGGTTCGAATTAATTTTTTTAAATTTTCTTTTTTGGCTTAAATTCATATAAAAAATTTGATAAATCATAAGCTCACATATACATATGTATACTGACTGAGTACCAAGTATAAAGTAGACCTGTGGCCTTTGCCGCAGCTCACAACGTTCCGTCTCGTTTACACAGTCCGTGAGGTCCAAAATGACTTTTTCTGATAGATTTGCGGATTTAATTTTTTTTTTAATAATTGTGTTTTTTTTTCTTTTTGAAATTCGGTATTTTTTCATGCTTTTTTCAGAGGTAGTGCTTCTTTTGCAAGTATTTTACATCTGGTTATATAAATCTTTACAACCAGAGTTATTAGAAACTTAAGTTATGTGAAAAATAGAAGCGCTACCTCTGAAGAAAAATACCAATTTTTACAAAATTCTTTAAAAAAAAACTTATACTAGAAAAATAAACCATAATTCTTTAAAAATATCTAAATCTCCATATCTATTAGAATTAGTAATTTTGGGCGACAGCGGAAATAAAAAGTAGTGTAATCTAAAACTAAACCAAAGTAATGATATCTCAACATATACAACGCCAAGAGGGCAGAGCACATTTCCAGTTTGGCTAATAGCATTTACCATATGAAGTTTGGAATTTGGTTTAATTACACTACTCGACAAATTTCAACTTTTTTTTTCCGCTGTCTCCAAAAATGACTTTTTCTAATAG